>JAAALK010000079.1:102992639-103145465 GCA_019279435.1 Zizania palustris | reverse complement strand
GCTTTTGGGGTTAGTCCCACATTTAACATTTCAGATTTAAAGCCCTATTTGGGAGATGATGATGAGCTTGAGTCGAGGACGACTCCAATTCAAGAGGGGAGGATGATGAGGACATCACTTCACATGATACACACATGGAGCCTCCACCTACAATTCAACTACAAGGACCAATCACACGCGCCCGTGCCCGTCGCTTGAACCATGAGGTTAATTCTTTCCTTAGCAACTATGTTAATATTTGTTTGGATGGGATGCTACTGAATACTAGCGATATTTTGTTGCTTAGGAACATGGGAGATGGAATAGAAGAATTGGAGTTGAAGACGGAGTCGCACGGATGATTTGAAGTCAAGAATTCGCTGGTTCGGACTACATCAACCACCCTGCACCAAAATGGGCATAACTTCCTCATACGAAGTCCGATTGGCGCGTTCTTTGACTTTTTGGAAAGCTGAAGAGAAGACGGATCGTTTGCCGTTGGTTTCACCTCATTTGGAGTCTCGAGTCTTCCTGTGTATTTAAAACAGTCCTGCGTGACAGAACTGGGCCGTGTTGGCCCATAATCCGAGTCTGTACATCTTCTAGCCCACAGCCCAAGTCTGTTCACCTCCCACAGGCCGCCGCCCTATATATTCTCACGCCAGCCGCCTTTAGGGTTAGGTTTTGCTTTGTTGCATCTACACTGTTGTGTTTAGATCCCGCCTCTTGCACCAGACCGATTGGCTGCTGCATTGGCGTTTGTGAAACCTCACCTTATCTTCGTTTGTCTGTGATTTGGCATTCGATTTGTATCCTTCCTGTTCTTGCTTGTGTTCTTGGGTTCGCTTGCAGGAATTAGCCTTCGTGGCGAGGTCAATCGCGTTCTGCGTGGTTGATAACCAACGGAGACAGTGGTGTAACGATTGCAAGGTTTTGATCCGCCGGACCGGAGCCTTGGATCGCCAACGTCGAGATTCTCCACCAACCCAAGTTTATCCCTTACCTAGCGGAAGATCGGGACCACTCCCCCATCAAAGCCTACACCTAAGAATTACAAGGAGCCTAAGGAGATCTACACCTTCGGAGGCGGAGGTGCCGACATGGAAGGCAGAGCTGGCAAGGCATGCGCCTTGGCTCGGCGAAGGCGTAGGGCTTTCTGAAGCTCGAGGACTGCTTCGCAGCCTTGGTTCTTCCAAGGCTCCTGAACTCGCCGCCAAGCTCCGCGGACGTCGGCCGGATGCGTCACCAAGTGCTGGCCTCCGAAGGCCACCGTAGTCGCCGAGGTTGCTGCTTCTAGGTGGTTGCACCCCACGTCGTGAAGCATTTGCAACACTCCTTGACCCTCCACTTAGCCGGCCATCAAGGCGAAGCCCTTCAAAGATTGCTACGCCATCGAAGCCACCACCTTCAAGAATGCAACGCGGTCCCCAATTGGATCCTGGTTGCTGAAGTCTGGAGCTCGGCACTCGGTCCCTATTTGTTGTAGGACCTCAGTCAGGCTCAGCGTAGCTTCGTCAATGTTGCCAATGACAAAGTTTTCAAGGCACTGAGCTCCTTGGAGAAGCTCGGTGTTCTCCTTCGCAAGCTGGGCTTCGGCATCCTTCGCAGCTTGAAGCTCTGCTCGGAGCCTGTTGGTCTCCGACGCCAAGGCTTCCATAGCCTTGTCGGCCTCGGCCCTCGCCACCTCGGCTAAAGCTTAGGCCCGCCTTCGCTTCTCATCTTCCACCGAGACTTCACGTCGGAGGGCCTCCTTCTCCTCCGCCAAGCGTGTCATCCGCCTGTTCGCAGAGGTTGATGCTGCTGCGTTCAGTGCGAAGGCCTAGAAGAATTCAAGAAAATCATAAGTGTTGATCGAAGACCAAATTATAACTCGAAGGCTGCATAGGACTTCGCTCACCTAGATGAGGGCTTCGTTTGTGTTGATGAAGAGGTCCATGGGGTTCGAATGGCTGAGTTGAGCCACCAAGCCTCCCACCTCCGCAGCTGCGCAGCCCTCGCGGAAGTAGTGGATGGCCGCCTCCGTCACGGCCCCCTTCGGCAGTAGAGGCCGGACAATTTCCTCCGCCGCAACCGCTTGCACACACTTCGGCAGTGCTGGGCTTCGATCCACCAACTCGATTTCCTCGTCACCTCGAAGGTCCCCTTCGTCGCGACTGTCGCCTCCGTCTTCTTTGGACGAGGAACTGTCAGACTCCGAGCTGTCGCTGCTGCTGCTGCTGCTGGAGACCTCCGTTGGCTTCGAAACGGTGGGCCTCGCGCCGGCATCATCTTCTACAAAAAGTTCAAGTCAAAATCCACATATAAAAGAGAAGTATGTTTGAAGTGTTTACCTTCATCGGAGATTTCTTCGAAGGTAGAGGGGTCAATGTGTGCCCCCAATCCCTTCGCTGCGAAGCTGGCGCGTCGAGCTCCACGCCAGAAGCCATCGTCGTCGAGGTCTTTGCTACCACCTTGGTAGCCGTTGCTGTAGCACTTGCTGGCTCCGCTTCTGTTTGAGGGTTTGCAACTGTTGCCTCCTCCGAGGTTGAGGCTTCGGTGGCGAGGGCCGCCGACCGAGCCTTCGAAGTTTCAGGCTCGTCATCATCCCCCCTTTTCCTCTTGGAGCCAGTTGTCAAAGGTACAAGGTGGGAAAAGTCTGGCAGAGCTTGGATCTCCTCGAAGCCGAGCAGGGTCCACAACCTATTCCAATGCTCCCAAGTCCCCACCAAAGCAAGCCGTTGGGCTTGCTCCTCCACAGTCGGGGCCCTGACAACATGCTCCACTGCCGCGATGGCCTCCTCCGGAGTCCTCACTTCAAGAGTGGCTTCATCAAGATTCAAAGTCAGAGTAAAGATTTTTGGCGAAGTATGAAAGTGGAAAGGCTTTGAAGTCTTACTGAGGCGTTCAAATGCCACCTCGTTTAGTCCCCCATGGCCTGAAGCTTGGAAAAGGCCCTCCGGCCAAGAGCACGCAAGGGGGCTGAGCCGGACGGTGATGAACTCCTCCACGAGGTCCCGCATGCTCATCTTCACAGCCACCCTCTGAAGGAGCGAGATCCTCGAGCGAAGGGTGTCGGGGCTCATCTTTACCACCCCTTCGCACCGATAAGAGATAAGTGCATTGGTACTCCGAAGGGGAGAGTTCGCGCCGACGGAGGCATAGAACCACTCTTGATCCCACTTCGAGTACCATTTGTTGTTGGTGGCCCTCGCCGGGAAGGCATCTTGGTACTCCTTCCGAAGCTAGAAGTTGGCGCTTCCGAAGGCCAAAGCCCTCTTGACGTGGTCTACACCCTCCCTCGGCTTCGGTTGGCAGTTGGCATCGTGGAGGGCGACGAAGACGTCTGCGCGGACCTCGCAACCTTTGGCCCTCATGGCCCATTCAAACACAGCAAGCCTCACCACAGCGTTGGGCGAAAGTTTAGGAAGCTTGAGGTTGTAAGCCTTTAGGACTTCGCTCAACATCCCCACCACAGGCAGTCCGAGGCCAGCTTCGAAGAAGGCTTCGAATAGCACCACTTCGTCAGCCCGAGGCCTCGGTATAGCCTCCGACTTCTCCGGCACTCTAAGTTGAATCTTTGAAGCAATCTTTCCCTCGCAGGCCCTCCGGACAAACTCCTCTGTGGAGATCGAGGCCCTCATCTCCAGTGTTTGCTCGAACTTGTCGGATGGCGAGCGAAGGTCCCTCGGCCCCAACCGCCTCGGTGCTGGCTTCGCTGCTGCTGCGTGCGCTTGGGCGGAGCTCAAGCTCGAGCCCAAGGCCAAAGACTTCGAAGCAACCTTCTTCGGCATTTTTTGGAGCTTCGGTGTGAAGGAGATAAAGCTTGCGAGGGGTGCTTCGCGCGAAGCCGAGGAGGAGAAGAGAGCGAAGGATGCAAGGCGCTGAGAAGAAAGCAAATGAGAAGTGTACTGAAGCCGTGTGCGGTAAACCCCTATTTATAGGTTGTAAAAATCCCGACGGTTCGTGGGCCGAATCCACTGACAGGTGGGCCTCCAGCGAAGGCGAAGCGGCCCGGTGCATGGTAACGGTCAGTTTTATAGCCGTTGCGAGGTGAGTTGATCCCCCCGAGGTAATTCTGTCAGCTGACGCAGGCAATTATTACCTGCGCATTTCAAAGCCACCTTCGGTCCAAGCTCCAAAGGCCTCTTTTCCCTGAAATTATAATTTTCTGTCATTTGTCCCAAGGGCGCACGCACCCCTTCGTCCCGAAGGCCTACAAGCGAGGGGCTACTGTTGAGGGAATAAGTTTTCCCCTGAACAAGGGCCAAATGATGGCAGCCTCTGACAGCCTTCGGCCCGGAGCCCAACACTGTCGAAGCCTGTTCATTTCCGAAGAAGATCTTTCCAAGTCCCAAGGTTTCACTTAGAAGCCCTTTGGAGCGAGGCCTCCAAACCCCTTCGGAGCCCTTCGGAGCGAAGCCCGCAAGGTCCCTTAAAGTTTGCCAAAAGCTAAGTCTCAGGCTAACTTAGAAGTTAGCCTCCGGACCTTGTTCGGAGTTAGCTTTTGAGCTCTATTCGGAGTTAACACTCGAACCCTGTTCGGAGTTAACCTTCGAGCTCCCTTCGGAGCTCCTCATAGCTAGTCTCCGGACCCTTTCTAGCCAATTCAGAGCTAAGTCTCCGAGAACCCAGTTCGGAGCCCAGTTCAGAGCCCATCTCGGAGCCCAGTTCAGAGTACAGTTCGGAGTATACTTCGAAGCCCACTTCGGAGCGTACTTCGAAGCCTCCCTTGCAGCCATCGCCTAAAGAGCTTCGGCCCCTGCTCCGAACCCAATAGATATTTACACCTCGCTACAGTGTAGAAGTCATACCAGGGGCACCTCTGCCCCTAGTATGTCGTTTAGCTGGTCAAGAAGGGACGCTGTCTGACATGTCTGTAAAGCTGTAAAGCACTTTTGTACAGTAGCTAGCTCCTTTTCCCTTTTTCCCCTATGAGCCTAGGACTTATAGAGGACATTTTGGTCTTTTCTTTTGGCCTGCGTGCCTATAAAAGCAGGGCCAAGCCCTTGTAACAAGATAACTTCTCCAGGGCCATGAAACCCTGGAGTTCACTACACCACACCGAGGCATACCATGCCAAATCAACCACAAACTGGACGTAGGGCTATTATCCCTTAGGGGAGAGCCGAACCAGTATAAATCCTTTCTGCCTTTGAGAGAACCCTTCGAGGTTCATTTTACACACCATACACACACATACAAAACTTGTGCTGTAGTTAACACAAATGCTACAACAATCAGCAGCAAACGAAGACTTGGTTTGACCCGAACTTTAAGCTTAACGAAATTAAACCAGGTCATCTAGTTTTGCGAAGCATTATAGCACCAGGGAAATTAGGAAATAAGTGGGAAGGTCCATACATTATTCTCCATTCAGTGCGCCCTGGTTCTTTTAAGCTAGCTAATTTAGAAGGCGAAGAATTAAATCATGCCTAGCATGCGGAGCACTTAAAGCGATATTTCGCATAGGAGCTCCTTGTAATCATTTGTAAACACCTTCTGAATTAATAAAGTTCATGGTTCAGATAATGCCTACCTCTCAAACACTTCCTACTTCTAGTGGACGCGCTGGAAGAACGAAGTTAGTTGTGAGGGAAGTTTCATTTATTTGAACCAATTTTGCGGACTTCAAACCACTAGTTCAAAGCTTCCGACGAGGTGGGAAAGTCACACAAAAACGGATTCCAAGCCACTGGCTTGAAAGCATCCGTAAAAAGAGTCCAAGGAGACCAAATGATACGGATTCCAGGCTCCGGCCTGAAAGCATCCGTAAAAAGAGTCCAAGGATACCACTATGCGAATTCCGAACCACTTGTTTGATAGCATTCGCAAAAAGAGCCGAAGGAGGCCAAACAAAACAGATTTTGACTTGATAGCTTTGAATGTATGTAAGAAGAGTCCAAAGTGACCAATTGTTTTGGGTGCTAAGGTATCCGAAAAACTAGTCCGAAGTGACTACTTTCAAACAAAAAGGTACAAAGTTACCAAGTTTCAGACTCCAAGTAGTCGAAGACATTCTTTGAGATTTTAATCAATCTCTAAGTTGCTACGGGGCTCTGAGCCTCCAAAATTGTAATCCTAAGTTATTTTTGTTGCGCGTAACCATCTTCGACCGAATTTCGAAGTTTCTTACACCCAAAGAGGGGCTGGGAAGTAGGGAGACAATTTTAAAACTTTAATCCTTATCATTCGAACAAATTACATTACATTACAAAAAATCTATATCTATACCAAGAAGAAAACGAAGACCCCTTCGATCCCTAGAGCTATCGCTAAGTCCAGGAAGACTAGTTCCAGATCTAGGACTCTTAGTAACTTTACGTTTAACTCTTCTCCCTCCTTTTTCTTCCTGTTGGAGCTCAGCGCAAATTCGAAGTCGCTCGGGGCTTCTCTCCTAGCCTCGAAGTTGTTCATGTTTCTTTATTTGTTCTTCAACAGTATTCTCTTCTTTGGACCATTCAACGTCTTTAGAAGATGACTTTTCCAAGTTAACTTTTTTTTCCTCCTCTTTAATGTAAGATAATATATCTTTGTATATTGCGGGCGCAATCGCACCGGAGCTTTCTCGAGGAATTAAAAATCGAGGTCGCTTATGAAGTCTTAGAAGGTCGAAGGTAGCCCATAGCAGGCGAAGTTCTTCGGTAATGTCTAACACTTCGAGATCATCCATAAGAGGTCGGAAAGCCTAAAAACATTTCCAAATAAGTCTTCATTCATAATAGATGGAAGCATAACTTTTTACATGTTTAGAGCCCTAAACAAAACTAGACCTTCGGGTCTGGCGGAGGCTGGATGCTCGAAGCCTATGACCGGGCTTGTTTCTGGCGAAGTCCTTCATCAATCCAAGCCTTGATCGTTGATCGACCTTCGGCTCTCCAAGATGCTTGGAAGGCTTGCCAGGCTGCGGCCACGTCCTCAGAAGGGTTTAATAGCCGGTTGTCGTCGAAGGTAATGGGAGCCGCCCCCAAGTCTGGTGCTACTGATAGCCCTAGATCTTCGTAGTAGCGAAGTATTCTGAGAGCGGATACTTGGCCGGAGATTTTCCCATACCGAATACCCGCTGTCTTCATCATCTTCGCTGCTCCTTGGATCATCTTCAATCGTCGCAGCAAGGGGATGTTGCCAGTCAAAGGAAATGTCCAAGAAGTACCGAAGTATTCTAAGACACCCAGAAGATTGTCCATGGCCTCCGCATCTACCTTATCAGACTTCACCTTGTCTTCGACCAAAATATCCCTTGATGAAGATAGCTCGTCTATCAAAGAAGATAGCTTGGCTACCTCCGTGACGAAGGAGTTCTTCTGGCTAAGCAAGTTGTTGGCCTCCTCCATGAATTTCGTTGGTTCTTCTCGGAGCCTGACCAACTTAGCCCCCGCGGTTGCCTGCTCCGTCCGCATTCTTTCTATTTCAGCCCGAAGCATGATTTGTTCGGCTTCGAGCTTCTGATTAGCAGCCTCAAGACCAAGTCTAGCCTTCCTTTCCGCTGATACCATCCCGTCCAAGCTAGAAATTCGAATTTCGGAGCTGTCAAGACTCCCTTGGAGGGCAGTAATCTTCTCCTTAAGACGAATGCTTTCCCGCTCATTCGAAACAGTCATAGCTCGAGCCAAGACTATTTGCTGCGAAGGAAAAAGCGATGTGAGAAACTATTTATAAGCTGAAACTAACGCTGTTTTTACATATACTTCGTACCTGGTATGCTGCCCGTTCAAAAGCTGCATCCAGTTCCGATCACCCAGCCTCCCCGAGTATGGCCACCAAGTCAGTCTGCCCAACTTCGCATTTAGCTCGAGCCAAGGGCTCTAGCAGAGTCCGAAGCCTAGTCCTTCGCTCCAGAAAAGGAGCTAGGAGAGGGAGCATTGACAAGGCTCTTTGATCATTTTCGTTGGGTGAAGGGTCGGAGTGCTGCGTCGCATCCCCGGAAGCTTTGGTGGACTGGCCCCCTCCACAGATTGTCCTCCGTCTATCGATTCTGACGGAGTTAATCCTGAGTTCGTAGCAGGAAAAGGATCCATTTTCCCTTTACCTTTTCCGGGCCCCATCTTTGTAACATCCTCTGGAACCGACTTCGGAGATGTCGAAGTTCCAGTCGCAGTCTTTGCAGGAGGAGTCGTCTCCAAAGGTATTATATATTGCATAATTTTGCAAGACATGAAGAAAAAGGTGCATTAAGGAAGTTTACCTCTGAAACCCTGTCAGCGAATGAGTATAGGGCTACTTGGAGGGTCGAATGCCCCCTTGAACCGAAGGGTTAGCTATTGGAACCTCTCTTGGAGCAACAGTTACCACTTCATTCGGAATCGAAGTTTTATCATCTACTACTTCGACTCCGCCTTCAGCAGCAGGGGCTCGGCTCGGTAGGTCAGGTAGGACATTCGAAGTCTTGGCCTGTTCGGAGTTGTCTAGCACCGCCGGCGCAGACGTTGCACCACCAGTGGGCACGACTTCGACATTCGCTCGCACCTCTTTGTTCCCGGTAGCAAGGTCTATAAAGGTCCTTTGTATTTCTCTTTCTCTTTCTCCTTCATCTTCAGATGAACCTGAAGATGAAGCGGCAGGTTTGGAAGGAGCCACATTTTTAGGTTTATGGGCTAACTTCTTTACGGGAGTCTTGGCTGGTGCCAAAGTCCCAGCATCGGCTTTTCTCTTCTTCGGACCAAGCTCAGAACGCACCTAGTCTGGAAGAGGAGGAGCTACGACTCCGAGTACACCCCACACCCAGTTGAATCGCTCCCAGCTGCCTACCAGCTTCATCCTCCATTCTTTTTCAACAGGGGTAGGGGCCCCGAGAATCTTCTCCGAAGTCCTAATGATTTGCTCCGAAGTCAAAGAGGCTTGTGGAGCTAAAAGATAAGTTTTATTGGTCATCTTTTATGAAATAATCATATATGAAGCATGTTGTAGTTTTCGATGTTACCTGCAGAGCTCGAACTCGAAGAAATTTTTCAGAGACCACTCTCCGGATCCTCTTCAAAGTTAACAGGCCAGTTGGCTATCAGAGGCGGAATATGAAGCACAATGAACTCCTCCGCTAAGTCTCGCATGCTCATGCGGCGACTGATCCGTTGGAGCTATTTAAGATGGGCTTCGAGCTGGCCTGGCTCTGTATGGACTTCGACTTCCCTTCGAAAATATATATCTTGTAGAGGCCCAGCCAAACGGTTGTCTGCTCCAACTTCGGTGTAGAACCACCGAAGAATCCAATCTGTGTACCATCTAGCATTGATGGCCTTCACTGGGAATTGCAGTTGGAATTCATCCCTGAGTCTGAAGTTGATGCTGCCAAAGGCCACTACGATCTTTTCTCCTCTAGAGCCCTGGTAAGTCTTCAGCTGGCAGGAGGCTTTGTGCAGTGCTGCGAATTTTTCTGTTCTCCCTTCGCAGCCCTTGGCCCGCAACACCCATTCGAAGATAGCGAGGCGCGCTATCGCATTTGGAGATAACTAAGGAAGAGTAACATGGAAAAGATCTAGTACCTCTAACAGGAAGTACACCGCTGGAAGTCCTAACCCTGCTTCGAAGAAGGCTTTAAAAATGAAGACTTCTCTGGGTCATGGCGAAGGGATGGCTTCCTTCCCAGGCTTGCAGACATTAACCCCCGGGCTAATTTTTCCTTCAACTACTGCTGCAATTGTCTTCCTCTTGCAGGTGGATGGCCCTAGTTTATAATACTGGTCGGAGTACATCGAGGAGGCCGGGAGAAGGTCATGGGGGCCGACTTGTTAGGGATTCCCCGCAGGTGCCACCGCTGCTGCCGCCGCCATGGCTTGTTGACGGGCTAAGGCCGAGGTTGCCCCGGGAGCCTTGAAGCTTGTCTTTGCCATCAAGCAGAACAGAGCGATTGGAACAAAGTTTGGAGGCTAAATGGCGGATTGCGTGAGGACGGTGAGAAAGGTATATTGGATGTTTCTGGGTCCTCTATTTATACCATGGACTCCAAATTTTTTACCATTCAGATTTGGCGTTCCATCTTCTTGACCATTACTGCTTACAAAATCAACGCAACGTTATAGCTTCTTCTGAAAAGAAAAGGTTAATGACTATTTTTTCTGAGTCTAAAGGTCTTTTCGATTTCATAGAAATTGATTTTAGAGTTGTTCGAATAGAACTCTTTTAGAAATCGATTCGAAGTTCTAAATTTTTGCATATTCCGAAGGTTGATAAATTTTATTAACCCTTACGCATGATTATTTTTCTTGCGTATACTGCTCTCCTAACCTTACAGATCATATGGATAAGCGTATTCGAGGGGCTACTTTTGGGGGAAAATATTTCATCCTGAGGGTCTCTAAAGTAATAAGACAAAGGCAATCTACAAAACCGAAGTTCCAGTATTAACTCCGGTTTAATACGTGATCAAGTTCGAAGAATCAATGCAGACTCCTGTTCGGAGTATAACTTCAAAGGTCGAATCTTCAGAGAGCTTATCTGCCAGCAAGGATTGAATACTTATCTTCTTTCTCATTAGATTAGTCTTGTTGGGGGGAAATATTCCATCTTCAGGGTTATTGCAGTGACGAAATAAAGACTGGTGATTAAGACAAAGCCTTCCAACATATAATTTCGGAGATGCATCAAGTCAAGATCGAAATATGATGACAGGCTTTAGTTCGGAGTATATCTTCGAACATGGATTTTTCTGAGAACTTCTTTGCCAGCTAAGATGGAAGATTTATCTTCTTTCTCATTAGATTAGTCTTTTACCATTTTAGCCCTATTAAGGGTACCGAATAGTTTCCACTATGTCGGTTGTAATAGAGGGGTAAAAAGGTCTTTTCCTTAATGTTTGGGCCTATAAATACCCACCCCCCCGTTTAACCCTGTAAGATGGATCGAATACAAGTTATTCAATACACACATTCAAACTATTCTAAGTTATTATCCTTTCAGAGGCTTGGAATAGTTTCCTTCGCAAACACTTCGTTTGTTAGTTTCTAATCTTCAGAAACCTGTTAGCGTAATCTTTTACGCCAACAGTTGGCACCGTCCGTGGGGAACCTAGTCCAAGAAACTTTGTTCTCTACCAACTTCTTAAACCATGCCTCCCAAGCGGAGCGCAGCCGGTAATCCTGTTCGGAGGTCCCCTCAGACCTCCAGAGTAAGATCTTCAGATACAGTTGAGGTCGGAGGACCTTCGACGTTTCCTCCACCCCAAACCCCGGAAGGGATTCCCCTTCCTCGAGCATACGGAGTTCCTCCGCCAACTCCATCCATACTTTGGCCATCCGGAGTCCCTCTTCCACCTCAGGTTCCACTTCGAACTGATCCCTTCAGTTCTCAAGACCCGGAAGATCCTTCCGGAGGAGATGAAGACAATCTTGGTGATATGGCCGCCCAAATGGCCAGTGTCCAAGCCGAAGTTGCAAGGTGGTGGCAAGAAGCCACGAATAGGCTTCGCTCTCAACCTACCCCAACCATTCCTAAAGTGCCTGAAGATGACAAGGTTATTTATCCTAAAGCCCCAGAGAATGCCTCCTTCGATACCGAGTCTCCGCTGCATCCCGAGTTGCAGAAAGTATGCTTCGACCCCAAGTTCAAAATTTCGAAGCTTTGCAAGTATGCCGGAGATGAAGATCCTAGAGAATTTGTCCGTTCTTATGCTCTAGCAATTGAAGCTAGTGGAGGAGTGCGGGACACCATGGCAAAATGCTTTCCCCTAGCTCTTCAAGGAGTGCATTGCGGTGGTTTTGGTCCTTAAAGCCAGGATCAATTAATTCATGGGGGCGGTTGAAGAAGAAGTTCGTAAGCAATTTCCAAGGCACCTTCGTGCCCCCAATGTCAACGAGAAGTCTTTTCCAGGTGAAGCATCTCCCTGGAGAGACATTGAGACAATACTTCAAGCGCTTCTCTCATACGAAGTCGCAGATCCGAGGGTTGACTACGTCTTCAGTAGTTGACACAGCTTGAGAGGGAGTCATTCATCCAGGCCTCCTTAATAAACTTCACCGGAAAAGCATATCTTCTGTTTCACAGTTGATGTCATATTTCGAAGAGTATGCGAGGTCAGAAGAAGGATGGCTTCGGAGAACCGCTGCAACCCCCTCGATATTGCAAGAAGTGAAATTGGAAGTGAAAACTTTAGCACGGCAGCAAGAGCCTAGCTTCGAAGTTCAACATGACAGGCGTAGGGGGCAAATACATCCTCGTTCGGAAGTTCTGAACATTGCACCCCCGCAGAAGTTTGCCCAAAGAGCTCCGCAACCATCAAGAACCAAGACCAGCGGCTGGAGGCCGCCAGGGAAACTGGCTGGCAAAGGCCAGACCCTTTTCTGCTGTATCCATGGTGAAAACCGAAGCCATGCAACTGATACTTGCAAGGCTATACTTGCTCTGAGAGGAGAGTATCTGGAAAGAACTCCGAGTCGAGGCACTACTGACCGAGTTCCAGCTGAAGTGCGTCCAGAGACCGTCTAGGCTGTGGCGCGGATAGAAAACTTCGATTTGGCAAGACGCCCTCCGGTGGTCAATATTATGCCACCTCCAAAGCAAGAAGAGGGGCAAGACCGAGGAAAAAGAGTAGTCCTCCCCATCTCCGGAGGAGGAACTCTAGGATGTATGTCAAAGAGGCAGAGAAGAGAGTATGTCAGAGAGGTGGGCCATATTGGAACCTCTTCATCTGCAGCTGCCATGCCCGAATGGTCTCATGTGCCAATATCATTCTCCGTAGATGATGCAGTCAGTGTTAAATTCCCACATGCAGACCCACTTGTCATCACTACTGACATAGCAGGAACTGAGGTTCGGAGAGTGCTAGTTGACGGAGGGAGTTCAGCGAATATTATTTTTGTACAAGCTTTTGACCAACTCTGTATCTCCAGAAAGCATCTTCTCCCAGCAGTCCGTCCTTTGCAAGGGTTTGCAGGACCCCCTCTTGATGCCCTCGGCCAAATTGTCCTGGAAGTTACTTTCGGAGAGGGGCTAATGGCCAAGGCAGAGGAAGTGATCTTTGACGTTGTTGATGATCCATATGCATATAATGTCATCTTCGGAAGAGGCATGTTAAATCAATTCGGAGCCGTGGCGCATCATAATTACTTGTGTATGAAGATGCCCACACAAGCAGGAGTACTCACTGTCTTCGGAGATCAGGCCATCGCAAGAAGGGCAGAGTACGGTCATGGCCCTCCTCTTGACCCAAGGCAGGTGAACAGTGTGCAAGATGATCTGGAGAATTTTTCTGCTCCTAGCGAATCCTCGAAAAGATCCTTCCCAAGACCAAGTCCTGAAGGAGAGATTGCAACGAAGATTATTGTCAAAGATGGCAAGGATTATTCATTTCAATTTGGTAAAGACTTGTCTCCAGATGTTGCTACCTCCTTAGAAAAAGTAGTTGAGGAAAATTTGGATGTCTTTGCTTGGTCTGATGAAGACATCACCGGAGTCAGTCGGGACATCATTGAACACAGTTTACTTGTAAACCCGAAGGCTCGACCTGTTAGGCAAGGACTCCGGAAGATGTCTGCGGAGAGAGCTGTCCTTGCTAAAGACGAAGTTAAAAAGTTACTGAAGGCTGGGATTATCAGAGAAGTGGCTCATACGGAGTGGTTAGCCAACCAAGTCTTCGTTAAGAAGAAATCTTCAGGGAAGTGGCGCATGTGTATTGATTTTACATCCCTGAATAAAGCATGCCCCCGCGACCCCTACCCCATGCCTCGAATTGATCAGTTGGTCGACTCCACTGCTGGTTCGGAGTTATTAAGCTTCCTTGACGTGTATTCCGGGTACCATCAAATTTGGTTGAAGCGCGAAGATGAAATCAAGACAAGCTTCGTAACTCCTTCAGGAGTCTTTTGTTATGTAAGAATGCCCTTTGGCTTAAAAAATGTCGGGGCTACATTTTCGAGGTTAATTGCTAAGGCTCTAGGTCATCAGCTAGGTCGTAATGTAGAGGCCTACATGAATGATATTGTAATCAAGAGTGCTTTTAAGCACCAACAAAGCCTAGACTTAGCAGAAACATTTAATAGCCTTCGGGCATGTGGGATCCGTCTCAACCCCGAAAAATGTATCTTCGGGGCGCAGGCTGGAAAATTGTTAGGGTACCTAGTTTCAAGCAGAGGGATCGAAGCTAGCCCCAATCAAATAACTGCGTTGCAAAAGATGGGTCCCCCAGAGAATTTGAAGCAAGTGCAAAAGCTGACTGGTCGTCTAGCAGCACTTAGCAGATTTCTGGCAAGGTCTGTGGAGAGAAGTTTGCCTATTTTCAAAGCATTGAAAGGGTCCGAAGATTTTGCATGGACACCGGAGTGTCAAAAGAGCTTTGAAGATATTAAAGAGTATCTTAGTAATCTTGCTACACTCACGGTACGTACTGCGGATGAAACCCTACTCCTTTACCTTGCGGCTACAGGCTCTGCTGTCAGCGCAGTCCTTGTCAGAGAAATGGATTTCAATGGAAAGTTGGTACAAAATCCAGTTTACTTTGTGTCCGAAGCATTGTCCGGAGCAAAAACAAGATATTCTGAGCTTGAGAAATTCGTTTATGCTCTGATAATGGCTTCGAGGAAGCTACGGCATTATTTTTTGGCACATAATGTTGTGGTACCAACTTCGTATCCTCTGGGAGATATGCTCCGAAATAAGGATTCCACTGGAAGAATTGGGAAGTGGGCTGTTGAATTAGCATCCTTCAGCATATCTTTCCTAGCAAGAACAGCAATTAAGTCGCAAGTATTGGCTGACTTCGTAGCAGAGTGGACTCCCCCTGCAGCAAGGGCTCTAGAGAAGCCAAGCAAAGAAATTTGGACTATTTACTCCGATGGAGCTTTTCAAGCATCTGGAGCAGGTGTCGGAGCTGTGATAATTTCGCCTTCAAGGCAAAAGGCTTTGTACTCTGCAAGACTCAACTTTAAGTCTACCAATAATACAACGGAGTATGAAGGAATTCTGTTGGGACTTCGCAAGGCACGTGCTTTAGGGGCTACAAGAGTTGTTATTAAAACAGATACTCAGATTGTAGCAGGGCACGTGGACAAGAGTTTCCAAGTCTGACATCCGCAACTTGCAAAGTACTTAGCAGAAATCCGAAAGATAGAAGCATCATTTAAAGGGATTTCTATTCGAAGTATACCTAGAGCAGAAAATATGCAAGCGGACATCTTAGCAAAAGCTGCAGCCGGAGCTATGGATATACCCGAAGAAGCTTTTTATGAAGAACTTAATACACCTTCGGTACCACAAATTCCTTTGCATTCCATGTACAGATTGGCGAATCTCAATAATGAAAGTATTGCAAGGAGAGGCAGATATGTCCGAAGAACCACAACTTTCAAGGTTAAAGCTTAGAACTCGGAATTATCAAATAATCAACGGTATTTTATACAAGGCCGGAGTATGTTCCCCTCTACTTCGATGTATATCTCAAGCCGAAGGTCAAGAAATTCTTCGAGAAATCCATGAAGGACTTTGCGGTAGCCATCTGGCCCCTCGAGCTTTGGCAGGAAAAACACTTCGCCAGGGGCTTTATTGGCCTACAATAGTAGCTGATGCGGAAAGCTTGGTCCGCACTTGTCAAGGATGTTAGTGGATGGGACAAAGGAGTCATCGCCCACCAACAGCCCTTCAAGTTATAGCTCTAGTATGGCCCATGGCCAGATGGGGTATGGATCTTATTGGCCCCTTCCCAACAGCAAAAGGAAATTTGAAGTTTGCAGTGGTAGCAATTGAATATTTTTCAAAGTGGGTCGAAGCAGAACCTCTAACAGCTATTACTTCGAACAATGTACATAAATTTTTCTGGAAGAATAATATTTGCCGGTTCGGAGTGCCTAGACAACTCACAGTTGACAATGGAACACAATTCGACGCAGAACCTTTCAAGAAATTTTGCGAAGATCTAGGCATCCAATTATGTTTTGCTGCAGTGAGACATCCTCAGTCTAACGGAGCTGTAGAAAGAGCCAATGGTAATATTTTATCAGGGTTAAATCGAAGGATAGTAGGATTGGCAAAAGGACTCTGGACCGAAGAACTTCCGAAGATTTTGTGGTCCATTCGGACCACTCAAACGAGGTCCACGGGTTTCACTCCATTCAGACTATTATTTGGAGATGAAGCTATGACACCAACAGAGCTCAAAGGAGGATCACTTTGCAGCACCGAACTGGAAATAGAAGGAGAAAGACAAGCTTCGCTCGATTTAACAGAGGAGACAAGACTTCGAGCTGTGGCCAATTTATCAGAGTATCATCAGCAGACGAAGGCTTGGTTTTACCCGAAGGTTAAGATTAATGAACTTAGGCCTGGTCATTTCGTTTTGCGAAGTATCATAGCACTAGGAAAATTAGGAAATAAATGGGAAGGTCCATACTTAATTGTTCGCTCCGGGCGTCCTAGTTCTTTTAAATTAGCTAATTTGGAAGGTGAAGAGTTAGTACATACTTGGCATGCGGAGCACCTAAAGCGATACTTCGCATAAGGGCTCCTTGTAATCATGTGTAATCACTTTTCGAATCAATAAATCATATGGTTCAGATAGTGCCTACCCCTCATAAACTTCTAGCTTCCGAGTGGACGCATTGGAACCGTGGAGTTGACCGAGAGGGAAGTGTCATTAATTTGAATCATATTTTCCAAGGTGGTGGGCTGACATAATCCGGAGTCCAAGCCACCGGCTTGAAGACATCCGTAAAAGAGCCCGAAAACCACAGAATGCGGAGTCCAAGCCACCGGCTGGAAGACATCCGTAAGAAGAGTCCAAAGCGACCAAATAATGCGGAGCCCAAGCCACCGACTTGTAGGTATCCGTAAAAAGAGTGCAAAGAGACCAAATAATGCGGAGCCCAAGCCACCGGCTTGTAGGTATCCGTAAAAAGAGTCCAAAGAGACCACTGCGAACTCCAAACCACTGGTTTGACAGAATTCGCAAAAAAGAGCCAAAGGAGGCCAAAACAAAACAGAGTTTGAGCCATGAGCTTCGAATGTCTGTTAAGAAAGTCCAAAGTGACAAATTATCTAAGACACTAAAGTGTCCGGAAAGTTATCTCAAGTGATTTCTTTCAAAAACATAAGGTACTAAGTTGCCAATCTTCAGACTACAAATAGTCGAAGACATTTTATAAGATTTTAGTCGATCTTTAAATTACTGAGGGGCTCCGAACCACCAAAATTGTACTCCTAAGTTTTTCTTTGTGCCTAACCATCTTTGAATACAATTCGAACAAATATGATTACATCATGAAAAATTGGTATCTATACCAAGAAGGAATTGAAGACCTCTTCGATCTCTAGAGCTAGGGTTGGAACGACTAGTTCCAGTGCCGGGAGTTCTAACAACTTTGCGTTTAACTCTCCTACCTCCCTTCGAAGCACTAAAGTATTTTTGTTCTTGCTGAAGCTCGGCCCAAGTTCGAAGCCGTTCGGGGCTCCTTTCCCAGCTTCCAAGTTTTTCAGGCTTTTTACCTTGAGCTTCATCTTGGTCTTCGCACCATATAATGTCTTCAGAAGATGAAGTTTCCAAGTTAACTTCTTTTTCTTCCTCTTTAATGCAAGATAATATATCTTTGCTTATTTCGGACATAATCACTCCGGAACTATCTTGAGGAACTAGAAATCGAGGGCTCTTGTGAAGTTTTAAGATTTCGAAGGTAGCCCATAATAAGCGAAGTTCGTCGTTAACATTTAACACTTCGACATCTTCCATATGAGGCAAAGCCTAAAAACATGATAAACAAATCTTCATTCATAAATGTACAAAAGCGTAGTGCTTTACATAGTTGAAGATCCTAAGGTAATTCTAAACCTGCGGGTTTGGAGGAGGCTGACTACTCGATGCTTGGGATCGAGCTTGCTTCTGGTGTTGTCCTTCGTCAATCCAGGCCATGATCGCAGAGCGACCTTCGGCTCTCCATGAAGTTTGAAAGGCTTGCCAAGCAGCGGCCACACCTTCGGAGGGAGTGAGAAGCTGGTCGTCATCGAAGGTAATGGGACCCTCTCCTGCGCTCGGAGTTATTGATGGGCCCAAATCTTCATAGTAACGAAGTATGCCGACAGCAGCCACTTGTCCGAAGATTTCTCCGTACCGAATGCCTGCTGTCTTCATTTGCTTCGCTGCTCCTTGGATCCTCTTCAGCCGGCGCAGCAGAGAGATGTTGTCATCCGAAGGAAGCATCCCAGTAGTACCGAAGACCTCCGCAGCTACCTTCTCTAACTTCAGCTTATCTTCAATCAATGCATCCTTCGTCGATGTTAGCTCTCCTACTACTCCAGAGAGCCTGGCTGCCTCCGTAGCTAAAGAATTCTTTTGATTTAGTAGCTGGCTAGCCTCTTCTTGGAGTCTAACAAGCTCGGCCCCCGTAGTAGCGTGCTCCGCCCGCATCTTTTCAATTTCTGCTTGAAGCACAATTTTTTCTGCTTCGAGTTCTTTGTTCACAGCCTCCAAACTTTGTCTGGCCCTGCGCTCCGTTGAAACCATGTTGTCCATGTGGACCACTCGACCTTCGGAGATGATAAGATTTCGTTGAAGAGTTGCATTTTCTTCTCGAAGGCGAACGCTTCCACGTTCATTTGAGATGTTCGCAGCTCGGGCCAAGACTGTTTGCTGCGAAAAGAAAAAACCAAGGTAAGAAATTATTTGTATATAAATTTGATGTTGTTTTGCAGATACTTCGTACCTGGTATGCCGCGCGTTCCATGGCAGCGTTAAGCTCCGAACTCTCTGCTTCGCTCAAGATAGCCACCAAGTCCGTCTCCCCGACTTCGCGACTAGCTTGATCCAAAGGCTCGAGCAAAGTCCGAAGCCCAGTTCTTCGCTCCAAGAAAGGAGCTAGAAGGGGGAGCATGCTCAAGGCTTGCTGGTCATCTTCGCTTGGCGAAGGTCCGAAGTGCTGAGCTGTGGTCTTCGGAGCCCCAGTAGACTGGCCCCCCTCAGTAGATTGGCTCTCGTCTGTTGATTCAGATGGAGTTGATCCTGAGCTTGGAGCAGGGAGGGGGTCCATCTTTCCTTTACCTTTTCCAGGCCCCATTTGAGTGGCTCCTGGAATTGGCTCCGAAGTTGTCGAAGGTCCAGGAATTGTATCTTCGGGACGGACCTCTTCCATGGAAATGGATCCTGTAAAAACAAAGGTATTATACATTGTATAATTTCACAGGAAAAAAGAACAAAAGAATTACGTGAAGTTTACCTTCGACATTCTGGAGACGGGTGAGCATTGGGCTGCTTGGTGGGTCGAAGGCAAGATCTTCGTCAGAGTCAAGAGTCAAATCTTCGACTGTCGGAGCATCTCCTTGAACAGCCGTTGTTACTTCACCCGGAATCGAAGCTGAAGTAACTTCGACTCCGCTTTCATCCACAAGGACTCCGTCTAAGACTCCCTCTTGAGGTAAATTTTCTTGAGCAGCCGGAGTCCTCACTTGTTCGAGGTTGACTTGAGACTCCGGCACGCTCGCAGCATCTTCAATATGTTCTTCTTGTTGGGCTGCATCCTCGTCAATCAGCCTCACGAGCAACCTGCCTTCATCCTCTTGAGAATCGGAGATTGAAGCTCTTGGACTCGAAGGCGCAGGAATTCTTGGCTTTCGAGCTACCTTCTTGACCGAAGTCTTGGCAGAGCTCGAAGTTCCAGCTTCGGCTTTCCTCTTCTTAGGCCCTTTCTCCGAAGGCACCCAATCCACCAAAGGGGGCAGAACCACTTTGAGTAGCCCCCATACTCGGTTGGATCGCTCCCAACTACGAACCAATTTGATTCTCCATTCTTTCTCGGTCGGAGTTGGGACGCCCAAAATCTTTTCCGAAGCTCGTACGATTTGCTCCGAAGTTATAGGGGCTGAAGAAGCTGAAAAATGAGTTAAGTTTGTTAATTCTTCGAATAAATATACATAGAGTATGTTGTTTTCGAAGTTATGTGCAGGACTCGAAGTTGAAGAGATTTTCTGAAGACCACCTTCCGAATCCTCTTCGAAAGTGATTGGCCAGTTGGCCATCAATGGAGGGATTTGAAGCCCGAGGAATTCTTTGGCTAAATCTCGCATGCTCAACCGATGACTGATTTTTTGAAGTAAGCTGAGGCGAGCTTCGAGCTGACCCGAATCTAGATGCACAAGGGCTTCCTTTCGGAAGTTGATGTCTTGCAAAGGTCCGACTAGACGGTTGCTCGCCCCAACTTCGGCGTAAAACCACTTCAGGATCCAATCGGTATACCATCTGGCATTGATGGCCTTAGCGGGAAACCAAAGAGCATACTCGTCTCAGAGTCTAAAGTTGATGCTTCCAAAGGCTACTACCATCTTTTCACCTCCGGGGCCTACGAAGGTCTTCGGTTGGCATGAAGCTCTATGCAGTGCTGCGAAGATCTCCGCCTTCCTTCACAACCTTCGGCTCGCAACGCCCATTCGAAGATGGCAAGACGCACTACCGCATTCGGAGAGAGTTGGGGGAGGGTGACGTGGAACAAGTCTAATACTTCCGCCAAGAAGTCTACCACCGGAAGTCCCAAACCAGCTTCGAAGAAGGCTTCGAATACGACCACTTCTCCGGGTCTTGGTGACGGAATGATTTCCTTCCCAGGTTTGCGGATCATAACCCCCGAACTAATCTTGCCTTCTACTACAACCGCAAGCGATTCCATTCTGCAGGTTGACGGCCCTAGTTGATAAGACTGATCCGTATACTTCGTCGACACTCGAAAGAGGTCTTGGGGGCCGACATTTTGGTGATTTCCTCCCACCGGCACCATTGCCGCCACTGAAGGATTTGGAGTTGCCATCGCCGATGATGCAGCCGCTGCCGCCGCAGCAGCTTGCTGCCGAGCCAAGGTTGAAGTCGCTCCAGGACCTTTGAAACTAGTTTTCGCCATTGGATTTTGTGGATTGTTTCAGAGGAAAAATGGCAGCTAGGGCTCGGTTGATGGCTTGTTTGCACGAAAGCAGTGAAAAGGTACTCAAGAAGGGTTTGGGCCCTCTATTTATAGCCCAGTCCCTGATTTTTACCATTTGCCTGTGTCGTTTCACATTTTCAACCGTTACTTTGCTCCGAAATTAAAGCATTCCTTAACTTCCGTTAGAAGAAAGAAGCTAACGGCTATTTCTTCTAAGTCTAAAAAGACTTTCAAACTTTTCGAGTTAGTTCTAAGTTACTTCGAAAGTAATTTTATTAAAAACTGATTCAAAGTTTACATCTCCACGTAGTTCGGGGATTGTTTAAATCTGCTAACCCCTACGCATGATTATTTTTCTTGCGTATACTGCTCTCCTAACATTACAGATTTAGCGGAGAAGCGTATTCGAGGGGCTACTGTTGGGGGAAAATATTCCATCTTCAGGGTTATTGTAGTGACGAAATAAAGACTGGTGATTAAGACGAAGCCTTCCAACATATTATTTCGGAGATGCATCAAGTCAAGTTCGAAGTATGATGACAGGCTTTAGTTCGGAGTATATCTTCGAACTTGGACTTTTCTGAGAACTTCTTTGCCAGCTAAGATGGAAGACTTATCTTCTTTCTCATTAGATTAGTCTTTTACCATTTTAGCCCTATTAAGGGTACTGAATAGTTTCCACTATGTCGGTTGTAATATATAGAGGGGTAAAAACATCTTATCCTTAATGTTTGGGCCTATAAATACCCCCCTCCCCGTTTAACCCTGTAAGACGGATCGAATACAAGTTATTCAATACACACATTCAAACTATTCTAAGTTATTATCCTTTCGGAGGCTTGGAATAGTTTCCTTCGCAAACACTTCATTTGTTAGTTTCTAATCTTCAGAAACCAGTTAGCGTAATCTTTTACGCCAACAAGTCTTTTACCATTTTAACCCTATTAGGGGTACCGAATAGTTTCCACTATGTCGGTTGTAATTGAGGGGTAAAAAGGTCTTTTCCTTAAGATGTTTACCTATAAATACCCCCCATTTTACTCTGTAATGGAGATCGAAGACTTAGTTATTCAATACACAACTTCGAATTACTTCGAGCTATTATACAATTCGGAGGATAGAAATAGTTCACTGAGCAAACACTTCATTTGTTAGTTTCCAATCTCTGAAAACCTGTTAGCGTAATCTTTTACGCCAACACAAGTGTTCTATGTACTTGTGAGTTTTGCGTTCCTTATTCTTGCAATGAAATTTCCATCCTGTTTTCCTTCTATTGCTTGAACTTGTATCTGTAGTTTGCACCGGATGAGTTAAGTTTTCTGCTTTTCATTTCGTTTTGTGCCAACTAGAGTTTTTGCTATGTTTCAACGAAGTGTGTTTCTCTCCTGTGCGTGCGTGTGTTCACTCTGTGTCAATCAGAGGCTAGTCCTCACTGTTTACTAGCGAAGCACCCTGCAAAGTGTCCTTTCGAGCCTTGTTCTCATCCCATAGACGAAGTCTTTAGTGCAGTCAGTTTGTGTCTGTTTTCTGCACTCCAATGTATGAAGCCTAGTACTAGTTGCTATTGCAGAGTATCTGATCGGAGCCCACAGAGGGAAACATACTCATGTAAAGTATAGTAGTGTGAAGCCTGTTCGAAGGCACCTCGTGTGTGGAGCTTACACTATCTTGGCAGTTGCGTTTTTGGGTTTTTGAGTGCGAGCGAAGTGTTCTGATCTTCGAAATTTTACAATATTCGAAGGCTGTGTTCAGAGTGTGTTCGATACCTCCGAACTAGACACTTCAAAGGGTGTGTTTGAAGCCTGTTCAGGAGAACAAAATCTTAAAAGCTCCCATTCACCCCCCCCTCTGGTCGCCTATTTTTGTCCAACAATTGGTATGAGAGCATCCATAACCGGTTTTGTGATCTTTGGGCGACATGGACAGAGTTAGTAAAATACCTCTGTTCGATGGGACTGACTTCGCATATTGGAAGGTGCGCATGGAGGCTTACTTGTTAAGCCAAGGAAATGTTGTAGGACCGGGGGTAGTGACTAGAGGGGGCGTGAATGGGCGCCTCCAAAATTCTTTCGAATTGATGGACTTCTCCCGATACTCAACGCACTTGAAGAGATAACCAAAAACTCAGAACAAAAAATACAGATGGAAATAGCACTATCACTCTCCTATCAAATATGATGTGATATGACACTCTGAGATATCATAAGCACTAAAAATAATCTAGCCTAAAAATGACCGGTGTCCTAATTAAAAAGACATCACCAAAGCGCTTAAAGGCAGATCAACAACGCATTTAACTCACAGGAAATTTAAATAACACAAATAAAATCATCAACAATCCTCAAGCATTTAATTAGATAAAATAAATGTTGATGATTAACTGAGCTCAAAAGCAATTTAAACCGCACTAAGGATACAGAGATATATCACTAAATAATCATACTGCAATCTGAAAATAAAATATTTGCAGTAATTAAATTCACAGAACATTCAAAAATTAACTTTGTAAGTGCACGAGTATCGAGATAAATTTTATCTGTGCTTCTAAGTGATTAGCATTTGCAGCACGCAATATTAATCCGTCCAACAACTAAAGCAAATGCCCAGCCACGTTTTTTGAGGAAGAACAAATATCACGCATCAATGAGTGCTAGCAAGAGGCAATACAATATTCATGCGCAATTTTATATGGAGAATAAAATAGGGATATAAATAAAACCGCTAGCAAACAGGAAAACAAAAAAATCCATGAATCAAGAAAGAATAAACTAAACTTCTTACGCCGACTCCCTATGCCATGATTCGTATCTGATTCTGCCATGCGATTTCGTGTGAAGATGTTGCCTACAATGCACCGTGTTCACCTCGCTGCCAAGCACACTGCAACTCGCCTCCACTAAGCGTGCCGCGCCAAAGCACTATCCTTGAGCAAACACATGAAGAAAACAATAGCCTGTGGCTGGTTGTGAACAGTGGAGTGAAATGGGAGAAATTCTCAAGACAAAAAGTGAACTCATATTTTTAATTCAACTTAGTTAATCAACCCTAGGGGATTCGGGGCCCTATTTATAGGCAGCCCAATAAATCATGAAAATCTGAATATACCCTTAGCGTTTTTTACAGACGCCGAAATAAACTAGAAACGACCAAAATGCCCTTAAGATTTTTACAGACTCGACTAACACAGACTGTGGGCCTAAAAGGCAAAATAGTAAAATCCTATCTAAAGGTAACTTGTCCTGATGCAGAGCTTTCATAGCAGCTACAGCTTCGCTTCACGACAATCTGATCTCCGATGGGTGGTCTAGATAGTTGCATCGGTTTTACGCCAAAACCGACAAAGCGTCTGCTGTCTTCGCACTAGGTACCGGGATTGGGCCAGCCCGATTCCGCGGCTCGTTCAGCCCGGCAATCGCTCATCGCCCGTTTACCTAGGTTAAACCCTGTCAACAGACCAGTGGATCCCCCACCGTTCCTAGCCCATGTTCTCGGATTGGGCTGGTCCGACTCCGTGGCCCCTCTGCTCAGCAGTTGCTCACCGCCCGTGTACCTGAGGCACATGCGGCCCAAAACACGACATGTCTCGTATTCCCTTCATCTCATCTATCTTTGACTTCCGGTGACAATCACTCATCACTTCTAAAGCCATGAGGCCCATGATCTTCAACATGGCTCCTCAATCTCCCCTTGATGAGTGCATTGTCATCACTCTCTTCATTAACGCTTTGTAACCTGCAAAACACATGTGGAAACACAAAAACAAAACACAAGAGGACAGAAGGAAGAAAATCAAAGGTTTAACCTTAATGACCAAAAGCCGAACAAAAGCCAGAAAATGGTCATTATGGTTAAACAAAACCAAAACTCAAGCAAGTGCAATCTCTAAATTATCAACAAGGATATCCAAAGAGTAAAGGCAAAAGAAACTAAAAACTCCCCCTGAAACAAATCCCAGAGAAAGCCAAAACTCCCCCTAAACTCTTCTAAAAGATCAAGTAAACCCCAAATTTCCCCCCCTTGTTGACAACTGGACTCATCAAGTGGGACTAAATGCACTCAAAAGAGAAACAACTCAAACTCCCCCTGGAATGTAGCTCCCCCTCAAAATATGCAATGAATGCAGCTGGGGTGCAAGTGGAGTGTAAGAAGCATGCTTCTCAGATATGATTGACTGCAATTACAACATCTAGCAAGTATAGCACAAAATACTATCTAAAACACATGGCATGATGAGTGCAATATATGATATCCAAAGAAAGTCATTAGCACACATTTTTAGATTTTTGCAAATAAAAGCATCACCACATTTTATAGTCGACAATCAAGGTAAAACATGAGATGCAAAGGCTAGGTGATATCTACCAAGATAAGCATCGTCCATAACAAAGAGCTTCAACAAACTTGTTATCTTTTTAATTTTCAGGCTTTTTCTTTTCCTTTTACATTTTTTCTAGCAGTTATTTGCATGTCAAACTTATGCTAACCGACCAAGTCAAGCCTAGGCTAGAACATGACCATCAGAAGCTTAAGACATTGGTCTTGGCTTACATTACAATGTGCTAGTTCATACCAAGGTGCTATGGTAAGTAGTCCAGAACAATGCAACGCGACACAGCAAAACCACCTTGATCTTTTCAATTAAGCATAAAAGGCATGGATTTTTCATTTTTCTGTTTTTTATCATTTTATAGCATATTTTCCAAGTTAAAGCATATAGATGTCCAAGTTGCATATCTACATCTAAGTAAGGAACTAGCTACCAGTCATGTAAAAGATAGCAAAAGCATACATCCTACACATGCTAGTTACCATAAGCAATGGTGATCATTTTACAATTTTAAAGCATAAAAGCCATGCATATGTTAGATATTAGAGTTATTGTGTGAACTGAAGCAAAGCATGATCATCGACAAGTATTCAAAAGCATATACTAGCTAGAATAAGTAAGGCAATTCAATCATATAACAAAAGCAAGCTCAAAGTGTGATATATGAATATGCATGATATGAACTCACACGAAAAGATTCAATAAAAGAGTAAAAAGAAAGAGAAGACTCAAAATATCCTGAAAAGGATACACAACTCCCAAATCCACTCGCAAACGCTCAAATGTAGACCGATCTAGGGGTTTGGTGAGATGTCAGCCAACTGATGGTAATTATCAACATGAAAAAGGTCAAAGACATCTTTTTCATATTGATCCCTTAGAAAATGAAAGCGCATATCGATGTGTTTGGTTTTTGAATGAAGACATGGGTTTTTCCGTACACTAATTGCACTGGTGCTGTCACAAAACAAAGGTACTCTGGTAGGGAAAGATAACCCAAAATATTTCAAAGTGGAAATCATCCAAACCAACTATGAGTAGTAGCTAGCAACAGCTACATACTCAACATCTGTGGTAGAATGCGTAACTCCAACTTTTTTCGAGAAGACCAAGAAACAAGTAAAGAACTGAGAAACTGGCAAGTACCGGAAGTTGACTTGCGATCTAGCCGACACCCACCAAAATCAGCATCGAAAAAGCCAGATAACTCAATAGATGATGATGTTGAATAGTAAAGACCGAGATCAGGCGCATAGGTAAGATACCTAAAAATGCGCTTGACAACTTGCCGATGAGATGCGCGTGGTGAAGACTGGAAGCGCGCACACAATCCCAAGGTGAACTGAATGTCCGGTCTCGTCGTCGTCAGGTACAACAGCGATCTGATCAACCCTCAATACTCTCTCTCATTGACCTTGGCATCGTTCTCGTTTTTTGTCCAGGCGCCCAGATGTACCCATGGGGGTCATATGAGGCTTCAGCTCTCCACCAAAGTCGAACTTCTTCAGCATGTCCCGCGTGTACTTGCTTTGGTGGATGAAGATGTCGTCCTTGGTCTGCTAGATTTGGAGCACTAAGAAGTACTTGAGCTCACCCATGAGGCTCATCTTGAACTCACTGTGCATCTTACAGAAAACATGGACACAAGCTCATTAGTAGAACAACAAAAAATAATGTCGTCCACGTAAATCTGAGCAATCAAAAATTTAGAGCCAACTCGGAGCAAGAAAAGAGTTTTATCCACATAACCCATCACAAAGCCACCCCCACAAAAACTGCTTTAAATGATCATACCAAGCCCTGGGCTTGCTTTAGACCATGTAAAGCTTTCTACAACTTGAAAACATGTCTAGGAAACTTGGGGTTTTCAAAACCGGGGGGCTGCCTAACATAGACCTCCTCCTCTATGTACCCGTTTAGAAAAGCACTCTTGACATCCATTTGAAAAAACTTAAAACCTTTAGAAGTAGCGAATGCCAAGAGTATACAAATGGACTCAAGACAGGCAACAGGGGCGAAAGTCTCCTCAAAATAAATACCATATTTCTGGCAAACACCCTAGGTAACTAATTGAGCTTTGTTGCGCACCATAACCCCATCTTCACCTTGCTTGTTCTTAAAGACACACTTGGTTCCTATGGGGTTGCATCCAGGTGGCAGCTCAACTATTGTCCAAACCCGATTGCGAACAAAATTTTCAAGCTCTTCTTACATGGCATTTTTCCAATTTGCATCAGATAAAGCATAAGCAACATCTCTAGGCTCAAAGGTGGCAACAAAAGCAGTCTCAACAAACATAGCGAGTGAACCAACTTGAGAACGCAAGGATCTCATAGTGAGATCACCGATGATGAGTTCTGAGGGGTGATCACGCTGAACTGCTCGGGAACCTAGGTGATCAGATGTCACCTCACCGGACTCAGCAGCTGGCACCTCTGGAATCGATTGATGGGCTCGATCGAAGTGGAAGTAGTGATCAGAGGTCCGCCCTCATCCTCAGTCATAGTCTCATAAGGTGTGGGGTAAGTAGGCTGTGCAGAAGGCCCACCCTCATCAACAGCTGGAGTCTCATCATCTTCCTCGAAGATGGACTCTCCAAGCTCATCATCACTAGAAAGCCCAAAAGAACGAGTAAGTGAAGGCATGGACTCATCAAAAGAAACCTCGCACGTATAGACAAGCTGCTGGGAGTCGAGGTTCCAAACACAGAAGCCTCTGGAATGCAATGCAGAACCAAGAAAAACTCCATCCCAGCAACAAGACTCAAACTTGTCCAAATGTCCTCCCTTCTTGAGCACAAAGCTCTTGCAGCCAAACGCTCTCAAGTGACTCACCTTGGGTTGTATGCCAAACAGCAACTCATATGATGTCTTACCTAGGTAAGCTCTAAGAAATATGTGGTTGGCAAGATAGCAAGTTGTGTTCATAGCTTCATCCCAAAAGCGCCTAGGAGTACTTTGCTCATTGAGCATCGTCCTGGCCATCTCGACCAGCGTGCGGTTCTTTCGTTCCACAATGCCATTCTATGGGGGAGTCTAAGGAGCAGAAAACTGGTGCTCAAGACCCTGATCACCACAGAAACTGACGAATTGAGAATTCTTGAACTTAGAACTGTTGTTGTAGCGAATTGCTCGCATCCGACAATTATTCTCATTCTTCAGCTTCAGGATAAGATCATGAACATACTGAAAAGCCTCATCCTTAGACTCCAAAAAGAAAACCCACAAGAATCGAGAAAAAATGTCATCTATCACAAGGGCATACCACTTCCCACCGACTGAACGTACCCAAGTCAGACCAACAGTGTCCACGTGTAATAGCTCTCCCGGGTAGGCAGTCATCACCTGAGTCATAGGAGCGTCAGAAGCGACAACCATCTTCCCATGATGACAGGATTGGAAAACTAGATCCTTCTCCATCTTAAGCTTGGACAATCCTCAGATGAGGTTTGTAGAGCTCAATCGGACTACCAAATCAAAGCTCAAATGACCCAACCTCCTATGCCACCTCTAGAGCTCAAAAGAGTATCTAGCGATCAAACAGCGAGAAGGGCCAAAAGAACAAGAGAAATCAAACCGAAAAACCTTACCGAAGGGTAAGATGTGGCAAAACAAAATCTTCTAGTATCAACAACAGAAGACATGCCCTTTTTAAAATAAACCTCTAAACCCTACTCAAGAAGGTGTGAAACAGAGACAAAATTAAAACCCAAGTTTCCAACCAAAGCAACATTCTTCAAAGAGAAATGCTCAGAGATTCGAATTAAACCAATGTCATGCACTGTTGGGGGAATTAGTTTTCCCTTGAAAATGGGCCAAATGACCTCAACCTCCAAAGGCCTCGGGCCTGGAGCCTGTCAGCTGGCGGAGCCTGAAGGTGAGCTCCAGCCTCCTCTGACGGAGTCAATTCCAAGAATAGCCAAGATTTGCCCCTCCGGAGCCTTCCAGAGCCAAGCCTTCGGTACCCCTCTCAGATCCCTCCGGAGCCCTCCAGGGCCAAGCCTCCAGGACCCCTCAGGTTTCCTTCAAAGCCAAGACTACGGGACCCCTCCGATCCCCTTCGAAGCCATCACCGGAGCCTTTCGGATCCCATTCTGAGAGCCGGTTTGGGGCCCACTTCGGAGCCCTTTTAGGGTCCCGCTTCGGAGTTCCTTTCGGAGCCCCTTCGACCACCTCCGCCTGAAGGACACCGGCAAGTACTCCGGACCAGAAGACATATTCAAGCATCGCTACATTGTAAAGACATATCGGGGCCTCTTCGCCCCTGGTATGCCGTATACCTACTCAGAAGTGATGTTTATCTACTGCATCTGTAAATTTAAGCCTTGCTTTGCATTTTTTTAAAAATTCAAGCCTTGCTTTGAATTTTTTAAAAATCGAAGCCTTACTTCACTTTATTGAAAACTGAAGTCTTGCATCGCCTTAAAATCAAAGCCTTGCTTCGCATTGTTTAAAAATCAAAGCCTTGCTTCACTTTATTGAAAACCGAAGTCTTGCTTCGCCCTAAAATAGAAGCCTCGCTTCGTCTTATTCAAAAATGAAGCCTTGCTTCGTGTTATTTAAAACCGAAGCCTCGCTTCACTTTGTAAAAACCGGAGCACTCCTCCGAAGGCTACACAACACCTCCAGGCCCGTAGCAATGGGCTGCAGGACTCCCTCGAGCAACGGCTCGAGGTGTCCAGGACATGTGAGTGATGGCTCGATGTGTCTGGGATTCCAGGCTCCAGCCTGATGCATCCCAGGGTCATAGGTGGCCCAGAGTCGAAGGTGGCTCAACCCCATCGCAGGTTCGGTGAATCCACACCACCCATTCCTTTCATTCGTTATTGGATCAAGCTCAGAAGCCTTGGTTTGCTATCTGAACATGCTTCGAAGCCTTGCTTCACGTGTCAAAATCTAATATAATACTTAAGCATACTGAGGCCATGCTTCGCCTAAAATCTGAATGCGCTTCGGAGCTCTGCTCGTGTATATTCACTATCCAAAACCAAGCATGCCAAAGCCATGCTTCGCTTAATTTGAGTACGCTAAAGCCTTGCTTCACTTCAAATTAAGGCATTCGAAGCCCAAAAGAGGCCTTCGATCATCGCGATATAAGCGTCTAAAGCCACCAAAGGAGCACCCCTTCGCATTTTATAATTGCGCGCACCGGCAACGACTAAGTCCCTAACCGCCATGCACAAGGGGGAACCGAGGTATGTATGCGAAGTGTGCGAACGAAATGCGCAGTGCGATCGTGACAAGCTAAATGTTCGGAACACACAATTTATGTGAAGCATTCAAACAAAGTATGCAAATAGACAAATCCCATTCATTTAATGATTAAAATGAAGTATGTTGCAAATACACTTTGAAAACAAAAAGCTATGAGTAATCTATATCTAAGCCTATGAGAAAGCGAGCTCGAGCCCCCAACATGCTCGACCCTCGCTTGCTCTTCTTCCGGGCAGGGCCCCCTCGGCTGAACGAAGCCCCATCGGAGTCTAACCTCTCGCGGCTGGACCGTCCTTGCTACGAAGCCTACAGATCTCATCTTTCTCCTTGTAGGTCAGCCCAAGTCTAAGATGCAGGCGGTGCCGCATCAAAGGTAGAAAAGTCTAGGGCTTCGTCACCTTGTAAGGTTGTACCCGAATACTGCACCCCCTCACCACATAAGCCTACTTCAAAGCAGCTTAAGAATGGTGAAGATGAAGAACTCTGAAGGGGCTCGTCTTAACGGCAGCCAGCAGCTCATGGGCTACTTCAGGAATAGCTTCACCCCTAGGACCCCTCGGATGTTTGAACCGAGGCGGGCCTTCGGACCTAACTACTTCAAGCACCACCCAAAGTTGGCGAAGCTCCTCTAAATCCTCAAGCATTTCGAAGTCAACATCCGAAGGCTGAGCCTAGGCAGGTATAAAGTACCCCAATATTTCTATTAATAAACTGATAAGTCATTTACAGGCCTATGGCTACAATTTACAAAAAGCCTAAGGAGGTCTACATCTTCAGGGGCGAAGGCTTCGACGTCGAAGGCTGAGCTAGCGAGGCTTGTGCCCTGTCTCAGCGAAGGCAGGAGACCCGTTGGAGATCGAGGACCGCTTCGCACCCTTGGGCCTTCTAGGGTTCTTGAAGCCGTTTCCATGCTCCGCTGACATCCGAAGGTGGCAAAACCACATGAGGGCCTCCGAATGCCACCGGCGTGGCCAAAGTCGCTGCCTCGAGGCAGTTGTACCACGCGTTGTGAAGCATTTGCAACACCGCTTGGCCAACCACTCGCCTGGCCATCACCGCGAAGTCCTTCATCGACACCTTCATCGTCGCCACAACCGTCTAAAAGAACTCGAGGTGGTCCCCGACTGGATCTTGAGGATTGAAGTCCAGGGCCGGGCACTTGGTCCCTAGGTGCTCGAGGACTTCAGTCAAGCTCGAGGCAGCCTTGTTGACCCCTCGAACCATGAAGTCCTCTAGAGATCGACTGGTTGTGCGAAGATCAGAGCACTTCACCGCCAGCTTCGCCCTGGTCTCCTCCGAAGCCCGAAGTTCTTCTCGAAACCTTTCTGTCTTCGAAGCCAAGGATTCTCTTGCCTTGACTGCCTTGGACTTTGCCTCCTCTGCTGCTGCTTCGGCTTGACTTCACCTCTTGGCCTTCTCTAAAGCCTGGCACCGAAGGGTGTCCCTCTCCTCTGCCAAAAGGGTCACTCGGTGGTCTGCGGAGGCTACTGCTGCAGCGTTCAGCACGAAGGCCTGACAAGATTCAAGAAAATCTTTAGTATTGATTGAAAAAGCTAAGTATCGCTCGGAGCTCGTGTGAAGCTTTGCTCACCTGTACGAGGGCTTCATGGGCATTTGCAAAGAGATCGATGTGGCTAGCATGGCTAAGTTGTGCCACCAAGTCCCCTTGCCCCACAACAATGCAGCCCTCATGGAAGGAGTTGATGGCTGCCTCCATCACGAGTCCCCTCAGAAGTAGAGGCCGAACCATCTGCGTCACAGGCTCCGCCAAAGCAGGCTCCATCAGAGCCGAGCTCCGGTCCACCACCTCGACTTCCTCTTCAGCTTGCTCCTGAGAGGCCCCTCCATTGTGGTTGTCTCCTTCGCCCTCTTAAGACGTGGAGCTCTCACACTACGAGCTGCTGCTGCTCCCACTACTGTCAGAGGTGCCCTCAGGCTCCGCCACGCCAGTCCTCGCATCGCCACTGGTGCTTGAAGAAAAATACAAGTCAATATATATGAATACAAAGAGAAGAGTGATCAAGTGTTTACCTTCGTCAACATCCTCTTCGCTAGAAGATATGTCTTGGAAGGAGGTAGGAGCGATGTGCGCTCCCTAGTCCCTTCGTTGCGTAGGCTGAGCCCTAGTCCCCGTGCTCGAAGGGGTCACCATCGCAGCCTCCGATGCCAACACTTCGGTTTTCGCCACCTGGGCATCTGCGGGCTCCGCTTCACCATCAAGGTCCGCGGCCACACGCTCCACCACGCTAGGGGCTTCATCCATCGAAGGCTCCGACCGAACCCTTGAGGACTCCATGGACTTCGAGGTCTTAGGTTCCTCGTCGTCCACCCTCTTACTTTTGGAGCCACTCACCGAATGTGCCAAGCTGGTGAAGTTTGGGAGCACTTGGATCCCCTCGATACCGAGCCAGGTCCACACCAGGTTCCAGCGCTCCTAGGATCCCACTAGGGCAAGCCTTCAGGTCTGCTCATCCAGCGTCAGAGTCCCAACAATGCACTCCGCGGCCACGATTGCCTCCTCCGGAGGCCGCACATCGCGCGCAGCTTCATCAAGATTTCAAGTCAGAGCAAGTTTACTTTACGAAGCATGAAGATGAAGAAGTTTGAAGTGTTACCAAGGCGCTTCACAGACTCCTTGCTCGGTCCCTCCAAGCCCTAAACCTGGAACAAGTCCTCATGCCAAGAGAGCGCGAGGGGGCTAAGTTGAACGGTGATGAACTCTTCGGCCAAGTCTCTCATGCTCATCTTCGAAGCTACCCTTCGCAGGAGCAAGATCCTCGATTGATGAGCTTCGGGGCTCGACTTCACCATGCCCTCGTGTCGGTAAGAAATGAGTGCGTTGGTACTCCGAAGGGGGAGTCCGCACCGACCGAAGCATAGAACCACTCTTGGTCCCACTTCGAGTACCACTTGTTGTTCACAGCCCTCGCCGGGATGTCGTCATGAAGGGCGATGAAGACGTCCGTGTGCCCCACACAGCCTTCGGCCCTCATGGCCCATTCGAAGATGGCATGCCTCGCCACAGCATTCGGGGACAAGAGAGAGAGAGAGCTCTAAGTTATATGCCTTCAACACCTCACTCAACATAACCACTGCCGGCAGCCCGAGGCCTGCCTCGAAGAAAGCTTCTAAAAGTACAACCTCCTTAGGACGAGGCCTCGGGATGGTTTCTGACTTCTTGGGCACCCAAACCTGGATGCCCTCGGAAATCTTTCCTTCGTAGACCCTCCGAACGGACTCCTCCGTGGAAGTCGAAGCCTTCAACTCCAGTGTCTTCTCGAATTTGTCCGACGGCGACCGAAGCTCCCTCAGCCCTAAGCGCCTCATTGCAGACTTTTCCGCAACCGCCGCTTGGGCCTGGACGAAGCTCGAGGTCGCACCCAGGGCCAAGGCCTTCTTCGTCGCAGCCTTCTTCGGCATCTTGTAGGGCTTTGGCGTGAAGGGTGCTAAGAAGCTACGAAGCAGGCTACGCGCGAGGCTGAAGGTGGAGAGAAGAGAGAAGGATGCTAGGGGCTGAAGCAGAAGGCAAATGAGAGCGTGGGTGGAGCCGTGGTACGGTGAACGCCTTTTAAAGGAGGTAAATGAAGTCCACACGCCCTGCACCGAAGCCTTTTTCACCAATTACCACGTCCTTTGCAGTCTATGACATGTGGGCCTAGGGTGAATTTGAAGCGAACCATCACCTCCCTGCGCTGCAACGGCCAGTTTTCTGACCGTTGTAGGGTCGTTTGGGCTTCCAAGGGTATCCCGTCAACCCGAACAGGCATTTATTTCCTACGCAGTTCGAAGCCACCCTTTGGTCCAAGTTCCGAAGGCCTGGCTTCTCTGAAGCTTCACTTACTCTAGGTCATTTGTCCCAAGGCGCATGCACCCCTTCGCTCCTAAGGGCTACGTGCGAGGGTCTATTGTTAGGGGAATTAGTTTTCCCTTGAATAGGGGCCAAATGATGTCAGCCTCCAAAGACCTCAGACCCAGAGCCTGTCAACTAGCAGAGCTAGAAGGTGAGCTCCAGCCTCCTCTGACGGAGTCAATTCCAAGAACAGCCGAGATTTGCCCCTTTGGAGCCTTCCGGAGCCAAGCCTCCGGGATCCCTCCCAGAGCCCTCTGGAGCCATCCAGCGCCAAGCCTCTGGGACCCCTCCGGTCTCATTCAGAGCCAAGCCTCGGGGATCCATCCGGGTCCCCTTCGAAGCCCTCTCCGGAGCCTTTCAGAGCCCATTTCGAGAGCAAGTTCGGGGCCCACTATGGAGCCCTCTTCGGGTCCCGCTTCGGAGTGCCTTTTGAAGCCCCTTCGACCGCCTCCGCCTAAAGGACTCCGGCAAGTACTCCGGACCAAAAGAAATATCCAAGCATCACTACAGTGTAAAGCCATAATGGGGCCCCTTCACCCCTGGTACGCCGTATACCCATGGTATGCCGTATACCTACTCAGAAGTGATGTTTATCTACTGCATCTGTAAAGTCAAATGTACAATAGTCTAGCCTTTTTCCCTTCTTACCCTATAAAGCCTACAGCTTGTAGAGGGCAATTTGGTATTTTCCTTTGGCCTGCGTGGCAATAAAATCAGGGCCATGCCCTTGTAATAAGACAGGGTGAAGAGTAGAGGCAAAACTATGCCAAATCCACTATAAACTGGACGTAGGGCTATTATCCCTCTGGGGAGGCCTGAACCAGCATAAACTCTTTCTCCCTCTGTGAGAACCCTTCGAGGTTCATTCTATACACCATACACTAATACACAAAAACCTGTTGTAGCAGCCACAATTACTACAACATTTACCTTCCCTTGACCATTGTTCCCGAATGTGATGTACTCCTCGGAGCTCAGGGAAGTGACGCTGGAGAACCATCTGCGATGTCCCATCATATGTCAAGAGCATCCCGAATCCATGATCCATATGTCCCCCAGGCCCCGATCTTGCAATATCAATGGTCATAAGGGGGAGCAAACTAGTGTCGAGCCATCTGCTCAAAAGAATGAAAGCAGAAAGAATCATAAGTGTATGGACCAAAGCACGGCTCAAAGCGCGGTCCTCTATTTTGCCTAAAGTCATGGACACGAGGCCCAAAGTCATATCCAAAATGGCTTGGAGCTCTGCCGGAGTGAAAACCACCCTCTGGAGCATGTGCACGAAAGTCGTCTCCTCTACCATCACCTTCATGACGCACCCTAGCCTCTACCCTCTCTCCGTATCGAGGGACTCTCTATCTACCACCCTGTAGGTAGAACTGCTCCTGCCCACCTAGAGCTCTATATGCTCTCTCAACCCGCTTCCTCCTGAAGCAGAACTCCGCAAGATGCCCATCTCTCTGACAAAACTCACAGTGGTAGGTAGGCTTCTTGGGATGTGGTTGAGGCTTGGGTTTCTTGGGCTTGGTGGTGTTGGGTGTTGACTCTTTAGTGTGAGAGGGTCCAGGTAGAAAGTCAAGAGAGGTGTGGAAGTGCTTAGGCTTTGGGATCCATATAGCTTCTTTGGCGGAGCTTTAGGTTGTTCTTGGAACACTCCGTCCTTGGGCTGACAGGCCTGAAAAGATTCAATGGAGCGAGTCTTGGGATATCTCTGCTCTGGAGTCATCTTACTCCACTCCACTACACGACTCAGGGCACTCTCAAAGTCATCCTTGGTGTAGGTGTATCCTACTCCAAACCCCTCCTACCTCGTGAACTACTGGACCATCATGTTGAATTGTGGCTCTTTAGCACTCACCCAACTAAGGATCTGACGGAGGAAAGAGTTCTTTCTGAGCATCAGCTAGCTCCTCTCTCAAGGAAGCTAGCACCTCCACCTGAGACAAGCAGATTGTTGGAACGACGGATCGAACCAGCAGATTTTTTTAGTGGATGGGAGTAATGGAATGTTGTGCGCAAACTGTATTCTCGGATCATGTGTTTATTACAACTGTAGTTGGGGGGTATTTATAGGGTGACCCGCTCTGAAGCGCCAGGTACCTCCAAACCCCAACTGCTACTTGGTCTGACATTGGTCGACAGTACAGACAAGAATAGGTGTTACATAGTATAGACAAGAAGGTGCGATTCTGACAGCGTATTGACCGTGTCGGGCGCTGCAACGGCCGCTCGACACGGCGCAGGCGATCACAATCTTGTCTACTGGTAGCCTTGACTGGGTCCTCCTCCGTACGGTTGCCCCCCAAAGCCTCTGGTCGGTCGGAGGCTGGCCTCCGGCATCCGGCCGGTCGCTTCCCCCGAGAGCCCCTTTGACACTCCCCGGAGCCTCCTGAGGCCTCTGGTGTCCTCGTTCGGAGTCCCGGATACCTTCGGTGCAGGGCTTCGGGTCTTCCGGCCGTAGCCTTCCCTCCGAATCGTACTGCTCTTCACGCTTCCCACTATCATCGGGATTATATCCCCCAACAGTAGCCCCTCGCTTCTTTCCTTTCGAGAGTCCTGCACGAGAGAGGGTGGAAGCGCACATGATAATTCCGGTAACTTTATAAGAAATCGACTTATGTAGAGATCCTGAATCTTGCTACGGGATGGCCCCGTCCGATTGTTTCGGAGCCTTGAAACGTCTTAGAATCCGGAGGCCGAGAAATGGTTTCGGAGCACCTTCGGCAAGCTAGTCGCTTTCTCGCCCCTGCGAAGGGAAGGGCTTTGACCGTTCGCTCTTGACACCCACACGGCTTTGACCACTAGGCTCCAGTACCCAAGGAGTCGGACTGGCACATTACTCAGCACAATTAATGTGATGGGCATGCGGGCGACGTGGGGGAGGCGGACCATCGGAGACGGGCACACTCAAGGAGAGCTAGTAAAGTCTTAAACGCGGGCGCCGTGCGGCCGGCGCGCGCGTATCGAGTGGCAAAAGGTGGACCATCACGACGCTGAAGCACCAACGCCGCGGTGGTCTCCATGCTTAAATAGGTCCTGGCACGCCAGTCAAGCCCTCTCCTGCCCACTTGCTTAGCCCATTAGCAGTAGTCTTGACGGCGAACGCCTGCTCTCGAGCTTTTGCTTCCTTCTTTCGGTAGCCCCTTCTTCGCTTCCTCTTGCTATGGCGGAGAGAAGTGCTCCTGCTGCGGCAGTGTACCCCCGCTTTCTGCAATGCTAAATGGCAGCGGCGGCGGCGGCTGCTTCAGGCCCAACAGAGGCGCGCGACTCACGGGAACTCCGCCCAGCTTCAGAGCAGTTCTGGGAGCAGACCCTGGAGCTAGGGCCGTCGGCAAGCACCGACGCGTCCATCGAGCAAGTGACCAGGGGCCGCCTTGGCCCCAAATCAAGGGCCAGGAAACCGTGACCGGAGTCAGTCCCAGCACCGCGAGAAGGGGAGGTCATAATCTTCGAGGCTTTATTCAATGCAGGACTGGGGTTCCCGCCCTCGGAACTTCTCTCCGGGGTTCTGGATGCCTTCCACCTAGAGCTCCCACAGCTTTCCCCGAACGTCGTGGCTTTCCTCGCTGTCTTCGAGTGGGCCATGCGTGCCTAAGGCTGCAAAGCCAGGGTCGAGGCCTTCGCACAGATGCACGAAGCCCTTTGCCAACCGAAGAAGAAGGACCGTCGGGTGCTGGCCTTCGGGAGCATCAATTTCCATCTCCGGAGGAGGTACGCGGACGCTTTCCCGGCAAAGGCTATCAACGAGTGGTGGTACTCCAAGTGGGTGTACCGATGGTTCTACGTCTGGGTCGAGCTCAGCTCGGCCTCGTTGGACCTCTGCGCCACATCTGGTTCCGGAGGGAGGCGGTCGTCGAGGCCAGCGCTGGCTCGGTCTCGGCCCGGATCCAGCTTCTCCAAATCGTCGCCTGCCGGATGAACATGCAGGACCTGATGGAGGAGTTCGTGGCCCTCGAGATACCACCGCTGAAGGAGGAGTGGCCAACGTCGCTTCGGAGCAGCCAGGACGAGTCAACGTCGACGGAGCTCTCCCATCGGCTCGGTCAGTATCTGCTTTCTCTTTGACCTCATCCGTCTTTCATTGCGCTCGAGAGGTTATCAGACCTAACCCTCGGGTATAGGGTCGCTCGTCACCAAGACCCCCGATGAAGTAGCCCGGATGGCGGAGATGATCCTCGGAGCTCCCACCCTGGCTCCGAGAGGTGATGGAAGTCAGTGGCTCAGCCTCGACCCACTTGGAGAAATACTCAACAGCGACGACGGCGAAGCGCAGGTTGCCTCTTTCTCTAGGGAATGGTCCAATGAGGTCCATCCCCCAGTGAGCTAGAGGCCACATAGGTGGGATGAACTGCAGGCTGACCGGGGGCCTGTGGTTCCGTCGCCCCATCCATTGGCATCCTTGGCAGGTGTGCACTAAGTCTTCGGCGTCGGCGACGATTGTGGGCCAGTACATGCCCTGCCGGAGGGCCTTGCCGGCGAGTGCTCGAGGGGCTAAATGGCTGCCACACAGCCCCTCGTGGATTTCTCGGAGCATCATTATCCCGTCCGAATGAGAGATGCACCGAAGCAGCGGGGAACATACCCTTGATTTGTACAAGATGCCATCAATGACCTGGAAAGATCTGGTGTGGAGCTGAAGCCGTGCCTGATCTGGACTGGGCCGGTCATCCAAATCACCGCTGAGTGCTCGTAAAATGGGCTCCCGCCAATCGTCGATGCCCATGCAGAGAACTGCAGCTGGCTGAGGGGATGCTGGGGCCTTGGCCGTCACGGGGGTTGGTACTTCGTCGCGGAGGGATGCCGAGGGTTTAATAATTTCTTCGAAGAAGGCACCCGGCGGCAAGGCTTGGCCGCCGGCTCCAGCTTTAGCGAGGGCGTCGGCTTGGCAGTTCTCGCTTCTTGGGATGCTCTAGACGGATATCCCCTTGAAGGATGCTTCAAACTTCCGAATAATGGCTTCAAGGTAGGCGGCGAGGTCTGAGTGCCGGGCCTGGAAACTCTTGTATATATGCCCGGCGACGACCTGAGAATCGGCCTTGACTACGATGTGGGCGGCTCTGAGTGCATGCGCCTTGCTGAGACCCAGCAATACTCCTTCGTATTCAATGATATTGTTGATAGTCTTGAAGTTCAGTCGAGCAGAATACGAAGCCTGTTGGCCGGAGGGGTGACAATGACTGCTCCGGCTTTGGCTCTTGAAGCCTGGTAGGCACCATCCGAATAGACGGTCCAAACCCCCTTGCCTGCTTCGACACTGGCGTGGTCAGTTGCAGACGTCCATTCAGCAACGAAATCGGCGAGGATTTGAGATTTGACAGCGGTTCGGGCCACGAAGGAGATCCCGAACGGGGCAAGCTCTACCGCCCACTTTCTGATGCGTCCAGTGGCATCCTTGTTCCGGAACATGTCGCCCAGTGGGTATGCAGTTGGAATGATGATATCGTGAGCTAGGAAGTAATGCCGAAGCTTCCGGGACGCCATGACAAGAGCGTATGCCACCTTTTCGAGCTCGAAATACCGAGTTTTTGCTTCGGAGAAGGCTTCGGATACGAAGTATACGGGCCGTTGCACCAGCTTCCCGCCAAGGTCTTCTTCTTGAATTAGGGCCGCACTTGCCGTGCTGCCGGAGGCAGCGAGGTAGACCAGAAGAGGATTGCCGGCCCGAGGTGTGGTGAGGGCCACAAGGTCGGAGAGGTACTCTTTCATTTGATCGAAGCAGTCTTGACATTCGGGGGTGTTGGCGTAAAAGATTACGCTAACAGGTTTCTGTAGAAAAGAAACTAACAAACGAAGTGTTTGCGAAGCAAACTGTTCTAAGCCTCCGAAGGATAATAGCTTAGAATAGTTCGAAAGTGTGTATTGATTCACTTGTAATCGGTCCCTATTACAGGGTGAAATGGGGGGTATTTATAGGCCTAAACATTAAGGAAAAGACCTATTTACCCCTCTATTACAACCGACATTAAGGAAACTATTCGGTTTCCTTAATAGGGCTAAAATGGTAAAAGACTAATCTAATAGGATAGAAGATAAGTCTTCCATCTTAGCTGGCAGAAAAGATCCTGAAGGGCTTTGGTTCGAAGACATACTTCGAACCAATGTCTGTCTTCGGGCTTCGAACCAGGTTCCAAGCATCTTCGAAGAAGGTCTTCGAACAATCTTCGAACTAGTTGGCTGTCTTCATGCTGCATTAGCAATAACCCCGAAGATGATATATTTTCCCCCAACAGTAGCCCCTCGAATACGCTTCTCCGTTCGACCTGTAACGTTAGGAGAGCAGTATACGGAAAGAAAAGATAACCAATCATAGGGGTTATTGATTTTCGTTTTATCTCCGAAATGCATGAAGATATGAACTTCGAATCAGTCATAAGGTAATTGCCTTTCGAACCACCTTAGAACTGACTCAGGAAGTTCGAAAGTCTTTTCAGACTTAGAAAAAATAGCTGTTAGTTTCTGTTTCTAACAGAAGCTATATGAGGCGTTATTTTCGGAGGAGAATAACAGGCGGGAATGCGAAAGGGCAGAACCCAAACGGTAACAAACGGAAAGATTAGGCTATAAATAATGAGCCCCAAAACTTACCCGATTACCTTTTCACCGCTTCTTCCTAGTCAAAATCTTTTTGAGCCCTTCAAGTTCTTGAACCCTAGTCTTTGAGTTCTTGAGACCTAGTCTCCATTCCCTCAGATCAATCCGGCAATCGCGATGGTGAAGACCAAGGGATCTGCGCCTCCTTCGGCCTTGGCTCGGCAGCAGGCAGCTGCAGCAGCAGCGGCGGCGACATCGGCGGCGGCACCCTCGATGCAGGCGACGACTTCCATGGCGGCAGGGGGGAAAAATCCCCAAATCCCCGACGACCAAGGTCTGTGCCCACCCTCAACCAAGTACTTGGATCAATCTTTTGCGTTGGGGCCGTCTACCTGCAAGAAAGAATCTTTGGCAATCACAGCGGGGGGAAAGATTAGTGATGGGGTTATGATTCGGAAGCCGGGCAAAGAATCGATTCCATCACCGAGACCCGGAGAAGTTGTAGTGTTCGAAGCTTTTTTCGAAGCGGGCTTGGGCCTCCCGGCTGTGGATTTCTTAGCCGAAGTACTTGACTTGTTTCATGTAACCCTCCCTCAGCTGTCTCCGAATGCCGTAGCCAGATTAGCTATCTTCGAGTGGGCACTGAGAGCCGAAGGTTGTGAGGGGAGGGCTGAAATCTTCGCTGCGCTACATAGAGCAACTTGTCAGCCAAAGACCTTCGTAGGCTCCGGAGGTGAGAAGGTGGTGGTTTCCTTCGGAAGCATCAATTTTAGGCTTCATGATGAATATGCCCTGCAATTCCCTGCTAAGGCCATTAATGCTAGATGGTACACCGATTGGGTTCTAGGTGGTTTTATGCCGAAGTTGGAGTGAGTAGTCCTCTGGCCGGTCCCCTCAAGGAAATCCAGTTCCGGAAGGAAGCCTTAGTGCAACCCGACGAAGGCCAACTCGAGGCTCGCCTCAACTTGCTTCAGAAAATCAGCAGAAGGTTGAGCATGCGGGACTTAGCCGAAGAGTTCCTCGGACTTCAAATTCCTCCGTTGATGGCCAACTGGCCTATCGCCTTCGAGGATGACTCGGAAGGCGGTCTTCGCAAAATAAGCTATACTTCGAGCCCTGCAGGTAACTTCGAAACCAACATGCATAGTACATATTTACTTCGAAGAAATATTAACTTGAATTATTTTTTAGCTTCTTCAGCCCCTATTACTTCAGAGCAAATTGTAAGGGCTTCGGAGAAGATCTTGGGTGCTCCAACTCCGTCAGAAAAAGAATGGCGAATCAAATTAGTCGGAAGTTGGGAGCGATTTAACAGAGTATGGGGAATGCTGGAGTTGACTCCACCCCCTCTGATGGATTGGGTGCCTCAGGAGAAAGGCCCCAAGAAAAGAGTAGCTGAAGCCGGAGCTTCAGGTTCAGCAAAGACTCCGGTGAATAAGGTGGCTCGAAAGCCAAAGAATCTCGCACCTTTGGATCCTGCTCCTTCAAGCTCAAGAACCTCACTTTCTGGTTCTAAAGAGGATGAAGGTATTTTATTAGTAAAATTAATTGATGAAGATGCAATTCAACGAAGTATTCACATTGAAGATACTGCAGGTATTCCGGAGCCTCAAGCCAACATCGAAGAAGTAAGAGCTCCGGATACCCAGGGAGAACAAATCGAAGCCCCTATGGGTGTAGATGAGGCCGAAGTGCCTGCGAACGTACCGGAGTCTGAAGATAATGCTGATCAACCAATGACTTCGGTAGTTCAAGAAGATACAACTCAGGCTGGAGTTCCTGTGGATGAAGGTGGAGTCGAAGTCACTATGGCTTCGATTCTCGAAGAAGTAACGAGGACTCTTCAGGAGGATGCTCCTGCAGTCCAAAACTTAGCGGCTGATTCGGATGAAGACTACACTTTTGATCCTCCGATCGGTCCGGTGCTCGATATTCCAGAGAATGTCGAAGGTAAATTTTGCTTAATTCTTATCAATTTTTGCAAAATTATACAATGTGTAATATTTTTGTTTTTTCAGCACCTCCTGTTGTCGAAGTATCCCTCGAAGATACAATGCAAAGACCTTCGACAACTTCGGAGCCACAACCGGGGGTTACTCTACCGGGGCCTGGAAGAGGAAAAAGACACATAGAGCCTCTCCCAACTCAAGGATCAACTTCATCTGAGTCAACAGATGAAAGCGAATCAACTGAGGGGGGGCCATCTTCAGAAATTCCAAGGGCCTCGGAAGAACCCTCCGGACCCTCGCTAAGTAGAGCTGATCAGAAAGCTTTAGCACTGCTTCCTCTCATAACTCCATTTTTGGAGGAGAAAACCGGACTTGGGACTTTGGTTAAACCTTTGGGTGAAGCCAGTCGCAAAGTCGGGGAAACAGAGCTGGTAGCCCTTTTAAGCAGAGCGAAGGGTTCGGAGCTTAATATTGCTGTGGAAAGAGCAGCTTATCAGGTATAAAGCATCTTCGAACCAAATAATGAATTATATATGAATAATTTCTTATTCCAGTTTTTCTTTTTTCTTAGCAAGCAGTCTTAGCCCGCGCTGCAGCTTTATCGAGCGAAAACGAAATTGCTCAACTTCGGGAAGAGAACGAAACTCTTCAAAGAAATTTTAACTTCTCCGAAGGTCGAGTAGCTCAGATGGACAATGTAATCTTAGCAGAGCGAAGGGCTAGGCAAAGCTTGGAGGCTGCAAAGAAAGAGCTCGAAGCAGAAAGAATTGTGCTTCGAGCGGAGATTGAAAGACTGCGGACGGAGGATGCTGCGAAGGGCTCCGCACTTGTAAGGCTACAAGAAGAAGCTGGCCAACTCCGGACTCAAAAGAATGCTTTGACTAGGGAGAACGCTAGAATCTCTGGAGTTTTAGCTGAAACAACTTCGGCCAAGGATGTGCTTATTGAAGAAAAGCTTAAGTCCGAGAAGGTGGCTTCGGAGGTCATCGAACAAATGTTAGGTGTCTTGGAGTACTTCGGTACTACTGGATCACTACCTTCGGATGACAATGTAACTCTGCTGCGCCGGCTAAAGAGGATCCAAGGAGCAGCGAAGCAAATGAAGACGGCAGGCATACGTTATGGAGAACTCTCCGGACAAGTGTCTGCCCTTGGAATACTTCGCTACTACGAGGATTTGGGCCGAACAATCACTCCGAGCGCAGAGGGCTCCATCATCTTCGACGACGCGAGACTTTTGACTCCTTCCGAAGGCGTAGCTACTGCTTGGCGAGCCTTCCAGACTTCATGGAGAGCCGAAGGTCGATCTGCGATCAAGGCTTGGATTGATGAAGGCCAACGCCAAAAACAAGTTCGGAGTCAAGCTTCGAGCAGTCAGCCTCCTCCGAACCCGCAGGTTTAGGATTATTTAGGATTTTTGATTATGTAAAGCTGATGCTTGTAAATATTTATCAATGAAAATCTTGTTTGTCATATTTTTAGGCTTTGCCTCTTATGGAAGATATCGAAGTGTTAGAGCTTAACAGCGAACTTCGCTCACTGTGGAACACCTTCGAACTTCTCAAGAGTTATAAACGTCCTCGATTCCTTATCCCTCGAGATGACTCCGGCGTTATTGCGCCCGAAGTAATTAAAGAGGAGGATAAAGAGATCGACGCAAACACCTCGTCTTCTGAAGACACTAATTGGTCCGAAGACGAAGGTGAAGCCCAAAATAAAAGATCTGAAGATCTTAGAAGCTGGGAGAGAAGCCCCGAGCGGCTTCGAACTTGGGCCGAGCTTCAACAAGAACAGAAGGATTTTAGAGCTTCGAAGGGGAGGAAGAGAGTTAAACGCAAAGTTCTTAGAACTTCCGATGTTGGAACTAGTCGTTCCACCCCTAGCTCTCGGGACCGAAGAGGTCTCCGATTCCTTCTTGGTATAGATACCAATTTTTCATAATGTAATCTGTAAACACATTTATTTCAATAATGAATGCCGATTTAAAATTGTCTCCATATTACTAGCCCCTCTTTGGGTATAAGCAACTTCGAACTGTATTCAAAGATGGTTATGCGCAAAGAAAAAACTTCGGAGTACAATTTTTTGGGGGTTCGGAGCCCCTCTGTTATTTAAAGATCTTTTGAAATCTTATAAAATGTCTTCGACCTTTGTAGTCAGAAGAATGGTAGCTTGGTACCTTTGTTTATTTTATGAAAGAAATCAATTGAGATAACTTCCAGGACACTTTAGTGTCTTAAAAATTTTGTCACTTTGGACGGATATGAACAGACATTCGAAGCTCATGGCTTAAATGCTGTTTTGCTTTAGCCACCTTCGGCTGTTTTTTGCAGAAATCTACCAGCCGGAGCTTGGATTTCGCAGAAATTGTAGCCACCTTCGGCTATTTTTGCAGAAGTCTACCAGCCGGAGCTTGGACTTCGCAGAATTTGGCCAACTTGGGCTCTTTTTTGCAGAAGTCTACCAGCCGGAGCTTGGACTTCGCAGAATTTGGCCAACTTGGGCTCTTTTTTGCAGAAGTCTACCAGCCGGAGCTTGGACTTCGCAGAATTTGGCCACCTTCGGCTCTTTTTACGGATGTCTGCAAGCTGCAGCTTGGACTCCGCAGATTTTGGCCACCTTCGGCTCTTTTTACGGAAGTCTACCAGCCGAAGCTTGGACTCCATAGAATGTGGTATTGGCTCTTTTACGGATGCCTACAAGGTATCAGCTTGGGCTCCGGATGGATTTCAGCCACCACACCGGAGGCTTCGACTTTATGGGTACGAAGTCCGGAAATACAGCCCAGCTTAATGACACTTCCCTCTCGATCGACTTCCGTCCCAGTGCGTCCACTCGGGAAACTAGGAGTGTCAAGGGGAAGGCAACTATCAGGGTGTATGCTTTATTAATTTAGAGGTGATTACAAACGAATTACAAGGAGCCCTTATGCGAAGTATCGCTTTAGGTGCTCCGCATGCCAAGTATGCGCTAACTCTTCACCTTCTAAATTAGCTAATTTAAATGAACCAGGGCGCCCGGAGCGGACAATTAGATATGGACCTTCCCATTTATTGCCTAACTTCCCTGGTGCTATAATGCTTCGTAGAACAAGATGACCCGGCCTTAACTCGCTGAGCTTAACCTTCGGGTCATACCAAGTCTTCGTCTGCTGATGATACTTTGATAAATTAGCTACAGCCCGAAGTCTTGTTTCTTCTGACAAATCTAAAGAAGCTTGTCTTTCTTCTTCGATGTCCGGTTCGGTACTGCGAATCGACCCCCCTTTGAGCTCTGTCGGAGTCATAGCTTCATCTCCGAATAGTAGTCTGAACGGAGTAAAACCTGTGGACCTTGTTTGCGTAGTCCGAATGGACCATAGAATCTTTGGCAGCTCTTCGGTCCACAGTCCCTTTGACAACCCTACTATTCTTCGATTTAGCCCTGATAAGATATTTCCATTGGCTCGCTCAACGGCTCCATTCGACTGAGGATGTCTCACTGCAGCAAAACATAGTTGAATGCCTAGGTCTTCGCAAAACTTCCTGAAGGGTTCTGCGTCGAACTGTGTTCCATTATCAACTGTGAGATATCTAGGCACTCCGAACCGGCAAATAATGTTCTTCCAGAAGAATTTCTGTACATTATTCGAAGTGATAGCTGTTAAGGGCTCTGCTTCCACCCACTTAGAGAAATATTCAATAGCTACCACTGCGAACTTCAGATTTCCCTTTGCTAACGGAAAGGGACCAATTAGATCCATACCCCATCTGGCCATAGGCCATACCGGAGCAATGACTTGAAGAGCTGTTGGTGGGCGATGACTCCGTCGACCCATCCACTGGCATCCTTGACAAGTGCGGACCAAGCTCTCCGCATCAGCTGTTATTGTGGGCCAATAAAGCCCCTGGCGAAGTGTTTTTGCTGCCAGAGCTCTAGGGGCTAAATGACTTCCACAAAGGCCTTCGTGAATTTCTCGAAGAATTTCTTGGCCTTCGGCTTGAGATATACATCGAAGTAGAGGGGAACATACTCCGGCCTTGTATAATATACCGTTGATTAACTGATAGTTTCTTGCTCTGAGCTTTAATCTTGACAATTGGGGTTCTTCAGGCAAATTTGTTCCTCCTTGCAAGAGTTCTATGATTGAATCTTTCCAATCTGCATTAGGAATGCAGAGAATCTCTGCAGAAGCAACTTGTGGCACCGAAGGTATATTGAGCTCCTCATAGAAAGCTTCGTCAGGCACATCCACAGCTCCGGCAGCAGCCTTCGCTAAAATGTCTGCTTTCACGTTTTCAGCTCTTGGTATACTCCGAATGGAAATACCCTTGAAATGTGCTTCGATCTTGCGAATTTCTTCCACGTATTTTGCAAGCTGTGGATGTAGAACTTGAAAACTTTTGTCTACGTGCCCTGCTACTATCTGAGAATCTGTTTTTATAATTATTCTTGTAGCCCCTAGAGCACGTGCTTTCCGGAGTCCCAATAATATTTCTTCGTACTCCGCTATATTATTGGTAGACTTAAAGTTGAGTCTTGCGGAGTACATTGCTCTTTGTCCTGATGGTGAAATTAATACTGCCCCAATGCCTGCTCCGGATGCTTGGAAAGCCCCATCGGAGTAAATAGTCCAAACTCCGTCATCTGATTTCTCCGGAGTCAACTTCGCAGGTGGAGTCCACTCTGCTACGAAGTCTGCTAGGACTTGAGATTTGATAGATGTCCTTGCCAAGAAAGATATGCCGAAGGGTGCTAGTTCTACTGCCCACTTTCCAATTCTTCCAGTGGAATCTTTGCTTCGGAGCATATCTCCTAAAGGATATGAAGTTGGTACAATTACATTATGAGCCAAAAAATAATGCCTTAGCTTCCTCGAAGTCATTATCAGAGCATAAACGAACTTTTCAAGTTCGGAGTATCTTGTCTTTGCTCCTGACAATGCTTCGGATACAAAATATACAGGATTTTGGACCAACTTCCCATTGATATCTGCTTCTCTGACAAGGACTGCGCTGACAGCTGAGCCTGTAGCTGCAAGATACAGAAGTAGGGTTTCGTCCGCAATAGGCATCGTAAGTGTAGCAAGATTGCTGAGATAATCTTTAATATCTTCGAAGCTTTTCTGACACTCCGGTGTCCATGCAAAATCTTCGGACCCTTTCAAAGCTTTTGCCCTCTTCTTCTATCATGTTGTACTTCGGAGACTGGTTCTTGCGGCTGAGCCGAAGTCTTCACCTCTGCTTTAACTTCTGTTAACACTGTCGAAGTAGCAGTAGTCCTCCGAAGCCAACCTTCTTCTGACTTCGAGTACTCCTCGAAGTACGACATCAGTTGTGATACCGTGGTGATGCTCTTTCGATGCAATTTATCCAGAAGGCCTTTATGACTGACGCCTTCCCGAGCCGCATCAACCACTGAAGATGTGGACAGCCCCCGGATTTGCGACTTCGTATGAGCGAAGCGCTTGAAGTACTGTCTCAATGTTTCTCCGGGGAGCTGCTTCACTTGGAAAAGGCTCCCTGTCGACATGGGGGGCACGAAGGTGCCCTGAAAGTTACTTATGAACTTCTTCTTCAACTGTGACCATGAAGTGATTGATCCTGGCTTTAAAGACCAGAACCATCTCAACGCCACTCCTTGAAGGGCTAACGGGAAGCACTTCGCCATAGTTTCTCTGTCTCCGCCACTAGCCTCGATTGCTAGGGCATAAGAACGCGCAAACTCACTAGGATCTTCGTCTCCGGCATACTTGCAAAGCTTCGAAGCATTGAACCTCGGATCGAAGCGAACCTTCTGAAGCTCGGGATGCAATGGAGATTCATTGTCGTAAGAGGCGTTTTCCGGGGCTTCGGGATAATCAAGATCGTCGTCTTCGTGCACTTCGGGGATAGCTGGGGTGGCTTGAGGACGAAGCCTGTTCGCAGCCTCTTGCCGCCACCTCGCTACTTCGGCTTGAAGATTGGCCATTTGAGTGGCCATGTCTCCAAGGCTATCTTCATCTCCTCCGGAAGGACCTTCCGGGTCTTGAGAGCTGGTATGATCAGTTCGAATCGGAATGGAGGGTGGCAGAGTGGCTCCGGGCGGTCGAAGTGTGGAAGGGGTTGGTGGAGAGGTTTCGTATCCTCGAGGGATAAAAGCCCCTTGCGGAGTTTGAGGTGGAGGGATAGTCGAAGACCCTCCGACTTCGACTGTGTCGAAGGGTATCTCTCCGGAGATCCGAGAGGACCTCCGAGTGGGATTGCGAGGTGCGCTCCGCTTAGGAGGCATGATGCAAAAGGTGGCTCCGGCATTGCGGAGGCCGAAAGGCATCTGAATGTAGCAGAACACTCTCGAGGGGGTAACAAAACTTGTTTTGACCTGATCTTCTGGCTTCATCCAGATCTGGTGATACCCTAAATAAGCGTCGAGGAAGCTGAGGAGCTCGACACCGGCAATGGAATCGACTAACTGATCAATGCGAGGCATGGGGTAGGGGTCACGAGGGCAAGCTTTATTCAAAGAAGTGAAGTCGATACACATACGCCATTTGCCAGATGTTTTCTTCTGGACAAATACTGGATTAGACAACCACTCAGTGTGACTCACTTCCCGAATGACCCCTGCTCAAAGCAGCTTCTCAGTCTCGGCCTTGGCGAGCTCAGCTCATTCGACGAACAGCTTTCGGAGCCGCTGGCGCACCGGGCGAGCTTTCGGGTCGACTGCCAGAGAATGCTCAATAATTGAGCGGTCGACGCCTGGGATGTCTTCGTCGGACCATGCGAAGATGTCCAGGTTGTTGCGGATGACTTCCTCGAGTTTCTCTAATACCTTCAGCTCTAGGCCCCCTCCGAATCGAATCGGGCACTCCTTCCCATCCCGGAGTAGGACCCTCGTGACGATTTCCCCCTCCAGGAGTGGCTTGGCTGGGCGCCCCTTCGGCATAGGGTCTTCGATGCCTGGCAAGCTGATTTCTTCCGAGCCTTCGTGGACATTGTGGATCTAGCGTGGCTCCAGTGTAGGACCGAAAGTAGCGACCAGAGCGGGGTGAATGGGCGCCTAAAAAAATTCTTTCGAATCAATGGCCTTCTCCCAACACACAACGCACCTCAAAAGACTAAGCAGCAAAGCATGACCAGATTGCCTAAGTCTAAAGGTATCTAGCATAGAAGCAACTGATGTTAAAAACAGAGAAACACCAATACAGTGCTAATAGACAGATAAACAGAAAACACAAGACATGTCAAATCAAACTTCTCAGTACAACAATCTAAGTGCACAAAGAGTGGGATGCGAAGTTACTGTTCTAAATCTGTCTCCTGTTCGAAACTTGGCAAAGCCTGCTTCGCTGTGTCGAAGCCTGCTTCGCTGTGTCGAAGCTCGCTTAGGAGTCCCTTGTCGAAGTCGAGCGAAGGTTGTCGTTGACGTGCCGAAGTTTTGTTTTTCTAGCCTAGTTCGAGTGTGGCAGAGAGCGAAGTATGATTCGAAGCGAAGTATGAAATTATCGAAGCTTGCTTCGAACAGTGTACTTCAAAGTCTATACTTTAATCAGAAAGCTTCGAACCATGCTAGCAGAAAAGCAACCTCTGAAAGAGAAGCGAAGCCAAACACGCGGCAGCAAGACCAAATCGAAGCCTACACTTTACCTTCGAAGCTAGCTTGATCGAGGTATGAGTACCGAAGTGATAACCTCCGAAACACAGACCAGCTTCGAATCGAAGTGTGGTGATGCTCTCACAAGAGATCGAAGCCCTCAAACATACTTCGAAAAACAACCTTTGAACACACACTGCGACTCGATCAAGACAGCAACACACTCCGAGAGGTCTATCACAGAGACATGCTTCGAAGCTAACTTCGAAGCCTGTCGAATTATTGACTTTGAAAAACTTGAGTCGGAGTATACCTTCGCAAGGACTGTCGAAGCATGCCAAGTTAACAGACACTAAGCACAAAACCTACTTTGAAGCTAGTACAAAAACAAAGTTGAAATTCTTGCACAGCCCTCGAAGATGTCAGATCGAAGCCAGCCTCACGGAGCTGAGGGACTTCGAACAGAGAAGAGGGCTTCGCCAGAAACAGCCAGAGAAAAGGCTAAGTCCTGTCTACCCGATCAAAAAGGCTATGCAGTAAAAATCAAGGCTAGAGTACTAGCACACTGTAGCTACAGGAAAGTAGTACTACTTGCTACAACACACATGAACTAGTACTCTCACGTGAAGAACAAGAATGAAACAGACAGAGAAGCAATCACTCAGGAATAAAATGAACGCACGCACACCGAACCTTCTGAGCTTCGCACAAAATGCTGCACACCAAAACCCGCAGGAACAGAATCTTCAAAATAGTGAGGAATCAATATGAACTCACAAAGAACAGGAACAATGTTCCTGGCGACGCACATAGGAGAGAGAAAAGCGCAGGAAACTCAAATGGCCAATGAATAATTAAAAAGTGATTTCTTGAAAGGGTGACCTAACCCTAGGGATTGGGGCCCTATTTATAGGCTGCCCAATACTAGGAATATTCCACCAGCCCCTTAGGGTTTTTTACAGACGCTGAAATAAAGGAAAAGACTAAACTGCCCTTAGGTTTTTTACAGACTCGACTAACTGACTGTGGGCCTAGGGACAAAATAGAAAACTCCTATTTACAGATGACTCATCCGGAAGCTAAGCTTTCGTAGCGACTACGGCTTCTCTTTTGGAGAGTCCGATACAAGATCAGCGGTCATCAGTTTTGTGCCAAAACTGACAAAGCCTCCACCAACTTTGCACCAGGTACCCGGATTGGGCCGGCCCGATTCCGTAGCTCTCTCAGCCCGGCAATCACTCACCGCCCGTGTACCTGAGTCAATCCTGGTCAACAGCCCAGTGGGTCTTCTGTTGCTTCTGGCCCATGTACCCGGATTGGGCCAGCCCGACTTTGCGGCCCCTCTGCCCGACAGTCGCTCGCTGCCCATGTACCTGAGTCACACGCGTCCCTTGAAACAGCAGATCTCCTCTCTTCATCTGTCCTCTTTGACTATCGTTGACAATGACTCATCACATCTTGAGCCATGAGGCCCATGCTATTCAGCATGGATCCTCAATCTCCCCCTTGATGATTGCATTGTCAACACTTCATTTCTTCAGCTCTTCAGTGCCTGTGAACGATTGTGGAAACACGAAAACAAAGCACAAGAAAAATAAAGAAGAAGAAAATAAAGTAAAAGTTTAACCCTAATGACCAAAAGCCAAACAAAAGCAAGAAGTGGTCATTATGGTTAACCAAAATGTAAAAGCTCAAAATGAGTGCAATCTTAGAAACATCAATAAGGATATCAAAAGAGTAAGGACAAAACGGGACTAAACTCCCCCTTAAATTCTGATCCCAAAAGAGACACAGACTCCCCCTGAAATGCAACTCCCTCTCAAAATATGCAATGAATGCAACTGGGGTGCAGGTGGAGTGAATAAAGCATGCTTCTCACATATGATTGAGTGCAATTACAACATCTAACAAATACAACAAAAGACATAATGCCTAAGATACATGGCATGATCAGTGCAATAGATGATATCTAAAGAAAGTCATTAGCATGTATTTTCAATTTTTGCAAACAAAAGCATCACCACATATTCCAGTTGACAAGCAAGGTAAAGCATGAGATGTAGAAGCTAACTGATATCTACCAAGATAAGCATTGTCCAAAAACAAAGTGCTTCAGCAAACTTGTTATCATTTCAATTTTCAGGCTTTTTCTTTTTCCTTTTTCATTTTTGCTAGGGGTTATTTGCATGTCAAACCTTATGCTGACCGACCAAGTCAAGCCTAGGCCAGAACTGGACCATCAGAAGCTTAAGACATTGGTCTTGGCATACACTACACTGTCCTAGTTCATACCAAGGTGCTATGGTACGCAGTCCAGAACAATGTAATGCGACAAAACAAACCCACCTGGATCTTTTCAATTTATGCATAAAAAGGCATGGAATTTTCATTTTTCTTGATTTTTCATCATTTTTATAGCACATGTCCATGTTTTAAAGCAGAAAGATGTCCAAGTTGCATGTTTGCATCTAAGTCAGGAACTAGCTACAAGGCATGTAACAGATAGCAAGAACATTCAGCCTACGCATGCTAGTTACCAGAAGCAATGGTGATCATGTTTTCAAATTTAAAGCATAAAAGCCATGCACATCACAGATATCAGACATATCAAGTGAACTGAACCAAAGCATGATCATTGACAAGTATTCAAAAGCATGTACCAGCTAGAATAAGTAAAGCAGTTCAATCATATAACAGAAGCAACTCAAGAAGGAAAACTAACTCAAAATATCCTAAAAAGGATACACAACACCCAAATCCTCTCGTAAACGCTCAAAGGTAGACTGATCTAGGGGTTTGGTGAAAATGTCAGCCAACTGATGATGGGTATCAACATGAACAAGGTCAATGACACCTTTCTCATATTGATCACGCAGAAAATGAAAGCGCACATCAATATGTTTGGTTTTTGAATGGAGACAAGGGTTTTTCCCTACACTAATAGCACTGGTGCTGTCGCAAAACAATGGAACCCTGGTAGGAAAGAACAACCCAAAATCTCGTAGAGTGGAAATCATCCAAACCAACTGTGAGCAGCAGCTAGCAGCAGCTACATACTAAGACTCAGTGGTCGAAAGAGCAACTCCAGATTGCTTTCGAGAAGACCAAGAAACAAGGGAAGAACCAAGAAACTGGCAAGTACCGGAAGTCGACTTGCGATCCAACCGGCAGCCAACAAAGTCAGCGTCCGAAAAGCCAGATAAATCAAGAGATGATGATGCTGAATAGTAAAGACCGAGATCGGGCGCATAAGTGAGATACCTGAAGATGCGCTTGACAGCCTACAGATGAGATGCGCGTGGTGAAGACTGAAAACGCGCGCAAAGTCCCACGGCGAACTGTATGTCTGGTCTTGTCGCCGTCAAGTATAGCAGCGAACCGATCAACCCTCGAAACTCTCTCTCATTGACCTTGACACCACTCTCGTCCTTGTCCAGGCCCCGAGATGTTCCCATTGGGGTCATCTGAGGCTTCAGCTCTCCACCAAAGTCAAACTTTTTCAGCATGTCTCGGGTATACTTACCTTGGTGGATGAAGGCGCCGTCCTTGGTCTACTTGATCTGGAGCACTAAGAAATACTTGAGCTCACCAATGAGGCTCATCTCAAACTCGTTGTGCATCTGCTCAGAAAACTTGGATACAAGAGAATCAGTAGTACCGCCAAAAATAATATTGTCCACGTAAATCTGAGCAACTAAGAAATCTGAAGACCCTCTGAGCAAAAAGAGAGTCTTATCCATAGAACCCATCACAAAGCCCTTCCCCAATAAAAACTACTTCAACCGGTCATACCAAGCCCTGGGGGCTTGCTTTAACCCGTATAAAGATTTTTGCAATTTAAAAACATGCCGAGGAAAATTGGGGTTCTCAAAACCGGGGGGCTGCCTAACATAAACTTCATCCTCTATATACCCGTTCAGAAAAGCACTCTTGACGTCCATTTGAAAAAGCTTTAAACCCTTCGAAGCGGCAAAAGCTAAGAGAATGTGAATGGACTCAAGACGTGCAACAGGGGCGAAAGTTTCTTCAAAATCAATACCCTCTTTCTGGCAAAAACCCTGGGCAACTAGCCGAGCTTTGTTGCGCACCACTACCCCATCTTCACCTTGTTTGTTTTTGAACACCCACTTGGTGCCTATGGGGTGCATCCTGGTGGCGGCTCAACTAATGTCCAAACTCATTTAGGGACAAAATTCTCAAGCTCTTCTTGCATAGCATTAATCCAATTAGAATCAGAAAGAGCATGAGAAACGTCTCTGGGCTCAAAAGATGCAACAAAAGCAGATGCAGCAAACACAGCAAGAGAGGTACCAGATGAACGCAAAGTTCTCTCAGTCAAATGACCAATGATGAGCTCTGAGGGGTGATTACGCTGAACTGCTCGGGATCCCTGGTGATCTGAAGTCATCTCGCCGGAGTCAACAGTTGGCACCTCTGGACTCGACTGAGGGGGCTCGATCGAAGTGGAAGAAGTGATCAGAGGTCCGCCCTCATCCTCAGTCCAAGTCTTAGAAGGTGTGGGGCTCTACAGGAGGCACAGAAGGCCCACCCTCATCAGCAGCTGGAGTATCCTCATCTTCCTCGAAGATGGACTCTCCGAGCTCATCATCGCCAGAAAGCTCAAAAGAAGGAGTTAAAGAAGTCAAGGACTCATCAAACGAAACCTCGCAAGTCTCGACAAGCTGCTGGGAGTCGAGGTTCCAAACACGGAAGCCTCGAGAATGTAAAGTGTAGCCAAGAAAAACTTCGTCCCAACAACGAGACTCAAACTTGTCCAAATGCCCTCCCTTCTTGAGCACAAAGCACTTGCCACCAAACGCTCGCAAGTGGCTCACCTTGGGCTTTCTGCCAAACCGCAACTCATATAAAGTCTTACCTAGGTAAGCTCTAAGAAAAATGCGGTTGGCCAAATAGCAAGCCGTGTTAATGGCTTCAACCCAAAAATGCCTAGGAGTCCTGTGCTCATCGAGCATCGTCCTGGCCATCTCGACTAGCGTGCGGTTTTTCATTCCACAACACCGTTCTGTGGGGGAGTGTAAGGAGCAGAAAACTAATGATCAAGACCCTGATCACTACAGAAGCTGACGAACTGAGAGTTCTTGAACTCAGAGCCGTTGTCGGAGCAAATTGCTCGCATCCGACCATTGTTCTCATTCTTCAGCTTCAAAATCAGGTCATGAACAAAATGAAAAGTCTCATCCTTAGACTCCAAAAAGAAAACCCACGAGAATCGAGAAAAACCGTCAACAATCACAAGCGCATACCACTTCCCACCGACTGAGCGTACCCGAGCTGGACCTACAGTGTCCAAGTGTAACAACTCGCCCGGATACGAAGTCATCACCTGAGTAACAGGTGAGTGGGATGCGGCAACCATTTTCCCATGATGACAGGGATGAAAAACTAGATCTTTCTCCATTTAAAGCTTGGGAAATCCTCGGATGAGGTCCATAGAGCTTAACCTGACTAGCAGATCAAAATTCAAATGACCTAACCTCCTATGCCACCTCCAGAGCTCAGAAGAAGATCCAGCAATCAAACAGCGAGAAGGGCCAAGGGAACTAGAGAAGTCAATTCGAAAAACTTTACCGAATGGTAAGATCTAGCAAATCAAAGACCCTCTAGAATCAAACACAGAAGAATTTCCCTTCTTGAAACGCACTTCCAAACCATCCTCAAGAAGTTGCGAAACAGAAATCAAGTTAAAGTTCAAATTTTTAACCAAAGCAACGTTCTTCAAAGAGAAATGATCTGAAATACGAATTGAGCCTATGCCACTTACCTTCCCTTGACCACTGTTCCCGAAAGTGATGTACTCTTTGCAGCTCGGGGGAGTGAGACTGGACAACCATCTACGATGTCCCATCATGTGGCAGGAGCATCCTTAGTCCATGATCCAAATGTCCTCCAGTCCCCGATCCTGCACAATCATTGGTCGTAAGGGGGAGCAAATGGTCCGGTACTAGGTTTAGCAAAAAAGCTAAACCAATGTCGAGCCATCTGCTCAAAAGACGGAAAGCGAAAACCATCAGAAGAATTTGGACCAGAACGCGGCTCAAAGCGTGGTCCTCTGTTCTGCCTAAAACCTCAGCCACGAGGTCAAGGACCGTAGCCAAAACGGCTTGGAGCTCTACCGGAATGAACACCACCAACTGGAGCACGGGCATGAAAGTTGTCTCCTCTACCACCACCTACATGACGCGGCCTGGCCTCCAGCCTCTCCCTGCGTTGAGGAACTCTCAGTCTACCACCCTGCTCTCCTCTCTCCTGACCACCACGAGCATGCTCTCCTCTCTTAACCCGCTTCCTCCTAAAGCAAAATTGCGAGATGCCCTTCTCTCTGACAATACTCACAATGGTAGCTGGGCTTCTTGGGATGTGGTTGAGGCTTGAGGTTCTTGGGATTAGTGGTGTTGGGTGTCGTCTTCTTGGGTTGAGAGGGTCCAGGAAGAGAGTCAAGAGAAGTGTGGAGATGTTTAGGCTTTGGAACCCAGATGGGCTTCTTGAATGGAGCATTGGGTTGTTCATGGATCACTACATCCTTGGGCTGACTAGCCAAGGAAGACTAAGTGGAGTGAGTCTTGGGATATCTCTACTCAGGAGTCATTTTACTCCAATCCACTGCCCGGCTAATGGAACTCTCAAAGTCAGCCTTGGTGTAGGTGTAACCTACCCCAAACCCATCCTGCCTCTTGAACTGTTGGATCATAATGCCGAGCTGTGGCTCTTTGGCACTGATCCAACTCATGATAGAACGGAGGTAAAAATTCTCATTCTGAGAGTCAGCTGGCTCCTCTCTCAAGGAAGCTAGAACCTCCACTTGAGACAAGCAGGTCTCACACTCGCTATCTACATGGACAGACTTCTCGGCTTTCAGCTTAATCAACTCCATTCTAAGAGACAGATAGTTCTCATAGACAGTGGGTGGAACTGACAGTGTCTCAAGCTCTAGCCTAGTCTGTGCCATCTCAGCTCTTACTCTCTCCAAATCCCCCAAATGCTCATCTCCCTTGGCCTTCAGCTCAGCTAAAATAGCTAGATGAGATGGGCAATCAGCACAGGGCACGACGACATTGGCTTGAGCATCTTTCAGCTCCAGTTGAGCACTCTCAAGCTCAGTGGCCAAAGCATCCCTCTCATCAACCCTTTCTGTGTACTTGGACTTCAAAGTCGACAAGTCACACAGAAGCACCTCACACTTTGGGCACTCACTTCTATCACTCAAGCAGGGGGAAGAAGATAGACTCTCAATTCTGCCGTTGGCCACGGAAAGCTCACTCTCTAACTCATCTATCCTCTTCTTAGCTCCCCTAAGCAGTTTTTCCTGATATTTTAACTCTTGACGATTGCTTTCAAGTAAATCAATGATTTCACGTTCATAGGATGATACCTTTTCATTGTCGTCATCATCGGAGTCATCGGAGGGGCTCTTCTCTTCCTTATCCCCAAGAGCCATTGAGCAGAAGCTCTTGCGGGATCTTTGGCGCTAGTGTGAGTGGCTCTTCGGTCTGTCCCCGAAAGCCATGAAGCAGAGACCCGGCGGATCATCCTTGTGCTTCCCCTTCCTGACGACAATCTCCTCATCGCTTGAGCTCGATGAAGAGGAAGAAGACGTGGACCGCTTGGAGTAGCTCTTCGCGATCTCGGCGAAGAAGGCCTTGTCGCGCTTCTTGTTCTCTCGCCGGTAGTCCTTCAGGGCCATTCTGAAGAATCTGGTCTTTGGCTTGCCCTTGTTAAAGGAGGAGCTCTCGTGCTTGCTAGAATCATGGAAGCCACCACCGGTGCCCTTCTTGTGTCCATTGCGCTTGGGGTAGTCGGTGATGAAGTGTCCTGTATCACCACACTCAAAGCACCCAGATTTTGTGCCGTGTATTTTGAACATTCTCTTGTCATAAACACGACGCACCCGGTTGTTAAAAAGACACAAATCATCATCTCCCAAAGACTCAAGCTGATCCTCAGTGATAGACATCAAAGAGAATCCAACACAGCTCACAGAAGAAGGATCAACAGAAGGTGTAGCAAGGGCCAGGGACTTTGATCCAGATCTAGTGAGATTTGATCTCAGCTGGATATCAACCTCAGTGGCCTTCAGCTTGCTAAACAACTCACAAATGGTCAAGGTATCATAAGAAGTACTCTCAACGATAGAGGATACATTGATCTCCCAGATCTTTGGGTCCAAGGTATGGAGAACCTTGAGCGTCTGCTCATGATCTGAGACTAACTGAGCACCCTCAGCCTTGTTGTCCCGAAGCTTGTTTATGATCGATTGAAAACGACCAAACAACACTTCAACAGATTCACCCGGCTTTTGTGTGAAGTTCTCATATTCACGCCGGTAGGTCTGATAGAGCCGAGCCTTGACCTCGGCTGTCCCCTCATGGTGTTCCTTGAGGGTAGCCCAGATCTCTCTCGCAGTGGAGAGATGGCTCACACGCTCAAACTCAATGGGACCTAGACCAGAAAACAGAATGTTCACATCTTTACTATTGCTCAGATGCTAGGCAATGATACCAGGAGTACCATGCTCAGCAACTGGCAATATAACAAACGTATCGTGAACGCAAATGTCCCAAATGTCCGAGCCTTGGCTCATAAGATAGGCTCGCATGCGAGTCTTCCAATACTTATAACCATAAGCTTCCAAGGACGGGACCTTGCTAGGAGACGTCATGATCACTATTGGGGTTTAGAACCGGATAAGGTATGGAAAAACCCTAACCAGGCTCTGATACCACTTGTAGGACCGAAAGTAGTGACCGGAGGGGGGTGAATGTGCGCCTAAAAAAATTCTTTCGAATCAATGTCCTGCTCCCAACACCCAACGCACCTCAAAAGACTAAGCAGCAAAGCATGACCAGATTGCTTAAATCTAAGGGTATCTAGCCTAGAAGCAACTGATGTTAAAAACAGAGAAACACCAATACAGTGCTAATAGACAGATAAACAGAAAACACAAGACATGGCAAATCAAACTTCTCATTACAACAATCTAAGTGCACAAAGAGTGGGATGAGAAGTTACTGTTCTAAATTTGTCTCCTGTTCGAAACTTGGCAATCCAGCTTCGCTGTGTCGAAGCCTGCTTCGCTGTGTCGAAGCCTGCTTCGCTGTGTCGAAGCCTGCTTCGCAGTGTCGAAGCTCGCTTCAGAGTCACTTGTCGAAGTCGAGCGAAGGTTGTCATTGATGTGCCGAAGGTTTGTTTGGTCTAGCCTAGTTCGAGTGTCGTAGAGAGCGAAGTATGCTTCGAAGCGAAGTATGAAATTATCGAAGCTTGCTTCGAACAGTGTACTTCGAAGTCTATACTTTAATCTGAAAGCTTCAAACCATGCTAGCAGAAAAGCAACCTCCAAAAGAGAAGCGAAGCCAAACACGGGGCAGCAAGACCAAATCGAAGCCTACACTTTACCTTTGAAGCTAGCTTGATCGAGGTATGAGTATGATGAGGACATCACTTCACATGATACACACATGGAGCCTCCACCTACAATTCAGTTACTAGGACGAATCACACGCGCCCGTGCCCGTCGCTTGAACCATGTGATGAGGACATCACTTCACATGATACACACATGGAGCCTCCACCTACAATTCAGTTACTAGGACGAATCACACGCGCCCGTGCCCGTCGCTTGAACCATGAGGTTAATTCTTTCCTTAGCAACTATGTCAACATTTGTTTGGACGGGATGCTACTGAATACTAGTGATGTTTTGTTGCTTAGGAACATGGGAGATGGAATAGAAGAGTTGGAGCTGAAGACGGAGTCGCACGGATGTTTTGAAGTCAAGATTTCGCTGGTTCGGACTACATCAACCACCTTGCACAAAAATGGGCATAACTTCCTCATACGAAGTCTGATTGGCGCGTTCTTTGACTTTTTGGAAAGCTGAGGAGAAGACGGATCGTTTGCCGTTGGTTTCACCTCATTTGGAGTCTCGAGTCCTTCTGTGTGATTTAAACAGTCCTGCGTGACAGAACTGGGCCATGTTGGCCCATAGTCTGAGTCTGTACGTCTTCTAGCCCGCAGCCCGTGTCTGTTCGCCTTCCACAGGCTGCCGCCTTATATATTCTCACGTCAGCCGCCTCTAGGGTTAGGTTTTGCTTTGTTTTCATCTACACTGTTGTGTTCAGATCCCGCCTCTTGCACCGGACCGATTGGCTGCTGCATTGGCGTTTGTGAAACCTCACCTTATCATCGTTTGTCTGTGATTTGGCATTCGACTTGTATCCTTCCTGTTCTTGCTTGTGTTCTTGGGTTCGCTTGCAGGAATTAGCCTTCGTGGCGAGGTCAATCGCGTTCTGCGTGGTTGATAACCAACGGAGACAGTGGTGTAACGATTGCAAGGTTTTGATCCGCCGGACCGGAGCCTTGGATCGCCAACGTCGAGATTCTCCACCAACCCAAGTTTATCCTTTACCTAGTGAAAGATCGGGACCAGTCCACCATCAGTTGGTATCAGAGCTCAGATTTCCCGTTAGGTAATCTCGATCTGCTTTTGTTTTTACCCAGAGTCCAGAAAACCGCACCAAAAAAAATTCCCCACCGAGAACCCCTTTGTGCCTTGCGATTTTAATTTCAGTTTTAACTTTGTTGAGTTCGTGTTCTTGGTCGAGTCTTGTTGCTGGTTTAGTCATCCCTCTGTGTCGTTTGAGTAGTAGTTGTTCTTGTGCCTCAGAAAAAAATTCCCCACCGAAAAACCCCCCTTCCGCAACCCTACTTTGTTTTCCACATCGACTCTTTGTGACCCCCCTTCGGTAAAACAGGCATAACTTTTCGCTCGTTTGGCAGAAAAATCTGAAATTTTTTGAGCGTGTTCCTTACCCAATTTGGGTGGGTACCCTAACACGGTTCCCCTGTTAGCCCTCACCAAAATCGCCAAAAAAAATCAGGAAGATAAAGAAAAAAATTGGTCAAAGTTTTTGCTCGCCGGACAGCGAACTTGTTTGAATTTTTGTGAGCCACATCCCACCTCAGTTGTAGGTGCCAATTTTTGTGGTTGCATCTCTGGTCATCCTTGTTCAGAAAAAAATAGAGTGAAAAAAAAGAGAGAAAAAAAAAGAAAAAAAAAGAAGAAACGGTAGTAACAGAATTCTCAGCGGCAGTAACAGATTCGGCAGTAACAGCATTATCGGCGGCAGTAACAGATTCTGCTTGTCCGATCTCTTGTCCGAACTCTTGTCCGATCCGCGGTAGTAACAGAGTTATCAGCGGCAGTAACAAATCCTTTGTCCGATCTCTTGTCCGATCTGCAGAAAGCTGAATTTGGCCTGTGTTGCTTCCATTTGAGTTTTGGGCACATAGTTTCCCTCTATTGCTTGAATTTTCACCTTCGGAGCACTAAGGCCAGCAACTTTGACGAGTACTAGGGAATACTTATTGAACTTGGTTTAACTGTTATTATTATCGCTTATCCTTGCTACTCACTTTGCCTTCCAAGCTACACCTTTCTCTTGGTCAGGACAGGTTCATTTCTTGCAATTGTACACCACCCTCCACTTGGTTCATCACCTGTAGGCCGGTGACCTCACTGCTACGTGGTAAGAACACTTGCAAGCGTGGGTAAGGTGCTTGACGGATTGCTTCCACCACACACCCACCACCCCACCTAGATGTTTTACATAAGGATTATTCTTTATTGCTTTGTCTTGTCACTAACATGGCAGCACTTATTGTACAACGTGACTTGAGCACTCACATGGACCAGGACGACCAGGCACAACGGAACAATCTATTTCAGACCTTCTTCGTCGTCAATGACCGCCGTGTACGTGTCATCATAGACAATGGTAGTTGCAAAAATTTGGTGAGCCTCGACATGGTAACGAAGCTTCAACTTCCCACACGTGCACATCCACACCCTTACCACGTACAATGGTTCAACAATAGCGGTAAGGTCATGGTAACACAAACTGCTCACATCGAATTTTCCATTGGTACATACTTCGGATTTGCTGATTTTGATGTAGTACCAATGCAAGCATGTTCTCTATTACTTGGTAGACCTTGGGTATATGATACTGATGCTACACACCATGGTAGGAGCAATAAGTACACATTTCTGTATAAAAGAAAGAAAGTTACATTGCTTCCTATGACTCCTGCTGAAATTGTGAAATTTGAACAAGAAAAACATGCTAGAGATGCACAAAAGAGCAAACAACCTTCTGAAAATCAGCAAGTAGCTAAAACACTTTCGAGGCAACAAAAAGATAAAGTTGATTCTCCTTCTTCATCACAAATTATTAATCTGAAAGGACGTGTCATGCTTGCAACTAAAACTAACCTTGCCGTACGTAGTTTTCTTGGTCTTGGAGGTTTCTACCGGCGTTTTGTGAAAGATTTCAGCACCATAACCGGTCCCTTACCTAAGTTGACCAAGAAGGGAGTCACTTTTACTTGGAACCCTGCACAAGAACAAGCTTTGGCCACACTCAAGGATCGCCTTACACATGCACCTCTACTTCAGCTACCCGACTTCAGTAAGCCTTTTGAGTTAGAATGTGATGCTAGTGATTTTGGAATAGGAGATGTGCTGCTACAAGGAGGTAAACCCGTGACCTATTCTAGTGAGAAATTGCATGGTCCACAATTGAATTATTTTACCTATGATAAGGAATTATATGCCTTAGTGCGTGTGCTTGAAACTTGGCAACATTACCTTTTGCCTAAGGAGTTTATTATACATTCTGGTCATGACGCACTCAAATATTTGAGAGGGCAAGCTAAACTGAACCATAGACATGTTAAATGGGTTGAATTTATTGAATCTTTCCCATACATTGTGAAATACAAGAATGGCAAAGAAAATGTGGTTGCTGATGCATTGTCTCGTAGGATTGTTCTTTTATCTCAACTTGATATTAACGTTCCAGATTTGGAAAGTTTGAAAGATTTGTATGTTGTAGATAAAGAATTTGCTGAACCATACGCTAAATGTAATGATGGGAAAGGCTGGAAAAAATTTCATGTTTATGACGGGTTCTTGTTCCATGATAACAAGCTATGTGTTCCAGAATCATCCGTACGTTTGCTGTTGTTGCAGGAATCACATGGCAGTGGATTAATGGAACATTTTGGGAGAGAAAATACTTTGGCCCTGCTGTCCAATAATTTTTATTAGTTAAAGATGCGGAGAGATGTTGAACGATTTGTGCAGCGTTGTGCCACATACCATAAAGCTAAGTCTAAACTTAACCCATATGGTTTGTATACTCCACTTCTTGTTTCTAGTGCACCTTGGGAAGATATTAGTATGGACTTTATTGTGGGATGGCCAAGGACAAAGAGGGAGAGAGACTCCATATTTGTAAGAGTGGATAGGTTTTCTAAAATGGCACACTTTATTCCCTGTCACAAGACCAACGATGCTTCACATATTGCTGATTTATTTTTCAGGGAAATTGTGAGATTGCACGGGATGCCTAGAACCATTGTTTCAGATCGTAATGTGAAGTTTATGAGTTACTTTTGGAAGACAATGTGGGCCAAGCTTGGCACAAAATTGCTATTTTCAACAACTTGTCACCCGCAAACTGATGGTCCAACAGAGGTGGTAAACCGTACACTCTCCATGTTGCTGCGAACAATGATTAAGAAGAACTTGAAGGAATGGGAGGATTGCCTTCCACATGTTGAATTTGCATACAATAGAGTTGTTCACTCAACAACACAATTGTGCCCGTCTGAAGTGGTGTATGGTTTTAAGCCAATCACACCACTTGATTTGCTGCCACTTCCTTTTCAAGAGAGAGCAAACATGGAAGCAACAAAGCGTGCAGAGTTTGTGAAAGCTATGCATCTAAAGACAAAGGAAGTTATAGAAAAGAAGGCACGCTATTTTGCTCAAAAGACAAATAAAGGAAGAAAGAAGATGTTTTTCAAACCAGGAGATCTTGTTTGGTAGTACTTGCGCAAGAATTGTTTTCCTGATTTGAGAAAGTTTAAATTGATGACCCGTGCTGATGATTTAAAACCCTATTTGGGAGCTGACGGTGAGCTTGAGTCGAGGACGACTCCAATTCAAGAGGGGGAGGATGATGAGGACATCACTTCACATGATACACACATGGAGCCTCCACCTACAATTCAGTTACTAGGACGAATCACACGCGCCCGTGCCCGTCGCTTGAACCATGTGATGAGGACATCACTTCACATGATACACACATGGAGCCTCCACCTACAATTCAGTTACTAGGACGAATCACACGCGCCCGTGCCCGTCGCTTGAACTATGAGGTTAATTCTTTCCTTAGCAACTATGTCAATATTTTTTTGGACCGGATGCTACTGAATACTAGTGATATTTTGTTGCTTAGGAACATGGGAGATGGAATAGAAGAGTTGGAGCTGAAGACGGAGTCGCACGGACGTTTTGAGGTCAAGATTTCGCTGGTTCGGACTACATCAACCACCCTTCACCAAAATGGGCATAACTTCCTCATACGAAGTCTGATTGGCGCGTTTTTGACTTTTTGGAAAGCTGAGGAGAAGACGGATCGTTTGCCGTTGGTTTCACCTCATTTGGAATCTCGAGTCGTTCTGTGTGATTTAAACAGTCCTGCGTGACAGAACTGGGCCATGTTGGCCCATAGTCTGAGTCTGTACGTCTTCTAGCCCACAGCCCGTGTCTGTTCGCCTTCCACAGGCTGCTGCCCTATATATTCTCACGCCAGCCGCCTCTAGGGTTAGGTTTTGCTTTGTTTGCATCTACACTGTTGTGTTTAGATCCCGCCTCTTGCACCGGACCGATTGGCTGCTGCATTGGCGTTTGTGAAACCTCACCTTATCATCGTTTGTCTGTGATTTGGCATTCGACTTGTATCCTTCCTGTGCTTGCTTGTGTTCTTGGGTTCGCTTGCAGGAATTAGCCTTCGTGGCGAGGTCAATCGCGTTCTGCGTGGTTGATAACCAATGGAGACAGTGGTGTAACGATTGCAAGGTTTTGATCCGCCGGACCAGAGCCTTGGATCGCCAACGTCGAGATTCTCCACCAACCCAAGTTTATCCTTTACCTAGCGGAAGATCGGAACCAGTCCCCCATCAGAGTACCAAAGTGATAACCTCCGAAACACTGACCAGCTTCAAATCGAAGTGTGGTGATGCTCTCACAAGAGATCGAAGCCTTCAAACATACTTCGAAAAACAACCTTCGAACACAGACTGCGACTCAATCAAGACAGCAACACACTCCGAGAGGTCTATCACAAAGACATGCTTCGAAGCTAACTTCGAAGCCTATCGAAGTATTGACTTTGAAAAACATGAGTCGGAGTATACCTTCGCAAGGACTATCGAAGCATTCCAAGTTAACAGACACTAAGCATAAAACCTACTTTGAAGCTAGTACAAAAATGAAGTTGAAATTCTTGCACAGCCCTCGAAGATGTCAGATCGAAGCCAGCCTCACGGAACTGAGGGACTTAGAACAGAGAAGGGGGCTTCGCCAGAAATAGCTAGAGAAAAGGCTAAGTCCTGTTTACTCAATCAAAAAGGCTATGCAGTAAAAAGAAAGGCTAGAGTACCAGCACACTGTAGCTACAAGAAAGTAGTACTACTTGCTACAGCACACATGAACTAGTACTCTCATGTGAAGAACAAGAATGAAACAGACAGAGAAGCAATCACTCAGGAATAAAATGAACACACGCACACCGAACCTTCTGAGCTTCGCACAAAATGCTGCACACCAAAACCCGAAGGAACAAAATCTTCAAAACACTGAGGAATCAATATGAACTCACAAAGAACAGGAACAATGTTCCTGGCGGCGCACACAGGAGAGAGAAAAGTGCAGGAAACTCAAATGACCCAATGAATGATTAAAAAGTGATTTCTTGAAAGGGTGACCTAACCCTAGGGATTGGGGCCCTATTTATAGGCTGCCCAATACTAGGAATATTCCACCAGCCCCTTAGGGTTTTTTACAGACGCTGAAATAAAGGAAAAGACTAAATTGCCCTTAGGATTTTTTACAGACTCGACTGACTGACTGTGGGCCTAGGGACAAAATAGAAAACTCCTATTTATAGATGACTCACTTGGAATCTAAGCTTTCATAGCGACTACGGCTTCTCTTCTGGACAGTCCGATACAAGATCAGCAGTCGTCAGTTTTGTGCCGAAACTGACAAAGCCTCCACCGACTTTGCACTAGGTACCCGGATTGGGCCGGCCCGATTCCGCAACTCTCTCAGCCCGACAATCACTCACTGCCCGTGTAACTAAGTCAATCCGGGTCAACAGCCCAGTGGGTCTTCTGCTGCTTCTGGCCCATGTACCCAGATTGGGCCAGCCCGACTTCGCGGCCCCTCTACCCGACAGTCGGTCGCTGCCCGTGTACCTGAGTCACATGCGGCCCTTGAAACAGCAGATCTCCTCTCTTTATCTATCCTCTTTGACTATCGTTGACAATGACTCATCGCATCTGGAGCCATGAGGCCCATGCTATTCAGCATGGCTCCTCATCTAGCGGCGCCGACTGACCATATTCCACCAGACGGGCCACGGCCTGGTCCCCTAGGACCGACAACACCCCTCCTGGAGTTGGCATCTTGAGGCACAGGTAGTTGTGGTGGGCGATGGCCCCGAAGCGGTTGAGCATCCCCCTCCCGAAGATGGCGTTGTAGGCGTACGGGGCGTCGATGATGTCGAAGATGATCTCCTCGCTGCGCCGAAGGGGGGAGTCTCCGAAGGTCACTTCCATCCCGAGCTGGCCAATGGCGTCAAGCGGCGGACCTGCGAAGCCCTGGAGTGGCCGGGAAGCCGGTAGCAAGTGCTTCCGCGAGAGACACAGCTGGTCGAAAGCCTGCACGAAGATAATGTCAGCGGAACTTCCGCCATCGACTAGGATGCAACGCACCACAACTCCTGCGATGTCTACCGAGATGACGAGGGGGTCTGCATGCGGAAACTTGACGCTGGTGGCGTCCTCGGCGGTGAAGGAGATGGGGACATGGGACCATTCGGGAAGCGTGGAGGAGCTTGATGTGCCGATGTGTCCGACCTCCCAGACGTAATCTCGCCGCTGGCGCTTGGACATGGCTCCCAGAGCCCCTCCTCCGGATATGGGGAGGACCACCCGTTTCCCCCAGTCCGGTGCATCTTTGAGCTCGGGAGCCTGGACCCTACCGAGCTCTGGGGCTAGGCCCAGGACTTCCGGTTCGTCTTGGCGCCCGACAGTCTGAACTGCTTCCGGGCGAGGTGCAGGGACTCCTCTGTTGGTGGAGCCGCGGCCGGAGTTTCATTCGAGGTAGTCATTTCGGAGGGCAAGGATGGTCCGGCAGGAGTCGGTGTCATGGCTCCGGTTTTCGCCGTGGACGCTGCAGTAAAGTACAGCCCCTCCGGAGAACGCCCGTGACGGAGCCCTGGCCCTAGTGGAGCGGCCTCCGCCGTATGCGTGCTGTTGCTTAGTGGGGCCCCTAGGGGTGATGTTTAGGACCTCCCCTCGAAGATGGTTCCGACCTCGCCGGGAGTCTCAGTGAGCGGGGTCTTGTCGGCTGGAATCTTGGTGACGGAGGTCTAAAGTGGGGCGGACTCCGCGATCAAAGTCCAACGAGACTTCGCATGCCTTGGCGTTTGTGGCTCGGACAGGGAAGATCATCGCCTGTCGGCGCAGCTGACCCTCTTCGGACCAGGCGTACTCTTCGAAGTACGTCATGAGCTGTGCCACCGAGGAAATCGGCTTCCGGTGAAGCTTGTCGAGGAGGCCTGGGTGGGTGACGCCCTCTTCGCAACGTCGATGACCGAGGAGGCCGAAAGTCCCTTGATCTGGGCCTTGGTGTGCGCGAAGCACTGGGAGTATTACCGCAGCGTCTCCCCGGGTTGCTGCTTTACCTGGAAGAGACTTCCAGTGGACATAGGGGCCACGAAAGTTCCCTAGAAGTTGTTGACGAACCTCTTCCTCAGTTGGTCCCACGAACGGATGGACCTGTCCCAGAGCGACCAAAAACATCGGAGAGCGATCCCCTCAAGCGCCAAAGGGAAGCACTTCGCCATGGTGTCACGACTCGCCCCCGGACGCTTCTATCGCCAGAGCGTACAAGCGGGAGAACTCTTCGGGGTCGGCGTCCCCGGAGTACTTGGGAAGTTTGGTGGCACGAAACTTCAAGCCAAAACGCACCCTCTGGAGGTCGGGTTGCAGGGGAGACTCCTCGTCGTATGACGCATTCTCTTCCTCCACTTGATCTTCATCGTCGCTCAAAGCCACGGTTGCGACCATCGTGGCGCGGGAGGGCTCCGGAGGGCGAAGCGACGCCTCCTGACACCATTGAGCCAGCTCTGCCTTTAGTCTGGCATTCTCGGCAGCCAGGGCGTCGGCCTGACTCCTGCTTCCTCCGGAGGCAGTCTCAGGGTCTTGTGAGCGAATGTAGTCGGTCCGGAGGGCCACCGCCGGGGGCCCGTTTGGAGGGCGCACCTCTGAAGGCCCCTCCTGGAGCCCTGTGGGATTGACGGAGGCCGGCTCCGTAACGCCATCAGGGCCCCGGACCTCCGGCGTCCCCTCAGGGGCCTAGGTTGGCTCCACGGTAGGCATCCCGACGGATGCAACGACCGGTTGGTCTGGAATGGCGACAAGGGTAGGCTCAACTCCGGCGGTGCGGGCTGACCACCGCAGAGGAACCACGCTTGCGCTCTTCCGCCCCGACATGACTTTGTGACTGGATGTAGAGGACTCTAGCTTCTCGAACTTGGATCCCCACAGACGGCGCCAACTGTTGGAATGACGGATCGAACCAGCAGGTTTTCTTAGTGGATGGGAGTAATGGAATGCTGTGCGCAAACTGTATTCTCGTATCATGTGTTTATTACAACTGTAGTTGGGGGTATTTATAGGGTGAACCGCTCTGAAGGGCCAGGTACCTCCAAACCCCAACCACTACTCGGTCTGACATTGGTCGACAGTACAAACAAGAATAGGTGTTACATAGTACAGACAAGAAGGTGCAATTCTGACAGCGTATAGACCGTGTCGGGCGCATCAACGGCCGCCCGACATGGCGCAGGCGATCACGATCTTGTCTCCTGGTAGCCTTGACTGGGTCCTCCTCCGTACGGTTGCCCCCCGAAGCCTCTGGTAGGCCGGAGGCTGGCCTCCGGCATCCGGCCGGTCGCTTCCCCCGAGAGCCCCTTTGACACGCCCTAGAGCCTCCGGAGGCCTCTGGTCTCCTCGTTCGGAGGCCCAGGTACCTTCGGCGCAGGGCTTCGAGTCTTCCGGCCGTAGCATTCCCTCCGAATAGTACTGCTCTTCACGCTTCCCACTGTCATTGGGATTATCTCCCCCAACACAGATCTCACACTCAACTTGGACAGAGTTCTTAGCTTTCATCTTGATTTGTTCCAACCTCAAAGACAAGCTGTTCTCACAGACAGTGGGTCGAACTGACAATGTCTCAATCTCAAGCTTAGTTTGCTTCAGCTCATCTCTGACTCTCTCTAACTCACCCAACTTCTCATCTCCCTTCGCTCTTAGCTTAGCTAGATTAGATAAGATACATGACATGATCAGTGCAACAGATGATATCTAAAGATAATCATTAGCACATATTTCTCGATTTTTGAAAACAAAAGCATCACAACATTTTCTAGTTGACAAGCAAAGTAAAGCATGAGATGCAAAAGCTAACTGATATCTACCAAGATAAGCATTGTCCAGAACAAAGTGCTTCAGCAAACTTGTTATCCTTTTAAAATCCAGGCTTTTTCTTTTCCTTTTTCATTTTTGCCAGGGGTTATTTGCATGTCAACCTTATGCTAACCGACCAAGTCAAGCCTAGGCCAGAACTGGACCATTATAAGCTTAAGACATTGGTCTTGGCATACATTACACTGTCCTAGTTCATACCAAAGTGCTATGCTAAGCAGTCCAGAACAATGCAATGCGACAAAGCAAACCCACCTGGATCTTTTCAAATAAGCATAAAATGGCATGTATTTTTCATTTTTCTGAATTTTTATCATTTTATAGCACATTTTTCATGTTTAAAGCATATAGATGTCCAAGTTGCATATCTGCATCTATGTAAGGATCTAGCTACCATGCATGTAAAAGATAGTGAAAGCATTCAGCCTACACATGCTAGTTACTAGAAGGAATGGTGATCATTTTTCAATTTTAAAGCATAAAAGTCATGCATATGACAAATATCAAACATATCATGTGAACTGAAAAAAAACATGATCATCGACAAGTAGTCAAAAGCATATACTATCTAGAGCAAGTAAAGCAGATCAATCATATAAGAGAAGCAAGCTCAAAATGTGATATATGATTATGCATGATATGAACTCACACAAAAAGACTCAATAAAAAAGTAAAGAAGAAAGAAAAACTGACATAAAATATCCTAAAAAGGATACACGACTCCATAATCCCCTCGCAAACGCTCAAAAGTAGACTGATCTAGGGGTTTGGTAAAAATGTCAGCCAACTGCTGATGGGTATCAACATGAACAAGATCAATGACCCCTTTCTCATATTGATCCCTTAGAAGTGAAAACACACATCAATATGTTTGGTTTTTGAATGAAGATATGGGTTTTTCCCTACACCAATTGTGCTGGTGCTATCACAAAACAAAGGAACTCTGGCAGGGAAGAACAACCCAAAATCCCGCAAAGTAGAAATCATCCAAACCAACAGTGAGTAGCAGCTAGCAGTAGCTACATACTCAGCCTCAGTAGTAGAAAGCGCAACTCCAGATTGTTTTCGAGAAGACCAAGAAACAAGCGAAGAACTAAGAAACTGGCAAGTACCGGAAGTCGACTTGCGATCCAGTCGGCACCCACCGAAATCAGCGTCGGAAAAGCCAGATAAATCAAGAGACGATGATGCTGAATAGTAAAGACCTAGATCAGGAGCATAAGTAAGATACCTAAAAATACGCTTGACAGCTTGCCGGTGAGATGCGTGTGGTGAAGACTGAAAACACGTGCACAAACCCACGACAAACTGAATGTCCGGTCTCATCGCAGTCAAGTATAGCAGCGATCCGATCATCCCTCGACACTATCTCTCGTTGACCTTGACGACGTTCTCGTCCTTGTCCAGTCCTCCAGATTTACCCATTGGGGTCAACTGAGGCTTCAGCTCTCCACCAAAATCAAACTTCTTCAACTTGTCCCGTGTGTACTTGCCCTAGTGGATGAAGATGTCATCCTTGGTCTGCTTGATCTGGAGCCCTAAGAAGTACTTGAGCTCACCCACGAGACACATCTCAAACTCATTGTGCATCTGCTCAGAAAACTTGGACACAAGCTAATTAGTAGAACCACCAAAAATAATATCGTCCTCGTAAATCTGAGCAACCAATAAGTAGCTAACTATGAGCAAGAAAAGAGTTTTGTCCACATAACCCATCACAAAACTGTTCCCCAACAAAAACTGCTTTAGTCGATCATACCAAGCCCTACGGGTTTGCTTTAGACAATATAAAGCTTTCTGTAACTTGAAAACATGTCGAGGAAACTTAGGGTTCTGAAAACTGGGGGCTTCTTAACGTAGACCTCCTCCTCTATATACCCGTTTAGAAAAGAACTCTTGACATAAATTTGAAAAAGCTTAAAACATTTAGAAGCAGCAAAGGCCAAAAGAATACGAATGGACTCAAGACGGGCAACAGGAGCGAAGGTCTCCTCAAAATCAATACCTTCTTTCTGGCAGAAACCCTGTGGACCTAGTCGAGCTTTGTTGCGCACCACAACCCCATCTTCACCTTGCTTGTACTTAAACACCCACTTGGTGCCTATGGTGTTGCATCCAGGTGGCAGCTCAACCAGTGTCCAAACCCGCTTGCAAACAAAGTTTTCAAGCTCTTCTTGCATGGCGTTTATCCAATTTGAATCAGAAAGAGCATGAGAAACGTCTTTGGGACAAAAAGAGGCAGCAAACACAGACTCAGCAAACACAGCAAGAGATCCAACAGAAGAACACAAGGATCATGTTGAACTGCTCGAGATCCTAGGTGATCCGAGTCACCTCACCGGAGTCAGCAACTAGCACCTCTCGACTCGGCTAAGGGGGCTCGATCGAAGTAGAAGGAGTAATCAGAGGTATGTCCTCGTCCTCAGTTGAAGTCTCAGAAGGTATAGGGTCTGTAGGCTGTACAGAAGGCCCACCCTTATCAACAGCAAGAGAATCATCATCTTCCTCGAAGATGGACTCTCCAAGCTCATCATCTCCAAAAAGCTCAAAAGGAGTCAGCGAAGGCACAGACTCATCAAAAGAAACCTCACAAGTCTCGAGATTCGAGGTTCCAAACACGAAAGCCTCGAGAGTGCAAAGCATAACCAAGGAAGACTCCATCCCAGCAATGAGATTCAAACTTATCCAACTGCCCTACCTTCTTGAGCACAAAGCACTTGCATCCAAACCCTCTCAAGTGACTCACCTTGGGCTGTCTGCCAAAACGCAACTCATACGATGTCTTACCTAAGTAAGCTCTAAGAAAAATGCGGTTGGCCAGATAGCAAGCTGTGTTCGTGGCTTCAGCCCAAAAGTGCCTAGGAGTCCTATGCTCATCGAGCATCATCCTGGCCATCTCAACTAGTGTGCGGTTCTTTCGTTCCACAACGTCGTTCTGTGGGGGAGTGTAAGGGGCAGAGAACTGATGATCAAGACCCTGATCACTACAGAAGCTGACGAACTGAGAGTTATTAAACTCAGAGCCATTGTCCGAATGAATTGCTCACATCCAACCATTGTTCCAGGTCTTCAGCTTCAAAATCAAGTCATGAAAAAACTGAAAAGCCTCATCCTTAGACTCCAAAAAGAAAACCCACGAGAATCGAGAAAAATTGTCAACTATCACAAGAGCGTACCACTTCCCACCGACTGAGTGTACTCGAGCTGGACCTACTGTATCCATGTGTAACAGTTCTCCCGGGTACAAAGTCATCACCTGAGTCACAGGTGCGTGAGAAGCGGCAACCATTTTCCCATGACGACAAGGATGTCAAACTAGATCCTTCTCCATCTTAAGCTTCAGAAATCCTCAGATAAGGTCCATAGAGCTCAATCTGACAAGCAGATCAAAGCTCAAATGACCTAACCTCCTATGCCTCTTCCAGAGCTCAAAAGAGGATCCAGCAATCAAACAGTGAGAACGGCCAGAAGAACTAGAGAAATCAATACGAAAAACCTTACCGAAAGGTAAGATCTGGCAAACTAAAGATCCGCTAGAATCAACAACAGAAGACATGCCCTTCTTAAAGAGAACTTCTAAACCATCCTCAAGAAGTTGCGAAACAGAAATTAAATTAAAATTCTAGTTTCCAACCAAAGCAACATTCTTCAAAGAGAAATGATCGGAGATGCGAATCGACCCAATACCTTGTACCTTCCCTTGACCATTGTTCCCGAAAGTGATGTATTCCTTGGAGCTCGGGGGAGAGAGGCTGGAGAACCATCGGCGATGTCCCGTTATGTGGCGAGAACATCCTGAATCCATGATCCACACGTCCTCTAGTCCTCGATCCTGCAAGATCAATGGTCATGAGTGGGAACAAACAGTCTGACACCAGGTTTAGCAAAAGAAGTAAACCAGTGTCGAGCCATCTGCTCGTAAGTAGGAAAGCAGAAGGAATCATATGAGTCTAGAACAAAACACGTCTCAAAGCGCGGTCCTTGGTTCTGCCTAATGTCTCAGCCACGAGGTACAAAGCCGTATCTATAATGACCTAGAGCTCTGCCGGAGCGAAAACCACCCTCCGGAGCACGGTCATGAAAGTCGTCTCCTCTACCACCACCTACACGACGTGGCCTAGCCTCTAGCCTCTCTCCACATCGAGGAACTCTCTGTCTACCAACCTACTAGTAGAACTACTCTTGCCCACCTCGAGCTCTCTCTGCTCTCTCAACCCGCTTCCTCCTGAAGCAAAACTCCTCAAGATGCCCGTCTCTCTCGCAAAACTCATAGTGATAGGTAGGCTTCTTGGGATGTGGTTGAGGCATGGGGTTCTTAGGCTTGGTGTTGTCGGGTGTAGATTCTTTGGTGTGAGACGGTTCTAGTAAAGAGTTAAGAGACGTGTAGAGAGGTTTAGGCTTTGGAACCCAGATTTGCTTCTTGGGCGGAGCTTTAGGTTGTTCTTGGAACACTCCATCCTTGGGCTGACTAACCTGAAAAGACTCAGTGCAGTGAGTCTTAGGATATCTCTACTCTAGAGTCATCTTGCTCCACTCCACTACACGGATAATAGCACTCTGAAAGTCAACCTTAGTATAGGTGTAACCTACCCCAAACCCATCTTGCCTCTTGAACTACTGGATCATCATGCCAAGCTATGGCTCTCTAGCACTAATCCAACTCAGGATTTGAAGGAGGTAAAAGTTCTCATTCTGAACATCAACTAGCTCCTCTCTCAAGGAAGCTAGCACCTCCACCTGAGTCAAGCAGATCTCACACTCTCTATCTACTTCGACAGACTTCTCAGCTTTTAGCTTGATTAGCTCCAATCTCAGGGACAAGCAGTTCTCACAAACAGTGGGTGGAACTGACAAGGTCTCAAGCTCTAGCTTAGTCTGCTCCATCTCACCTCTCACTCCCACTAACTCGCCCACCTGCTCATCACTCTTGGCTCTCATCTCAGCTATACTAGCTAAATGGGATGGGCAGTCTACACAGGGCACGACAACAGTGGCATGAGCATCTTTCAGCTCTAGCTGAGCGTTTTCAAGCTCAGTGGCCATAGTGTCTCTCTCATCTACCCTCTCTGTTTACCTGGACTTCAAAGTCGTCAGGTCACATAACAACACCTCACAGTTAGGGCACTCACTACTACCACCCAAGCAAGGGGAAGAAGACAGACTCTCAATCTTGCCATTCGCCATGGCAAGCTCACTCTCAAGCTCATCTATCCTCTTTTTAGCCCCTCTAAGCAGTTTCTCCTGATACTTCAACTCCTCACGGTTCTCTTCTAGTAAATTAACAACTTCTTGTTCATAGGAAGATACCTTTTCATCGTCGTCATCATCGGAGTTGTCGTGGGAGCCCTTTTCTTCCTTATCCCCAAGAGCCATTAAGTAGAAGCTCTTGTGGAGTCTTTGGCTGTGACGCGAGCGACTCATCGGCTTGTCCCCAAGGCCTTGAAGCAGAGGCCCAACGGATCGTCCCTATCCTTCCCCGTCTTGATCACGATCTCTTAATCACATGAACTTGAAGACGAGGAGGAAGACGAAGACCTCTTTGAGTAGCTTTTCTCCATCTCGGTGAAGAAGGCATTGTCTCACTTCTTATTCTCACGCCTGTAGTCCTTTAGAGCCTTTTGAAAGAATCTTGTCTTGGGCTTGCCCTTTGTGAAAGTGGAGTTGTCATGCTTGTCGGAGTCGTAGGAGCTACCGCTGGTTCCCTTCTTGTAACTCTTCCGCTTGGGGCAGTCGGCGATGAAATGACCTGGATCACCATACTTAAAACATCCAGATTTTGTGCCGTGTATTTTAAGCATTCGTTTATCATAGACACAGCACACCCGGTTGTTAAACAAACACAGATCATCATCTCCTAGCGAATCAAGCTGATCCTCGGAGATAGACATCAAAGAAAATGCAGTACAACTCAAAGAAGTAGGATCAGCAGAAGGTGTCGCAAGGGCCAGGGTTTTTGAGCCAGAACCAGTGAGATTTGATCTCAACTGGATATCAACCTCTCATGCCTTGAGCTTAGTTAAAAGCTCTATGATAGTCAAGGTGTCATAGAAAGCGCTCTCAACAATAGAAGGAACCTTGATCTCCCAGATCTTAGGGTTCAAGGTATGAAGAACCTTAAGCGCCTGTTCATGATCTGAGACCAGCTGATCACGCTCAGCTGATCGATTGAAAACGACCAAACAAAGCCTCAACAGTCTCACCCGGCTTCTATGAGAAATTTTCAAACTCACGCAAGTAGGTCTGATAGAGCCTAGCCTTGACCTGAGTCGTCCCCTCATGGTGTGCCTGGAGTGTAGCCCAAATCTCTCGAGCAGTGTCGAGATGGCTAACATGATCAAACTCACTAGGACCTAAACCAGAAAATAAAATGTTCACTACTTTGCTATTGTTCTGATGCTAGGTGATTATATCAGCAGAAGTGCGCTCAGCAACAGGAAGTATAGTAAAAGTAGCGTGACCACAAATATCCCAAATGTCTGAGCTCTGGCTCATAAGATAGGCTCGCATGCGAGTCTTCCAATAAGTGTAGCCAAAGGCTTCAAGGGACGAGACCTTACTAGAGGAAGTTGAGAAACCATGTTGAAGAATATGGTTTTGATATTCCAGATGTGATGAGTGATTGTCAACGGAAGTCAAAGAAAGGGAGAGATGAAGACCTGCCGAGTCTAAGGCGCATGTGACTCAGGTACACGGGCAGTGAGCGACGGCCGGGCAGAGAAGCTGCGGAGTCGGGCTGGCCCAATCCGGGTACATGGCTATGAGCGGCAGATGATCCACTGGTCTGTTGACTGGGTTTGACTCAGGTACACGGGCGGCGAGCGATTGCCAGGCTGAGAGAGCTGCGGGGTCGGGTCGGCCCAATCCGGGTACCCGGTGCGAAGACGGTGGACGCTTTGTCAGTTTCGGCGTAAAACTGACAATCTATCATTAATTCGTTTTTAGGATATTAATAATTAGTTTTTAAGTTTAGAATATTTTTATTCGAGTCAGTTAATTTTTTTTTAAGAATATTTTAGTAATTTTCGGAATTTATTTTAGAGTTAGGTTATTTTACCCGAGGGTAAAGTAGTCTTTTCATGTATTAGAATTTGCCTATAAAAAGGCCCCTATCCCCTTGGGGATAGATGACTGTTTTTATTTTTCCTCAGATCAATCTGCAGTCCAACTTTTCCTTTCTGTCGAAGCAATTGTTTTTTTTTTCCGTTCTTCCTCACAGCGGAGATTGATTCTCACGGCAGCTTTTTGCGTGAAACCCACCAGGCGACAGCACGCCTTTCTACGGCCAGCCGTGGTGACTACTTCCCAGCCGGATCCTTTGTGGCAGAAAGTTTTTTCATGTAGGCGCACGACAGTTGAAGAAACAAAATAGGAAATCTGCCTTTTGCTTTTGGGCGGGTCCCACTGCAGATTGTCTCCACGGCTTGATTCAATCAGCCTACATTCTTTATTGGTTTGCTTTTCTGTTGTTGGTAGCAACTCCCAGACAGCACCGCATGCGCCATCACACCAAGCACAGCTAGCAGCGCGGCTTCTAGGCGTTCAGCAGGCGAGCGGCGTCGTGTGCAGTCAGCCGGCCAGATTTTCTGCGACGAGCCCTAACGGAGGATTTCTCACAGCAGGTAAGTTCTAATCTAATCTCCTATTTTCTAGGTAGATTAGTTAGATAGTTAGTCATCTATTTTTTAATTAGCCTGTGATTTTGACTGTTAATCTCGTGGTTAACTTGTATCTGCTAAAATATTATTAGAGCTCGCATATTTTATTTAAGTATTTTTTAATCTGTTCATATAAAAATATATATATATTATTAGTCGAAGTAATATTTTTATTCTAGATTCTCATGAAATATTTTATGTTTATCCCTGAATTAATTTTTGAATGACCCATATTTTATTCATTTGATTAGTATCATATTTTTAGACTGCATTTCGGATTATCATAGATTTATTTAGTAATTTTGCTTTCGTCATTAAATATTTCTAGTATCCACTTTTTATTCACTGCAGTTATTGTATTTAGTCTAGTTCATTTTTATATCATTTTATTTAGGACACCAGTCATTTTTGGACTAGATAACTTTCATTCAAGTAATTTGATTTGCTAATATTATTTGTCTGGTTAAGTTCGTTTGGGTATTGGGATTAGCATATAGTTTATCAAGAAATTTTTAGGCGCCCATTCACCCCCCCTCTGGTCGCTACTTTCGGTCCTACAAGTGGTATCAGAGCGAGGTTAGGTTTTTCTAATAACTTAACCGATTCAAAACCTAGGTAGTGACCATGACGTCTTCTGGTAAAATCCCATCCCTAGAGGCTTTTGGCTACACTTATTGGAAGACTCGCATGCGAGCATACCTTATGAGCCAGAGCTCGGACATATGGGAGATTTGTGTTCATCCTAATTTCACCATAACGACTATTGCTGCGGATACTGCTGAAAATGTAATTACCCAGCATCAAAATAACAGTAAGGCGGTGAATATTTTATTTTCTGGTCTAGGTTCTAGTGAGTTTGAGCGTGTTAGCCATCTCACCACTGCTCGAGAGATATGGGCTACCCTCCAGGCACACCATGAGGGGACAGCTCAGGTCAAGGCTAGACTATATCAGACCTACCGGCGTGAGTATGAAAATTTCTCACAGAAGCCGGGTGAGACTGTTGAGGCTTTGTTTGGTCATTTTCAATCGATCATTAACAAGCTTCGTGTTAACAAGGCCGAGGGTGATCAGCTGGTCTCAGATCATGAGCAGGCGCTTAAGGTACTTCATACTTTAGACCCTAAGATCTGGGAGATTAAGGTTTCTTCTATTATTGAGAGCGCGTCCTATGATACCTTGACCGTCGCAGAGCTTTTTAGTAAGCTCAAGGCCTCAGAGGTCGATATTAAGTTGAGATCAAATCTCACTGATTCTGGCTCAAAGACTCTCGCGCTTGTGACACCATCTGCTGATCCTAATGCCATGAGTTGTACTGCTTTTTCCTTGATGTCTATCTCCGAGGAGCAACTTGATACTCTAGGAGATGATGATCTGTGCTTGTTTAACAACCGGGTGCGACGTGTTTATGATAAGCGAATGTTTAAGAGACACGGCACAAAATCCGGATGTTTTGAGTGTGGTGACCCAGGTCATTTTATCGCCGACTGTCCCAAGCAGAAGAATTGCAAGAAGAGAACCGGCGACAACTCCTACAACTCCGGCAAGTACGACAACTCCACGAAGGGCAAGCCCAAAACAAGATTCTTTCAAAAGGCTCTAAAGGATTACAGGCGTGAGAACAAGAAGCGAGACGAGACCTTCTTCGCCGAGATGGAGAAAAGATACTCCAAGAGATCCTCGTCTTCCTCATCGTCTTCAAGTTCAAGTGATGAAGATATCATGATCAGGAAGGGGAAGGACAGGGACAATCCGGCGGGCCTCTGTTTCATGGGCTTCAGGGACAAGCCAAAGAGTCACTCACGTCACAGCCGAAGATCCCACAAGAGCTTCTGCTCAATGGCTCTTGGGGAGAAGAAAGAGAAGGACTCCTCCGACGACTCCGACGATGACGACGATGAGAATGCATCCTCCTATGAACAAGAAGTTGTCAATTTACTAGAACAGAACAGTCAGGAGTTGAAGTATAGGGAGAAACTGCTTAGAGGGGCAAAGAAGAGGATAGATGAGCTTGAGAGTGAGCTTGCCACGGCAAATGGCAAAATTGAGAGTCTGTCTTTTTCCCCTTGCTTGGGTGATAGTGGTGAGTGCCCTAACTGTGAGGTGCTGTTGTGTGACCTGACGACTCTCAAGTCCAGGTACACAGAGAGAGTAGATGAGAGAGATGCTTTGGCCACTGAGCTTGAGAGCGCTCAGCAGGAGCTAAAAGATGCTCATGCCACTGTCGTCGCACCTTGTGTAGACTGCCCATCTCATTTAGCTAGTATAGCCGAGCTGAGAACCAATAGTGATGTGCAGTTGTGCGAGTTAGCTGGAGTGAGAGCTGAGTTGGAGCAGACTAAGCTAGAGCTTGAGACCTTGTCGATTCCATCCACTGTTTGTGAGAACTGCTTATCCATTAGAATGGAATTGATCAAGCTAAAAGTTGAAAAGTCTATCGAAGTTGATAAAGAGTGTGAGATCTGCTTGTCTCAGGTGGAGGTGTTAGCTTCTTTGAGAGAGGAGCTAGCTGATGTTCAGAATGAGAACTTTTACCTCCGTCAGATCCTGAGTTGGATTAGTGCTAGAGAGCCACAGCTCGGCATGATGATCCAGCAGTTCAAGAGACAGGATGGTTTTGGGGTAGGGTACACATATACCAAGGCTGATTTTGAGAGTGCTATTAGTCGAGCAGTGGAGTGGAGTAAGATGACTCCTGAACAGAGACACTCCAAGACTCAAAAGGATAGTCAGCCCAAGGATGGAGTGTTCCAAGAACAACCTAAAGCTCCACCTAGGAAGCAGATCTGGGTCCCAAAGCCTAAAACTCTTCACACATTTCCTGATTTTTTACCTGGACCCTCTCACACCAAAGGTGATTCACCGAACACCACCAAGTCTAAGAATCCCAAGCCTCAACCACATCCCAAGAAGCCTACCTATCACTGTGAGTTTTGTCAGAGAGACGGGCATCTTGAGGAGTTTTGCTTCAGGAGGAAGCGGGTTGAGCGAGCAGAGAGAGCTCGAGGTGGGCAGGAGCAGTTCTACCAGCAGGGTGGTAGACAGAGAGTTCCTCGACGTAGAGAGAGGCTAGAGGCCAGGCCACGTCGTGTAGGTGGTGGTAGAGGAGACGGTTTTCATGACCGTGCTCCAGAGGGTGGTTTTCGTTCCGGCAGAGTTCCAGATCATTATGGATACGGTGCTGGACCTCGTGACTGTGATTTTAAGAATAACAGAGGACCACGCTTTGATCCGCGTTTTGGTCCAGATTCATATGATTCCTTCTGCTTTCTTACTTTTGAGCAGATGGCTCGACACTGGTTCAACACTTTTACTAAACCTGGCATTGGACCGTTTGGTCCCACTCATGATTATTGATCGTGTTTTGGGAGCTGTGTGTCTTTTTAGGATATTTTGAGTCAGCTTTTCATTGGTATCAGTTTTCTTTTTCTTTTTCTTCTTTACTTTTTATTGAGTCTTTTTGTGTGCGTTCGTATCATGCATATTCATCAATCACATTTTGAGCTTGCTTCTGCTATATGATTAATCTGCTTTACTTTCTCTAGCTTGTATATGTTTTTGATTACTTGTCGATGATCATGTCTTGTTTCAGTTCACATGATATATCTGATATGTGTCATATGCATGGCTTTTATGCTTTAAAATTTGAAAAATGATCACCATTGCTTCTGGTAACTAGCATGTGTAGGCTGAATGTTGTCGCTATCTTTTACATGCCTTGTAGCTAGATCCTTACTTAGATGCAGATATGCAACTTGGACATTTATATGCTTTAAATATGCAAAAGGTGCTTTAAAAATGATAAAAATTCAAAAAAAAATTTTATGCATTTTTATGATTATAAGAAAAGATCCAGGTGGGTTTGCTTTGTCGCATTACATTGTTCTGGACTGCTTACCATAGCACTTTGGTATGAACTAGGACGGTGTAATGTATGCCAAGACCAATGTCTTAAGCTTCTGATGGTCCAGTTCTGGCCTAGGCTTGACTTGGTCGGTTAGCATAAGGTTTGACATGCAAATAACCCCTGGCAGAAATGAAAAATATAAAGAAAAAGTCTGAAAAATTAAAAAGATGACAAGTTTGCTGAAGCACTTTATTTTTGGACAATGCTTATCTTGGTAGATATCAGTTAGCTTTTGCATATCATGCTTTACTTTGCTTGTTAACTAGAAAATGTGGTGATGCTTTTGTTTTGCAAAAATCGAAAAATGTGTGCTAATGACTTTCTTTAGATATCATCTGTTACACTGATCATGTCATATATCTTAGACAGTATATCTTTTGATATACCTGTTAGACGTTGTAATAGCAGTCAATCATATCTAAGAAGCATGCTTTTCACACTCCACCTGCACCCCATCTGCATTCATAGCATATTTTGAGGGGGAGCTGCATTTCAGGGGGAGTTCGTGTCTATGTCTCTTTAAAGTGCATTTAGTCTCACTTGATGAGTCCAGTTGTCAACAAGGGGGAGAAATTTTGGATATATTTTTTGGCTTTCTCTGGGATTTATTTCAGGGGGAGTTCCTTGTTGGTAATTTTAAATATTTTGAGATTGCACTTGTTTTTGAGGCTTTATTTTTGGTTAACCATAATGACCATTTTCATGCTTTTATTTGGCTTTTGGTCATTAAGGTTAAACTTTTATTTTCCTTCTTCTATTTTCTTTTGTCTTTGTTTTTCTTGTTTCCACATGTTTTGCAGGTTCTGGAGATGAGCTGAAAAGGGTGTTGACAATGCACTCATCAAGGGGGAGATTGAGAAACCATGTTGAAGAATATGGTTTTGATATTCCAGATGTGATGAGTGATTGTCAACGGAAGTCAAAGAAAGGGAGAGATGAAGACCTGCCGAGTCTGAGGCGCATGTGACTCAGGTACACGGGCAGTGAGCGACGGCCGGGCAGAGAAGCTGCGGAGTCGGGCTGGCCCAATCCGGGTACATGGCTAGGAGCGGCAGATGATCCACTGGTCTGTTGACTGGGTTTGACTCAAGTACACGGGCGGCGAGCGATTGCCGGGTTGAGAGAGCTGCGGGGTCGGGTCGGCCCAATCCGGGTACCCGGTGCGAAGACGGTGGACGCTTTGTCAGTTTCGGCGTAAAACTGACAATCTATCATTAATTCGTTTTTAGGATATTAATAATTAGTTTTTAAGTTTAGAATATTTTTATTCGAGTCAGTTAATTTTTTTTAAGAATATTTTAGTAATTTTCGGAATTTATTTTAGAGTTAGGTTATTTTACCCGAGAGTAAAGTAGTCTTTTCATGTATTAGGATTTGCCTATAAAAAGGCCCCTATCCCCTTGGGGATAGATGACTGTTTTTATTTTTCCTCAGATCAATCTGCAGTCCAACTTTTCCTTTCCGTCGAAGCAATTGTTTTTTTTCCGTTCTTCCTCACGGCGGAGATTGATTCTCACGGCAGCTTTTTGCGTGAAACCCACCAGGCGACAGCATGCCTTTCTACGGCCAGCCGTGGTGACTACTTCCCAGCCGAATCCTTTGTGGCAGAAAGTTTTTTCATGTAGGCGCACGGCAGTTGAAGAAACAAAATAGGAAATCTGCCTTTTGCTTTTGGGCGGGTCCCACTGCAGATTGTCTCCACGGCTTGATTCAATCAGCCTACATTCTTTATTGGTTTGCTTTTCTGTTGTTGGTAGCAACTCCCAGACAGCACCGCATGCGCCATCACACCAAGCACAGCTAGCAGCGCGGCTTCTAGGCGTTCAGCAGGCGAGCGGCGTCGTGTGCAGTCAGCCGGCCAGATTTTCTGCGACGAGCCCTAACGGAGGATTTCTCACAGCAGGTAAGTTCTAATCTAATCTCCTATTTCCTAGGTAGATTAGTTAGATAGTTAGTCATCTATTTTTTAATTAGCCTGTGATTTTGATTGTTAATCTCGTGGTTAACTTGTATCTGCTAAAATATTATTAGAGCTCGCATATTTTATTTAAGTATTTTTTAATCTGTTCATATAAAAATATATATATATTATTAGTCGAAGTAATATTTTTATTCTAGATTCTCATGAAATATTTTATGTTTATCCCTGAATTAATTTTTGAATGACCCATATTTTATTCATTTGATTAGTATCATATTTTTAGACTGCATTTCGGATTATCATAGATTTATTTAGTAATTTTGCTTTCGTCATTAAATATTTCTAGTATCCACTTTTTATTCACTGCAGTTATTGTATTTAGTCTAGTTCATTTTTATATCATTTTATTTAGGACACCAGTCATTTTTGGACTAGATAACTTTCATTCAAGTAATTTGATTTGCTAATATTATTTGTCTGGTTAAGTTCGTTTGGGTATTGGGATTAGCATATAGTTTATCAAGAAATTTTTAGGCGCCCATTCACCCCCCCTCTGGTCGCTACTTTCGGTCCTACAGAAGTCATTATCACTATCTGGGTTTAGAACCGGTTAAGGTATGGGAAAACCCTAACCTCGCTCTTATACCACATGTAGGACCGAAAGTAGCGACTAGTGGGGAGGTAAATGGGCGCCTAAAAATTTCTTCTGAATCAAAGGCCTAATCTCAACACCCAATGCACCTCGACAGACAGACAACAGTAGCAAAGCAGATCACAGGTACTAAAGTTGTCTAGCCTAAAAATGACCGATGTTCTAATTAAAATGATATTAACTCCGATATTAAAAATAAATTAAAATAAACAAAAATAACTGCAGTAAATAAAAAAGTGTTCTCAAATGATTTAATAAATACTTGATGGGCAGAGGAAAATACCTAGATATATCAATAAATATTTATGTTGCAATCTGAGAATAAAGTACTAATCAAGTGAATAAAACATGGATTATCTAAAAATAAATTCAGAAATAAAAACTAATAAATTCCACGTAAATCTAGAATGAAAAAAAATACTATGTAATAATTTTTTTCTTTTCATACGAACAGACTAAAAATATTTAAATTAATAAAATGCGAGTACTAATAAGTTTTTAGCCACCAAAAATAATCATGAAATTACTAACCAGATTTGCATGCTAATTAAGAATAGATAATTATTGATTTAATTAATATGACTGAAAAATAGGAGATTAGATTAAAAAACTAACGTGCATTTGTTATCCAGAATCTAGTCGGCACTTCCGCGCGCAGCTATTCGCCATAGAAGATGTGGCAGATTGCTTCTGTGATAATCCTAGACGTGACGGTGAAAAAGAGGGCCTCTTGCCTACGACTGCAGTCCTACCGCTGGTGCGGCACAAGGAACAATGCCCACAGCTACGCGCTAAGCCCTGCCTCTAGGACCGCATCGCTAGCGTAGGCTGCTCCATGCGCGTCTTGCCGATTGCATGTGCCTAGCGCCTTGGTCGCCGCGGGCTGCTGCTGCTCTCTGCACGCTAGCGTGCTGTAGGCCCACGCGTAGCTACTAGCTCCCTACACATGTGTTGCCAGAGGCTCCAAAAGACGCGTCGACTTCCTGCGCCGAAGAACGGACTGGCATGCGCCCGCGCCTGCCTTGCGCGTGTGACCGACCGAGAGAAAAGAAAACAGCGGCAGCGGCAGAAAGATTTCAGAGCGAGAAAAAAAATCACGCCGGTGGCGGGGATAAAAGACTGGCGGTGGAAAAATTATGGACTGTAGATTAATCTCGAAAAAAAGTCCACCCTAATCCTAGGGGGTTGGGGCCTATTTATAGGCAACCGACTAATAACGGGAAAAGACTAAAGCCCTGTTTGGAACCTCTAGAGCTAATTGTTAGCTAGCTAATAATCTATTAGCTGGATTGGGCCAACTAATTATTAGCTAGCTAATTATTAGCTGGAGGCTGTTTGGAACCCCTAGCTAATTCTTTGGTTGCTAGAGCTAATTGACAATAGTGCCCCTGGAATAAGTTCATGATTTCTTTGAATGATAGCCAGTACATTCATGTTGTACTCCTCCTCATCCCCGAAGAAATACATTGCCAGGTGCTGCGAGTTGAAGCTGGGCGGCGGCGCGATTTGAAGCAGGCGACGGCGACGTGATTTGAAGCAGGGCGACGCGATTAGAAGCGGGGCGGCAGTGCGATTCGGTGGTGGACGGCCGTGCGCTGGCCGGTTGTGGAGGGCGGCGACGCGACTGGGATAGACGGGAGGGCGGCGTGCGATGGATCGAATGCGAGAAGTGCTTTCTGTAACGTGGAGGAGAGGGAGGAAGGAGAGAGGGCAGGGGTAGAATGGACAATAGCCAACAATTAGTTGGAATTAGCTGGGTTGGACCAGCTAATGAGATTATTGTTATCTGGGGGGTTGGCTAATAATTAGCTGAGGTATTAGCTGCCCTGTTTGGAACCTCTATAGCTAATTTTAGCAGCTAACAATTAGCTTTAGAGGTTCCAAACAGGGCCTAATTAAGCCTTAGGGTAAATTACACTGACTCTAAAAATAAAATTGGAAATTACTAAAATGCCCTTAGAATATTTAACTAACTCGAATAACAAATATTGTGGACCTAAAGACTAAATATTAAAATCCTAAATAAAGATAATCATCAGTTGTCAGTTTTGCACCGAAACTGATAAAGCATCCACCGTCTTCGCACCAGATACCCAGATTGGGCCGACCAGATTCTGCAGCTTCCTCAGCCCGGCAATTGCTCGCCGCCCGTGTACCTGAGTCAATCATGGTCAACAGACCAGTGGATCCTCTGCCGCTCCTATCCCATGTACTCGGATTGGGCCACCCGACTCCGTGGCTCCTCTGCCCGGCTGTTGCTCACTGCCTGTGTACCTGAGTCACACGAGCCCCACACACGGCAGGTCTTCACGTCTCCTCTTTGACTTCCATTGACAAGCACTCATCACATCTGGAGCCATAAGACCCATGCTCTTCCACATGGTTCCTCAACAGTCTGAGAGATCATAAGCACTAAAAATAATATAGCCTAAAAATGACCAGTGTCCTAATTATAAAGACATCACCAAAGTGCTTAAAGGCAGATCAACAACGCATTTAACTCACAGTCAATTTAAATAGCACAAATAAAATCATCAACAATACTCAAGAATTTAATCAGATAAAATAAATGCTGATGATTAACTGAGCTCACAAATAATTTAAACTACACTAAGGATACATAGATATATCACTAAATAATCATAGTGCAATCTGAAAATAAAATATTTGCAGTAATTAAATTCACAGAACATTCAAAAATTAACTTTGTAAGTGCACGAGTATCGAGATAAATTTTATCTTTGCTTCTAAGTGATTAGCATTTGCAGCACGCAATATTAATCCGTCCAACAACTAAAGCAAATGCCAAGCCACGTTTTTTGAGGAAGAACAAATATCACGCATCAATGAGTGCTAGCAAGAGGCAATACAGTATTCATGCGCAATTTTATATGGAGAATAAAATAGGGATATAAATAAAACCGCTAGCAAACAGGAAAACAAAAAAATCCATGAATCAAGAAAGAATAAACTAAACTTCTTACGCCGACTCCCTATGCCATGATTCGTATCTGATTCTGCCATGCGATTTCGTGTGAAGATGTTGCCTACAACGCACCGTGTTCACCTCGCTGCCAAGCACACTGCACCTCGCCTCCACTAAGCGTGCCGCGCCAAAGCACTATCCTTGAGCGCCGCGTCTGAGCCGAAGTCAGGCGAAGTGCTCGAAGGAGATGTGCAAACACAGGAAGAAAACAATGGCCCGTGGCTGGTTGTGAACATTGGAGTGAAACGGGAGAAATTCTCAAGACAAAAAGTGAACTCAGATTTTTAATTCAACTGAGTTAATCAACCCTAGGGGATTCGGGGCCCTATTTATAGGCAGCCCAATAAATCATGAAAATCTGAATATACCCTTAGCGTTTTTTACAGACGCCGAAATAAACTAGAAACGACCAAAATGCCCTTAGGATTTTTACAGACTCGACTAACACAGACTGTGGGCCTAAAAGGCAAAATAGTAAAATCCTATCTAAAGGTAACTTGTCCTGATGCAGAGCTTTCATAGCAGCTACAGCTTCGCTTCACGACAATCTGATCTCCGATGCGTGGTCTAGATAGTTGCATCGGTTTTACGCCAAAACCGACAAAGCGTCTGTTGTCTTCGCACTAGGTACCGGGATTGGGCCAGCCCGATTCCGCGGCTCGTTCAGCCCGGCAATCGCTCATCGCCTGTTTACCTAGGTTAAACCCTGTCAACAGACCAGTGGATCCCTCACCGTTCCTAGCCCATGTTCTCAGATTGGGCTGGCCCGACTCCGTGGCCCTCTGCTCAGCATGTGATTAGCATGTGCATCACACAATATTAATCCGGCCAACAACTAAAGCAAATGCTCAGGCATGTTTTTTGAGGAAGAACAAATATCACACATCAATGAGTGCTAGCAACAGACAATACAATATTCATGCATAATTTTATATGGAGAATAAAACAGGGATAGAAATAAAACCGCTAGCAAACAGGAAAACAGTAAAAATCCATGAATCAAGAAAGAATAAACTAAACTTCTTACGCGGACTCCCGATACAATGATTCAGATCTAATGCTGTCGTGTGATTCCGTGTAAAGATGTTGCCTGCAACGCACCGTGTTCACCTCTCTGCCAAGCACACTACACCTCGCCAACACCAAGCGCGCTACGCCGAAACACTATCCTTGAACGCCACGTCTGAGCCGAAGTCAGGCGAAGTGCTCGAAGGAGATGTGCGAACACAGGAAGAAAACAATAGCCGGTGGCTGGTTTTGAACAGTGGAGAGAAACGGGAGAAAATTATCAAAACAAAAAGTGAACTTAGATTTTTAATTTATGTGAGTTAAGAAACCCTACGGGATTGGGGGCCCTATTTATAGGCAGCCCAATAAATCAGGAAAATCCCAATATACCCTTAAGATTTTTACGGACTCAACGAACACAAACTGTGGTCCTAAAAGAAAATATAGTAAAATCCTATCTGAAGGTAACTTGTCCTGATGTAGAGCTTTCCTAGAAGCTACGGCTTCGCTTTAGGACCATCTGATCTCCGATGGGCGATCTATATAGTTGCGTCGATTTTACGCCGAAACTGACAAAGCGTCCACTGTCTTCACACCAGGTACCCAGATTGGGCCGGCCCGATTCCGTGGCTCCCTCAGCCCGGCAATCGCTCGCCGCCCGTTTACTTGGGTCAAACCTGGTCAACAGAACAGCGGATCACCCACCATTCCTAGGCCATGTACTCGGATTGGGCCGGCCAGACTCCGTGGCCCCTCTACTCAACAGTCGCTCGTCGCCCGTGTACTTGAGTCACATGCGGCCCAAAACACAACATATCTCATCTTCTCTTCGTCTCATCTCTTTGACTTCCGTTGACAATCACTCATCACTTCTGGAGCCATGAGGTCCATGATCTTAAACATGGCTCCTCAAATGCAATATGGGAGATTGTGGACACACAATACTCCATCCCTAAAACCTGCACTACTCAGACAGAAAAAGATCAGTATAATACTAAGAAACCAAAGGTTGGTTTCGGAGTCCATGATGAGTGATTGATAGATTTTATCCTCTGATTCAAAGGGGTCCCTTCGAAGGGGTTTGGAGGTTGTTTCACCAAAGGGTTCGGTGGGTCTGTTTTGCTGCGGCTGTTGGAGGAGAGTGTGCATGTCGGAGGGGTCTGACAGTACACGATGATTGGGTCGTACCGAAGGTCTCTGTATTTTGGGCGGTACACCGGAGTGTGTGCCGAAGGTTGTTTACCAGAGAGGTCTCCGAGGTACTGGATACACTTGTATGTCGTCTGTGGTGCGCAGGTGACTTTGGAGGCGACGGATGGTTCGTAGCAAGTGAACCTGAGTCAAGCGGGAGGCTTGATGCCAGGCGAGTGGGGAGATCGGTCACGAAGGCTGCGAAGGGGTCGAGGTCGGTCCACGAGTCGAGGTGCGCTAGGCGAAGGCACAGAGTGCGGAGCGTGGCTCCGGCTGAAGGTACTCCGAGATGAAGTCCTCGGAGGTGAGGCACTTCGAAGGGTACTTCGAATGGAGTTACTTCAGAGTATGGTGGACAAAGTTCTCAGCAATTAGGCAAGGCGTTCGAAGTGTTCTCTCGAGGGAGGCACTCGAAGTCATGGTCCGGGTGAGGTTCATCGAGGAGTGTGCTCGGGGAGAGACACTACGATGAAGGGCTCAAGGAATGCTTCATGCGAAGGCCTTGGATGAGGGAGGGACTTCAAAGGATGGTACTCCGAAGGTGGGGCTTCAGAGTGTGGCTGACTTGAGGTACTTCAGCCATGCATGGCTTCAGTACATGGGCTGATGGAGTTCGAGCTGGGAGAAGCTGCGAAGCCGTGCTGGTCCACTCCAGAGGTGTTGGTGCGAAGGCCCAAGGGCTTTGACGGCTTTGGCTCAAAACCGTCTCTGTATCGAAGGCTGACTTCGGTGAAGCGAAGGCCATCAGGCTCAAGGCTTCTCGCCGAAGCTACCGCACCCCTTGCGTGCAAAGGGGGGCTTCAGAAGAATCCAAGACTGCAAAGGCTGACTGTGTCTACTCTGCAAAAGCTGATGCTATCTCCTCTGCGAAGGTGACAAAAGAAGCCTCCAAATAAAGTAGACTACCAGCTGTACCCCCTGTTCTGATGAGACAAAAACAGTGTAAACCCTAGGGGTAAAGTAGTCTATTCACAGGGCTGAATAGTGCCTATAAATAGTGGAGGCTAGCTAGGTCACGATAACACTTTGAGCAGTCATTTTTGAGCTCTTGTGCTTGCCGCCACATACTCTGTGTTCATCCCATGAGTTCATTTTGTGTTCCCTGTTCAAGTAATGAATCTTTGATTCTATTCTTATTTGTGCTTGAACTTGTATTTTGTGTTGCACTGCATCCTTTGATTCCTCTGTACACCTTCTTCTTCCTAGGTGAAGTTGTGTTTTGAATCTTTCTGGAGAAGTGTGTGAGAGGTCTGTGCATGTGAAGTGTGTTTTTCAGTGTCTGTTCGCTCTGTGTAAACTGGAGGCTTGACCTTTTTGATTACTAGTGAAGCAATGTCCTTTTGGTTATATCGAAGCTCGTTTTCTTCCCTTGTAGAAGTCCTCCGCGAAGTGTGTTTAGTGTGTGTTTAGACCTTTGAAGTACGAAGCCTAGTACCAGTTGCTATCGCTGAGTATTTGGTCGAAGTCCTCAGAGGTAAGTCTTCTCTTGCGAAGGGTGAAGTGCGAAGCCTGCTCGAAGGCACCCAGTGTGCTGCACTGACTTAGCAGAGTTGAGTTTTTGGTGTTGTGGGTGGAGCGAAGTTTTCTTGACTTCGAACTTTTGCTCCTTGCGAAGCCTGGTTTCGGAGCTATGAAATACCTCTGAACCAGAACTTCGAAGGGTGTGTTCGAAGCCTGTTCCGCAAAAGAAAAAATTAAAACAGAAGGCTATTTTTAGTTTGAAATTTTAAAAAGCTCCCATTCACCCCCTATCTGGTCGCCAGTTCCAGAACAACAATTGGTATCAAAGCGGATTAAGATCACCAGTTGACCTTAACCAGTTTTGTGATCTGTTGGCTACATGGACAGAGTTAGTAAAATAGCTCTTTTCGATGGGATGAACTTTGCATATTTGAAGGTGCGCATGGAGGCTTACTTGCTAAGCCAAGGAAATTCAATTTGGGAGATTGTGGACTCACAATACTCCATCCCTGAAACTCGCACCTCTCAAACAGAGAAGGATCAGTATAATGCCAACTCCAAGGCTAGAAATATAATGTTTGCTGGTTTGAGTCAGAGTGAGTTTGATAGGGTGCAACACCTTAGGACAGCTAGGGAGATTTGTACTACACTCTCTATTTTTCATGAGGGCTCTACACAGATTAAGGTCAGGCGCCAAAGCACATACAAACAATAGTATCAGCTGTTTGTGCAGGCACCTGGTGAATCTATAGATGCCATGTTTTCTCGCTTTGATGCGATAGTGAGTAACTTGCGGTCCAATGGGACACTTGCTTACAATGATCAGGGCTATCAAGCGTCTCTATGCTCTTGATCATAGCATATGGGAAGTAAAGATATCCAGCATTGAGGAGTCCGCAGGTTATGACACACTGACATGTGATGAGCTCTTCAGCAAGCTGAAGTTCACAGAGATTGCCAAGGCATCTCATGTAGTGCATAGGAACTCATTGCTACAGCCATTGGCACTAGTTTCTAGCACTAGCCGTGGCACCACTGCAGAACCAAGCACATCAGGCACTTGTGTTCATGCAGATAGTTTTGCTTTGTCCTCCCTGGTCTCCGTCACTAAGGAGCAGGTGGATACTCTGGATGATGATGAGCTTGCTCTCATTGCCAGAAGGTTCACCCGTTTTCACCATGAGAGACGGGATCAGAGGAGAAGTTGTTTTAGTGGTTGTTTTGAGTGTGGCGACACTTCTCACATCAAGGCCAACTGTCCTAAACTCAAGAAGAGAGATGAGAGTGAGCGCCCCAAATATCACAAGAAGGAGAGGAAACCCTTTATGAACCTCGGGCAGAGGAGATGGTTGGAATTGATCAAGGATTATGACTTGGGCATCCATTATCATCCAGGCAAGGCCAATGTGGTGGCAAACGCCCTCAGTCAAAAAGGGTACTGCAATGCCATCATGATATGGGACCAGGCCCCCTTGCTATATAAGGAAATGGAAAGACTGAATCTAGGGATCACCAACCGAGCATATCTCGCTGATTTGAAGTCTAGACCTGTCTTGATAGACCAGACCCGGGAATCACAGAAGGAAGACCCAGACATCTTGGAGATCCAGCAGAACATGCGGAAGGGTAAAGCACCCAAATTCTCCGAGGATGAGCATGGTACCTGTTGGGGGAAAATATCTCATCTTCGGGGTTATTGCCGAAACAACATAAAGGCAGACAGCGGATTCGAAGGTTCCCAGACGTTCATCTTCGAAGATACCCGGAGTCAAGTTCGAAGTACGAAGATAGGCATTGGTTCGGAGTACATCTTCGAACTAAGGCTTTTCAAGATCTTTTCCGCCAGCTAAGATGGAAGACTTATCTTCTATCTCATTAGATTAGTCTTTTACCATTTTAGCCCTATTAAGGGAGCCGAATAGTTTCCACTATGTCGGTTGTAATAGAGGGGTAAATAGGTCTTTTCCTTAATATTTGGGCCTAGAAATACCCCCCATTTCACCCTGTAATAAGGACCGAATACAAGTTATTCAATACACACATTTGAACTATTCTAAGTTATTATCCTTTCGGAGGCTTAGAACAGTTCTCTTCGCAAACACTTCGTTTGTTAGTTTCTATTCTACAGAAACCTGTTAGCGTAATCTTTTACGCCAACAGTTGGCGCCGTCCGTGGGGAACCTAGTCCGAAAAACTTCGTTCTCTACCAACTTCTTACATCATGCCTCCTAAGCGGAGCGCATCCCGCAATCCCACTCGGAGGTCTTCTCGGATCTCCGGAGAGATACCATTTGATACGGTTGAAGTCGGAGGTCCTTCGACATTCCCTCCGCAAACTTCGGAAGGGGCTTCTATTCCTCGAACATACGAAGCTTCTCCGCCAACCCCTTCCATACTTCGACCACCCGGAGTCCCTCCTCCACCTTCTATCCCAATTCGAACTGATCCTACTAGTTCTCAAGACCCGGAAGATCCTTCCGGAGGAGATGAAGATAATCTTGGAGATATGGCCACCCAAATGGCCAACCTTCAAGCTGAGGTAGCAAGGTGGCGACAGGAAGCTGCGAACAGGCTTCGCTCTCAAGCCATCCCAACTATCCCAGAAGTGCTCGAAGACGACGATCTTGATTATCCCGAAGCCCCGGAGAACGCCTCATTCGATAATGAATCTCCGCTGCATCCTGAGCGGCAGAAAGTTCGCTTTGATCCAAAGTTCAAAACTTCGAAGCTCTGTAAGTATGCCGAAGATGAAGATCCCAAAGAGTTCGTTCGTTCTTATGCCCTAGCAATTGAAGCTAGCGGAGGAGTTCGAGACACCATGGCGAAGTGCTTCCCCTTAGCTCTTCAAGGAGTGGCATTAAGGTGGTTCTGGTCCTTGAAGCCAGGATCAATTAATTCATGGTCTCAGCTGAAGAAGAAGTTTATAAGCAATTTTCAGGGCACCTTCGTGCCTCCCATGTCAACAGGAAGCCTTTTCCAGGTGAAACAGCTCCCTGGAGAGACATTGAGGCAATATTTTAAGCGCTTCGCTCATACGAAGTCGCAAATTCGGGGGTTGTCTGCATCTTCGGTAGTTGATGCAGCTCGAGAAGGTGTCACTCATCAAGGCCTCTTGGATAAGCTTCATCGGAAAAGCATTTCCTCGGTCTCTCAGTTGATGTCATACTTCGAGGAGTATGCGAGGTCAGAAGAGGGTTGGTGTTGGAACAATTGCGTTAGTTCCAGCAGGTTTTTCTGTGGTGGAATATGATATGGAGAATGAACCTCGATGGGTTCTCGCAGAGAGAGAGAGGGTTTATACTGGTTCGGGCCTCCCCTAGGGGATAACAGCCCTACGTCCAGTTTGTGGTAGATTTGGCATGGTATGCCTTAGTGTGGAGAGGGTAACCCCAGGGTTTCATGGCCCCCTGGAGCGCGTGTCCATTACAAGGGCCTGGCCCTGCTTTTATAGGCACGCAGGCCTTAAGGAAAAGACCAAGATACCCTCCATGGGCCCTTAGGCTCATAGGGGTAGACAGGGAAAGGGGGCTGGCTACTGTACACGGGTACCCGACAGCTTTATAGCTTTACAGACGTGTCAGGCTGCGCCAGCCTTTGACCAGCTAAACGACAAGCTAGGAGCGGAGGGGGCTTCGGAGTGCACCCGAGGGGGGGGCTCCGAAGTGCTGCTTCGGCGGGCGGCCTCCGGTCTTGGTTCCGGAGGTGGCCTCCGGAGGGTGGCCTCCGAACTGGACTCCGGAGGGCGGCCTCCGGGCTTGGCTTCCGGAGGGTGGCCTCCGAACTGGACTCCGGAGGGCGGCCTCCGGGCTTGGCTTCCGGAGGGTGGCCTCCGAACTGGACTCTGGAGGGCGGCCTCCGGGCTTGGCTTCCGGAGGGTGGCCTCCGAACTGGACTCAACTAAGGGCTTCGAGCCGAACCTCCTGGCTTGGGGGGCTTCGAAGCTACAGGCCTCGGGAAGCATCTTAGGACCTGGAAATAATACTCGAAGAAAACAGGCTCCGACAGAACCTGGCTCTGGGCCGAAGGCTGTCGGAGGCTGACGTCATTTGGCCCCTGTGCAAGGGAAATATATTCCCCCAACAGTAGCCCCTCGCGTGTAGGCCTTCGGAACGAAGGGGTGCACGCGTCCTTAGGACAAATGACCTGGAAACATAACTACAGAGAAAACATACCTTCGGCGCCTGGACCGAGGGCGGCCTCGACATCCGGGAGCAATAAATGCCCGCGCTTACCGTCAGAACGGCCTCGGGGCTCGGGGAGCCCGCACGGCTCCGCAACGGTCGAAAATGTTACCGTTACCTTGCTCTGGGCCGGTTCGCTTTTGCTGAGGGCCCATCTGGCGGTGGGTTCGGCCCACGACGGTTGGAATTCTTACCGCGCCTATAAATAGAGACTTACCGCGTGCGGCTTCGGCACACCTTCATTTGCTCTCTTCTTGTTGCCTTGCAAACCTCGCTCTGCTCCTCTTCTAGCTTCGCTCCGAGCCCCCCCTCGCTTAGCTTTAGCTCTTCGCGCCGAAGTCCCATCGACATGCCGAAGAAGGCGATGGCGAAGCCTCTTGCTTTGGGCTCGAGTTCGGGCTCCGCCCAGGTGCAGGCAGCGGCGGCTGCGGCGGCGAAGACTGCGCCCAGGCGGATGGGGCCGAGGGACCTTCGGACCCCCTCCGACAAGTTCGAGCAGACCCTGGAGATGAGGGCCTCGATCTCCACGGAGGAGTCGGTCCGGAGGGCCTGCGAAGGGAAGATTGCGGCGAAGATCCAGCTTCGGGTCCCGGAGAAGTCGGAGGCTGAGCCGAGGCCTCGCGCTGATGAGGTGGTGGTGTTCGAGGCCTTCTTCGAGGCCGGCCTCGGCCTGCCAGCGGTAGGGATGCTGAGCGAAGTCCTCAAGGCTTACAACCTCGAGCTTCCACAGCTTTCGCCCAACGCCGTGGCGAGGTTAGCCGTTTTTGAGTGGGCCATGAGGGCCGAGGGCTGCGAGGGCCGCGCGGACGTCTTCGTCGCCCTCCATGATGCCAACTGCCAACCGAAGCCGCGGGAGGGGCCGGACCGCGTCAAGAGGGCGCTGGCCTTCGGCAGCGCCAATTTTCAACTTCGGAAGGAGTATCAGGACGCCTTCCCGGCGAGGGCCGTCAACAACAAGTGGCACTCGAGGTGGGACCAAGAGTGGTTCTATGCCTCCGTCGGAGCCAACTCCCCCCTTCGGAGCACCAACGCCCATATTTTGTATCGGCGCGAAGGGGTGGTGAAGACCAGCGAAGGCCTCCTTCAATCGAGGATCTCGCTGCTCCGAAGGGTGGCAGCGAAGATGAGCATGAGGGACCTCGCAGAGGAGTTCCTCACCCTTCGGCTAAGCCCCCTCGCGCGCTCTTGGCCGGAGGGTCTCTTCCAGGCTTCGGATCGAGGTGAACTCAGCGAGCTGGCCTTCGACCGCTTTTGTAAGTCTTCGCGCTCTTCTTGCTTTTAATACTTAGAATACTTTGCTCCTAACTTCAACCTTTTCGCGTAGCCGACCTCGACATGAGGACCCCGGAGGAGGCCATCGCGGCGGCGGACCGAGTCGTCGGGACTCCGACTCCCGAGGAGCAGAACCAGCGCCTCGCCCTGGCGGGGTCCTGGGAGCGCTGGAACAGAGTGTGGACCGCGCTTGGCCTCGGAGGGCTCCCCGCTCTGCCGGACTTCGCCCACCTGGCTGCCTCGTCGGCCGGAGCCAAGAGGAAGAGGGGGGACGAGGACGAAGCGGACGCCTCGGGGGAGGTTGCGGCGAAGCCCGCAGCTACTCCGACCCCCAAGAAGGCCGCGAAGCCCCTGGCGGCGAGGGCTTCGGAAGAGGAGGCCGATGCGCGCACTCCGGCTGCCAGGGAGGCCACTGATGCTCCGGCGGAACCAACTTCGGGCGCGAAGGTGGATGCGCCAGCTTCGCAGCGAGGGAGCTGGAGGACACACTTAGCCCCTGGTTCCTTCCAGGAGATCTCTGATGATGGTGAACCCTTTTTTCTCTTTGCAAGCCTCTCTTCAATATGCAGGTTTTGACTTGGCTTTTCGCAGAGGATGAAGGTGATGCGAGGCCCACTGCGGCGAAGCCGGCCGGCGAAGGCGGGTCGAAGTCCGCCGAGGCGGAGCCCGCGGAGGCTTCGAGCAGCAGCAGCAGTAGCAGCAGCAGCAGCGAGTCGGAGTCCGGGAGTACTTCGTCTGACGGCGAAGGCGGCGGGGGCCGCGTGGACCCTCGAGGCGAAGAAGATGTCGACGTGGTGGGCTTGAGCCCCGCTTCGCCGAAGCCCACGGAGGGGACCGTGGCCGTGATTCACCCTTTCAAGCCGAGGGGAGGTGTGACGGTGGCGGCGATCCGCGGTTTCCGCGAGGCTTGTGCTTCTGCGGAGGAGGGGGACTTGGTGGCCCAGCTTAGCCACCAGGACCCCGCGGATCTCTTCGTCAGCTCGAACGAAGTCCTCCTGCGGGTGAGCGAAGCCCCTTGCAACTTCGAACTATATGTTAGCTTTTCCTTGGTACTTATGACTTCTTCAACTTCCGCAGGCCTTCGCACTGAACGCAGCCGCTTCGACTGCTGCCGACAGGCGGTTGGAGCGCCTCGTAGCGGAGAAGGAGGCCCTTCGCCGCGAGGTTTCAGAGGAAGCCGAGGGGCGGAAACGGGCCGAAGCTTCGGCTGCGGAGGCGAAGGAGGCGAAGGAGGCCTTGGCCTCGGAGACGGCTCGGCTTCGCGCGGAGCTCCAGGCTTCGAAGGATGCCGAGGCCCGACAGGCGAAGGAGATCGAAGAGCTACATCAACGGGCTCGGGACCTCGAGAGCTTCGTCGTGGCCAACCTTGGCGAGGCCACCCAGAGCCTGACCGAGGTCCTTGAGAAAATAGGGACCGAGTGCCGGGCTCCGGAGTTTGGCGACCAAGACCCGATTGGGGACCGCGTCGATTATTTGAAGACGGCGGCTTCGATTGCGGACGAAGCGCTGACAGGCTTCGCTCTCATGGCCGGTCGCGTCGCCGGTCAAGGAGTGTTGCACATGCTCCACGCCGCGGGGTGTGACCACCTTCGGGCGGCAACCTCCGTGGCCCCTGTGGCCTTCGGGGGTCCGCACTTGGTGACGCCTCCGGGCGAAGTCCGCGGGGCCTGGCGGCGGCTGCAGGATCCCTGGAAGGAGCAAGGCTGCGAGGCAGTCCTTGACCTCATGAAGGCCCTCCGACAACGCCGGTTCAAGGGGCCCACTGACCCGGACAAGCCTTCGACCTCGACGCCTCCGCCTCCGAAGGTGTAGATCTCCTTAGGCTTCCTTGTAATACCTAGCTGTAGGCTTGTAAAGGCTTATCAGTTCATTAATACGAATGCGGGGGTTTTTTATACCTGCCCAGGCTCAGCCTTCGAGCGTAGACCTCGAAGTCCTCGAGGACTCTGAAGAGCTTCAACAGCTGTGGGCGATCCTTGAAGTAGCTAGGTCCGAAGGCCCCCCTCGGTTTAAGCTGCCGAGGGGGCCTCGGGGCGAAGCCATCTCCGAAATAGCTCAGGATTTGCTAGCCGCTGTGAAGACGGAGCCCCTTCAAGGTTCTTTACCTTTGCCTCCGCGAGCGGCCTTAGCGAGCGACGAAGCCCTAGATTTTTCTGCCTTCGATACGGCACCGCCTGTTTCGCGAACTTGGAGCGACCTGCAAAGCGGAAGCCGAAGCCTGCGGGCTTCGGAGCCTGGACGAGCCGGTCGAGGGAGAGCGGGCTCCGATGAGGCAACGTCCAGCCGAGGGGGTCCCCGCCGAAGGAGAGGCAAGCGAGGGCCGGGACCTCGCACTCGGTTCTTCTTAGGCTTAGATACAGATTACTCGTAGTTTTGTCTTCGAAGTATATTTGTAACATACTTCTCAATTCTCTTAATGAACGGAGTTTATTATACTCGCATACTTCGTTTGTATGCTTCGCATTGTTTGGCTTCGAACGCTTAGCTTGTCACGCTCGTACTGTACATTACATTCGCACACCTCGCATATATGCTTCCCCCCTTTGCACGTGGCAGTTAGGGACTTTAGCCGTTGCTGGTACGGGCAAAAAATAAAAGATGCGAAGGGTGCGCCTTTCGGCGGCTTAATGCATGAAATTTTATTCAAGCGAAGGCCCCTTTGGGCTTCGAATGCCTTAATTGGGTGCGAAGCAATGCTTCGGCTGCTGAAATTCACTGAGCGGAGCCCTCTTTTGGGCTCCGTACGCGCTAACTTGGTGCGGAGCAGGGCTCTGGCATAACCAAGTTTAGCGAGGCATGCTTCGGCACGCTAGGATTTGGATGTTGTGCATGAGCGAGGCTCTGGAACGCACTTAGATTTTAGCGAAATAAGACTTCGGGACGCTCGGGCGTATATTATATTAACACGCGAAGCAGGGCTTCGGAGCGTGCTTGGGTAACGAAGCTGGGCTTCGGAGCTTGGTCCTGTAATGAGAAGGATAATTGGTGTGGATTCACCGAACCTGTGATAATGTGAGCCACCTTCGACTCTGAGCCACCTTCGACTCTGGGTCACCTTCGACCCTGGGATGCTTCGGGTGCGGAGCCCGGAATCCCTGGGATGCTTCGGGCGCGGAGCCCGGAATCCCTGGACGCGTCGGGCCAGTGGCCCGGAGTCCTTTTAGCCTACTGCTACGGGCCCGGGGGCACTGTGTAGCCTTCGACTCTGAGCCACCTTCGACTCTGGGTCACCTTCGACCCTGGGATGCTTCGGGTGCGGAGCCCGGAATCCCTGGGATGCTTCGGGCGCGGAGCCCGGAATCCCTGGACGCGTCGGGCCAGTGGCCCGGAGTCCTTTTAGCCCACTGCTACGGGCCCGGGGGCACTGTGTAGCCTTCGGAGGGGTACTCCGGGTTTTATAAAGCGAAGCAAGACTTCGGTTTTAAATAAGGCGAAGCGTGGCTTCGGGTTTAAATAAGACGAAGCATGGCTTCGGTTTTTGAACAAGGCGAAGCGTGGCTTTGGTTTTAAGTAAGACGAAGCATGGCTTCGGTTTTTGAACAAGGCGAAGCGTGGCTTCGGTTTTAAGTAAAGCGAAGCATGGCTTCGAGCTTATGTTAATGTAACTGCAGATTGGTGCATCGAAGTAAGGCTTCGGGCGGTACTTACCTTGTAGCCTTCGGGCTCCGATGACCTTTGAAACGTGGAGCGGAGCCCCTTGCCGGAGAGTGGGCTCCGGTATGCGAAGGATGGAGGAAGGCGAAGGTGGCCTTCGATCTGCCCTCGAAGCCCATTGCCGGAGGGTGCGCGAAGCGAGAAAGCTTCGATGCTCCCCCCTCGGGCGCACTTCGGGTTGCAGGCAGTGGTAGAGAACTTAGCTTCTAGGACTAAGTTCCCCACGGACGGCGCCAACTGTTGGAACAATTGCGTTAGTTCCAGCAGGTTTTTCTGTGGTGGAATATGATATGGAGAATGAACCTCGATGGGTTCTCGCAGAGAGAGAGAGGGTTTATACTGGTTCGGGCCTCCCCTAGGGGATAACAGCCCTACGTCCAGTTTGTGGTAGATTTGGCATGGTATGCCTTAGTGTGGAGAGGGTAACCCCAGGGTTTCATGGCCCCCTGGAGCGCGTGTCCATTACAAGGGCCTGGCCCTGCTTTTATAGGCACGCAGGCCTTAAGGAAAAGACCAAGATACCCTCCATGGGCCCTTAGGCTCATAGGGGTAGACAGGGAAAGGGGGCTGGCTACTGTACACGGGTACCCGACAGCTTTATAGCTTTACAGACGTGTCAGGCTGCGCCAGCCTTTGACCAGCTAAACGACAAGCTAGGAGCGGAGGGGGCTTCGGAGTGCACCCGAGGGGGGGGCTCCGAAGTGCTGCTTCGGCGGGCGGCCTCCGGTCTTGGTTCCGGAGGTGGCCTCCGGAGGGTGGCCTCCGAACTGGACTCCGGAGGGCGGCCTCCGGGCTTGGCTTCCGGAGGGTGGCCTCCGAACTGGACTCCGGAGGGCGGCCTCCGGGCTTGGCTTCCGGAGGGTGGCCTCCGAACTGGACTCTGGAGGGCGGCCTCCGGGCTTGGCTTCCGGAGGGTGGCCTCCGAACTGGACTCAACTAAGGGCTTCGAGCCGAACCTCCTGGCTTGGGGGGCTTCGAAGCTACAGGCCTCGGGAAGCATCTTAGGACCTGGAAATAATACTCGAAGAAAACAGGCTCCGACAGAACCTGGCTCTGGGCCGAAGGCTGTCGGAGGCTGACGTCATTTGGCCCCTGTGCAAGGGAAATATATTCCCCCAACAGTTGGCTTCGAAGGACTGCCGCTACTTCGTCCATATTGCAAGAAGTTAAAGTGGAAGTGAAAACTTCGGCACAGCCGCAGGAACCAGTCTTCGAAGTTCAACATGATCGGAGAAGAGGGCAAAAGCACCCTCGTTCTGAAGTCATGAATATTGCACCCCCACAGAAGTTTACACAGAGAGCTCCACAGTCTTCGGGGAACAAGACCAGCGGCTGGAGGCCGCCAGGGAAAACGGCTGGCAAGGGCCAGACCCTTTTTTGCTGCATCCATGGAGAAAATCGAAGCCATGCAACTGATACTTGCAAGGCTATACTTACCCTAAGGGGAGAGTACCTAGAGAGAACTTCGGGTCGAGGTACTACCGACCGAGTTCCAGCTGCAACGCGCCCTGAGCCAGTCCAGGCTGTGGCGCGGATAGAAAACTTTGATGCTGCGAGACACCCTCCGGTGGCCAATGTTATGCCACCTCCGAAGCAAGAGGAAGGGCAAGATCGAGAGAAGAGAGTAGTTCTCCCTATCTCCGGAGGAGGTACCCTCGGAAGCATGTCCAAGAGACAGCGAAGGGACTACGTCAGAGAAGTAGGCCATATTGGGACTTCGTCGTCTGCAGCTGCAATGCCGGAGTGGTCTCATGTGCCGATATCTTTTTCTGCGGGGGATGCAGCTGGTATTAAGTTCCCGCATGCAGACCCATTGGTTATCACTGCTGATATTGCGGGCACTGAAGTTCGAAGGGTGTTGATTGACGGAGGTAGTTCGGCAGATATCATTTTTGTTCAAGCCTTCGATCAATTGTGCATCTCCAGGAAGCATCTCTTTCCAACAGCTCATCCTTTGCAAGGCTTCGCAGGACCTCCGCTTGATGCACTTGGCCAGATAGGCCTGGAAGTCACCTTCGGAGAAGGTTTGTTGGCTCGAACCGAAGAAGTAATCTTCGATGTTGTAGATGCCCCGTATGCCTATAATGTCATCTTCGGAAGAGGCATGCTAAACCAGTTCGGAGCTGTGGTGCATCACAATTATTTGTGCATGAAGATGCCCACACAAGCAGGAGTCCTTACAGTCTTCGGAGATCAAGCCATTGCTCGGAGGGCGGAATATGGTCATGGTCCCCCTCTTGATCCAAGGCAAGTAAACAATGTACAAGTTAATGAAGAAATTTTTTCAGCCACCTCCGAAGCCTCGAAGAAGTCCTTTCCGAGACCAAGCCCTGAGGGAGAAATTGCAACGAAGGTCATTGTTAAAGATGGTAAAGAGTATACATTTCAATTTGGTAAAGATTTACCCCCAGAAGTTGCAACCTCCTTGGAAAAAGTAGTAGAAGAAAATTTGGATGTCTTCGCTTGGTCTGACGAAGATATCACCGAAGTCGATCGGGATATTATTGAACATAGTTTACTTGTAAACCCGAAGGCCCGGCCTGTCCGGCAAGGACTCCGGAAAATGTCTGCAGAAAGAGTTGCTCTAGCGAAGGACGAAGTTGAGAAATTGTTGAAGGCTGGGATTATCAGAGAAGTGGCCCACACAGAATGGTTAGCCAACCCAGTCTTTGTCAGAAAGAAGTCTTCCGGGAAGTGGCGCATGTGCATTGATTTCACATCCTTGAATAAAGCATGCCCACGTGACCCCTACCCCATGCCCCGAATTGATCAATTGGTTGACTCCACCGCAGGTTCGGAGTTACTAAGCTTCCTCGACGCGTATTCTGGTTATCATCAAATATGGTTGAAGCGCGAAGATGAGATCAAGACAAGCTTTGTAACTCCTTCGGGAGTCTTCTGTTATGTAAAAATGCCCTTCGGCTTAAGAAATGCCGGGGCTACTTTTTCGAGGCTAGTTGCTAAGGCTCTAGGTCATCAACTAGGTCGCAATGTGGAGGCCTATATGGATGATATTGTAATAAAGAGTGCTTTAAAGCACCAACATAGCCTAGACTTAGCAGAAACATTCAATAGCCTTCGGGCATGTGGGATCCGTCTTAACCCCGAAAAATGTATATTCGGAGCTAAGGCTAGAAAGCTGTTAGGGTATTTAGTTTCAAGCAGGGGAATTGAAGCTAGCCCTACTCAAATAACTGCGCAGCAGAAGATGGCTCCTCCGGAAAATTTAAAGCAAGTGCAAAAGCTGACTGGGCGTCTGGCAGCACTTAGCAGGTTTTTATCAAGGTCTGCGGAGAGAAGCTTGCCTATATTTAAAGCATTGAAAGGGTCCGAAGATTTTACATGGACACCGGAGTGTCAGAAAAGCTTCGAAGGTATTAAAGAGTATCTCAGTAATCTTGCTACACTCACGGTGCCTACTGCGGACGAAACCCTACTCCTTTACCTTGCAGCTACAGGTTCTGCCATCAGTGCAGTCCTTGTCAGAGAAGTGGATTTCAATGGGAAGTTGGTCCAAAATCCTGTTTATTTTATATCCGAAGCATTATCAGGAGCGAAGACAAGATACTCCGAACTTGAGAAGTTCGTTTATGCTCTGATAATGGCTTCGAGAAAGCTAAGACATTATTTTTTGGCACACAATGTAATTGTACCAACTTCGTATCCTTAAGGAGATATGCTCCGAAGTAAGGATTCCACTGGAAGGATTGGGAAGTGGGCAGTTGAGCTAGCACCCTTCGGCATATCTTTCTTGGCAAGGACAGCAATCAAATCGCAAGTCCTAGCAGATTTTGTAGCAGAATGGACTCCACCTGCAAATTTGGTTCCGGAGAAGTCAAGTGACGGAGTTTGGATTGTTTACTCCGATGGGGCTTTCCAAGCATCCGGAGCAGGCATCGGAGCAATGTTGATTTCACCTTCAGGGCAAAGAGCAATGTACTCCACAAGACTCAACATTAAGTCTACCAATAATATAGCGGAGTATGAAGGGATTTTATTGGGACTCCGAAAAGCACGTGCTCTAGGGGCTACAAGAATTATTATAAAGACAGATTCTCAGATAGTAGCAGGGCACGTAGATAAAAGTTTCCAAGTTTGGCATCCACAGCTTGCAAAGTACTTAGAAGAAATCCGTAAAATCGAAGCACACTTCAAGGGTATTTCCATTCGGAGTATACCAAGAGCAGAAAATGTGCAAGCAGACATCTTAGAAAAAGCTGCAGCCGGAGCTGTGGATGTGCCCGAAGAAGCTTTCTATGAGGAGCTCAATATACCTTCGGTGCCACAAATTCCCTCGGCAGAGATTCTTTGTATTCCTAGTGCAGATTGGAAAAATTCAATCATGGAACTTTTAAAGGGAGGAACAAATTTGCCTGAAGAGCCACAGCTGTCAACATTAAAGCTTAGAGCCAGAAATTATCAAATAATCAACGGTATTTTATACAAGGCCGGAGTATGTTCCCCTCTACTCCGATGTATATCTCAAGCCGAAGGCCAAGAAATTCTTCGAGAAATTCATGAAGGCCTTTGTGGTAGCCATTTAGCTCCTAGAGCTTTGGCAGGAAAAACACTTCGCCAGGGGCTTTATTGGCCTACAATAACAGCTGATGCGGAGATCTTAGTCCGCACTTGTCAAGGATGCCAGTGGATGGGTCGACGGAGTCATCGCCCACCAACAACTCTTCAAGTCATTGCTCCGGTATGGCCTATGGCCAGATGGGGTATGGATTTAATTGGTCCCTTTCCAGTAGCCAAGGGAAATCTGAAGTTCGCAGTGGTAGCTATTGAATATTTTTCTAAGTGGGTGGAAGCAGAACCCTTAACAGCTATCACTTCGAACAATGTACAAAAATTCTTCTGGAAGAACATCATTTGCCGGTTCGGAGTGCCTAGATACCTCACAGTTGATAATGGAACACAGTTCGACGCAGAACCCTTCAGGAAGTTTTGCGAAGATCTAGGCATTCAGTTATGTTTTGCTGCAGTAAGGCATCCTCAGTCTAATGGAGCCGTAGAGCGAGCCAATGGAAATATTTTATCAGGGCTAAATCGAAGAATAGTAGGATTAGCAAAGGGACTGTGGACCGAAGAGCTTCCGAAGATTTTGTGGTCCATTCGGACTACGCAAACAAGGTCCACAGGTTTTACTCCGTTCAGACTACTATTCGGAGATGAAGCTATGACTCCAACGGAGCTCAAAGGAGGATCATTTCGCAGCACCGAACCGGACATTGAAGAAGAGCGACAAGCTTCGCTAGATTTATCAGAAGAAACAAGACTTCGAGCTGTAGCAAATTTATCAAAGTATCATCAGCAAACGAAGACTTGGTTTGACCCGAAGGTTAAGCTCAATGAACTAAGACCGGGTCATCTTGTTCTACGAAGCATTGTAGCACCAGGGAAGTTAGGGAATAAATGGGAAGGTCCATACCTAATTGTCCGTTCAGGACGCCCTGGTTCTTTTAAGTTAGCTAATTTAGAAGGTGAAGAGTTAGCACATACTTGGCATGCGGAGCACCTAAAGCGATACTTCGCATAAGGGCTCCTTGTAATTCGCTTGTAAACATCTTCTAAATTAATAAAGCATATGATCCTGATAGTGCCTTCCCCTCATAGACTTCCAGCTTCCGAGTGGACGCACTGGAACCGCGGGGTCGACTGAGAGGGAAGTGTCATGAAGCTGGGTTGTATTTTCGGACTTCGAACCTGCAAGTTCGAAGCTTCCGACGTGGGGGCTGACATAATCCGGAGCCCAAGCCACCGGCTTGTAGGCATCCGTAAAAGAGCCCAAAACCACATCCTACGGAGTCCAAGCCATTGGCTGGTAGACTTCCGTAAAAAGAGCCGAAGGTGGCCAAAATCTGCGGAGCCATTGGCTGGTAGACTTCCGTAAAAAGAGCCGAAGGTGGCCAAAATCTGCGGAGTCCAAGCCATTGGCTGGTAGACTTCCATAAAAAGAGCCGAAGGTGGCCAAAACATGCGAAGTCCAAGCCATTGGCTGGTAGACTTCCGCAAAAAAGAGCCGAAGGTGGCCAAAATATACGGAGTCCAAGCCATTGGCTGGTAGACATCCGTAAAAAGAGTCCAAAGAGACCATTGCAAACTCTGAACCATTGGTTCGACAGAGATCGCAAAAATAAGCCGAAGGTGGCTAAAGCAAAACAGAATTTGAGCCATGAGCTTGGAATATCTGTTAACACAGTCCAAAGTGACAAATTATCTAAGATACTAAAGTATCTTGAAAGATATCTCAAGTGATTTCTTTCATAAAACAAAGGTACTAAATTGCGATTCTTCCGGCTGCAAATAGTCGAAGACATTTTATAAGATTTTAAAAGATCTTTAAATTGCAGAGAGGCTCCGAACCCCCAAAAAATTGTACTCCGAAGTTTTTCTTTGCGCATAACCATCTTTGAATCCATTTCGAAGTTGCTTATACCCAAAGAGGGGCTAGTAAATATGGAGACAATTTTAAATCGGTATTCATTATTCAAACGAATGTGTTTACAGATTACATTATGAAAAATTGGTATCTATACCAAGAAGGAATCGAAGACCTCTTCGGTCTCTAGAGCTAGGGGTGGAACGACTAGTTCCAGCGCCGGGAGTTCTAATAACTTTGCGTTTAACTCTCTTGCTCCCCTTCGAAGCTCTAAATCCTTCTGTTCTTGTTGAAGCTCGGCCCAAGTTCGAAGCCGTTCGGGGCTTCTTTCCCAGCTTCTAAGATCTTCAGATCTTTTATTTTGAACTTCATCTTCGTCTTCAGACCAAATAGTGTCATCAGAAGACGAAGTGTTTACGTTAATCTCTTTCTCTTCCTCTTTAATATAAGACAATACATCTTTGATTACTTCGGGCGCAATTACGCCGGAGTCATCTCGAGGAATTAGAAATCGAGGACGCTTGTTGGTGCGACGGATCGAACCAGCAGGTTTCTTAGTGGAAAATGAGAGTAGTGTATTCAATGGTCTCTTCAGCCTGCCTTTTCAACTGTGGTTGGGGGGGTATTTATAAGGCGCCCCGTCCAGAGGCCAAGCGCCTCTGGAACGCCAACGACTACCCGGCCGACCGCCAGTCAATAGTACAGACAAAACGGACTATATACAGTACAGACAAGAAGATTCGACTCTGACAGCGTATCAGCCGAGTCGGACGCGGCCTGCGCCGCCCGACACGGGTCAGAGGATCGCGATCCTGTTCCCCTATACGTCAGCCTCGTCCTTTTCCCGCCAATGCTTTCTTCGGGTTCGCTACTGCGGCCGAGGGAGAGGCCCTCGGCAATTTCTTCTCGGAAGGCAGCCTCCGGCAACCTTCCTCCGGAGGGCGGCCTCCTGCAGCCTTCTTCCGGAGGGCGGCCTCCGGCAGCCTCCTCCCGGAGGGCGGCCTCCGGCAGCCTTCTCCCGGGGGGGGCGGCCTCCGGCAGCCTTCTCCCAGGGGGTGATCTCCGGTGTTCTTGGCTTCAAATCCCCAGACGGTGGGCCCCCTGGCCATCGGGATTATTTCCCCCAACAACGCTTGTAAGTCTTTAGAAGTTCGAAGGTGTTCCATAATGAGCGAAGTTCGTCATTAATTTCTAACACTTCGATATCTTCCGTATGAGACAAAGCCTAAAAATATGATAAACAAATTTTCATTGATAAAGGTTCATAAACACGAAGCTTTACATAGTCAAAAATCCTAAATTATTCCTAAACCTGCGGGTTCGGAGGAGGCTCACTGCTTGAAGCTTGGTTCCGAACTTGCTTCTAGCGTTGGCCTTCGTCGATCCAAGCCTTGATCGCGGAACGACCTTCAGCTTTCCATGAGGTTTGAAAGGCTCGCCAGGCAGCAGTCACGCCTTCGGAAGGAGTTAGAAGCCGTTCGTCGTCGAAGGTAATAGAGCCCTCTGCGCTCGGAGTGATTGTTCGGCCCAAGTCCTCGTAGTAACGAAGTAGTCCGATGGCAGACACTTGTCCGGAGAGTTCTCCGTAACGAATACCCGCCGTCTTCATTTGCTTCACTGCTCCTTGGATCCTTTTTAACCGTCGCAAGAGAGTGACGTTGTCATCTGAAGGAAGTGATCCAGTAGTACCGAAGTACTCCAGAACACCTAGCATCTGTTCTATGACCTCCGTAGCTACCTTCTCGGACTTAAGCTTTTCTTCAATTAATGCATCCTTGCTCGAAGTCGTTTCTTCTAGAACTCCAGAAAGCCTAGCATTCTCCGTAGTTAAAATATTCTTCTGATTTAGGAGTTGGCTAGCTTCCTCTTGGAGCCTAACAAGCTCGGAACCCGCATTAGCATGCTCCAACCGCACCCTTTCTACTTCCGCTCGAAGCACGATCCTTTCTGCTTCGAGCTCCTTATTTGCAGCCTCCAAGCCCTGTCTGGCCTTGCGTTCTGTTGATATCATATTATGCATTTGAGCTACTCTAGCTTCGAAGAATGATAAGTTGCGCTGAAGAGCTTCATTTTCTTCCCGAAGCTGAGCAATTTCACGTTTGCCCGATAAAGTTGCAGCACGGGCCAAGACCGCTTGCTAAGAAAAGAAAAAATCGAAGTAAGATATTATCCATGTATAATTTGCTATTGTTTCGAAGTTGTTCCGTACCTAGTAGGCTGCTCGTTCCATGGCAACGTTTAGCTCCGAACTCTTCGCCTCGCTTAAAATAGCTACCAGCTCTGTCTCCCCGACTTCGCGACTGGCTCGACCCAAAGGTTTGAGCAGATTCCGAAGCCCAGTTCTTTGCTCCAAAAAAGGAGTTAAAAGAGGGAGCATTGCCGAAGCTTCCTGGTCATTCCTGCTCGGCGAAGTTCCGGAGGGTTCTCCTGAGGTCCTCGGAGCTTCAGTAGATGGCCCCCCCTCAGTAGATCGACTTTCATCTGTTGATTCAGACAAAGTTGATCCTTGAGCAGGGAGAGGCTCTATATGTCTTTTACCCCTTCCAGGCCCCTGTTGAGCGACCTCCGGGTGCGGCTCCGAAGTTGTCGAAGGCCCTTGAATTGGATCTTCACGATGTACTTCTACAAAAGAGGGCTCTGCAAAAGCAAAGGTATTATACATTGTATAATTTTGCAGAAAATAATAAGAGAATTATGCGAAGTTTACCTTCGACATTCTGGGGGCGATCGAGCATCGGACTGCTCGGAGGATCAAAGGTGAGGTCTTCGTCTGAATCCAAAGTTAAAATTTCAACTGTCGGAGTATCTCCTTGAGCAGTCCTCCCTTCATCCAAAACTGAAGTTGTAGCAACTTCAACTTCACCTTCGCCCACAGGGGCTTCGATTTGCTCCTCCTCTTGAGCATCCGGAGTTCTCACTTCTTCAATATTAGCCTGAGACTCCGTCATACCTGCAGTATCTTCAATGTGAATATCTGTTTGAGCTGCATCTTCATCGATCAACCTCATTAATAGTTTATCTTCATCCTCCTTAGAACCAGAGGTTGAGGATATTGGGCTCGGAGGTGCAGGCTTTCTAGGCTTTTTAGCCACCTTTTTCACCGGAGTCTTTGCGGAACTCGAAGCTCCAGCTTCGGCTTTTCTCTTTTTGGGTCCTTTCTCCGAAGGCACCCAATCCATCAGAGGGGGCGGAGTGAGTCCCAGCATCCCCCACACTCTGTTAAACCTTTCCCAACTTCCTACTAACTTGACTCTCCATTCTTTTTCGGTCGGAGTTGGAGCGCCCAAAATCTTCTCCGAAGCCCTTATGATTTGTTCCGAAGTAACAGGGGCTGAAGAAGCTAAAAAAGAAAAATAAATCAAGTTAATTTTTCTTCGAATGAATATGAATAAAACATATTGTCTTCGAAGTTACCTGCAGGGCTCGAAGTTGAAGCAATTTTTCGAAGACCGCCTTCCGAATCCTCTTCGAAGATGATAGGCCAGTTGGCCATCAGCGGAGAAATTTGCAGACCGAGGAATTCTTCGGCTAAGTCTCGCATGCTTAACCTTCGGCTAATCTTCTGAAGCAGGTTGACGCGGGCTTCGAGCTGACCTTCGTTGGGCTGCACTAAGGCTTCCTTCCGGAATTGGATTTCTTTAAGGGGTCTGGCCAGAGGACTGCTTGCCCCAACTTCGGCATAAAACCATCTCAGAACCCAATCAGTATACCATCTGGCATTGATGGCCTTGGCAGGAAACTGAAGGGCATACTCATCTCGAAGCCTAAAGTTGATACTACCGAAGGCTACTACTACTTTTTCACCTCCGGGGCCTACGAAGGTCTTTTGTTGGCATGTTGCTCTATGATGTGCAGCGAAGATCTCTGCCCTCCCCTCACAACCTTCGGCTCTCAATGCCCATTCGAAGATAGCCAGTCTAGCTACTGCATTCGGAGATAATTGAGGGAGGGTGACATGGAGAAGATCGAGTACCTCCGCTAGGAAATCTACTGCAGGAAGGCCCAAGCTGGCTTCGAAAACAACTACTTCTCCGGGCCTTGGTGACGGAATAAGCTCTTTACCGGGCTTGCGGATCATCACTCCAGTACTAATTTTCCCTTCTACTGCGATTGCCAATGACTCTCTCTTGCACGTAGAAGGCCCCAATTGGAAAGATTGATCCAAATATTTTGTTGATGGCGGGCACAGACCTTGATCATCGACATTTTGGGGATTTCTCCCTCCTGCCGCCACGGATGTCGCTGCAGATGCCGGAGGTGCCGTCGCCATTGCTGCCGCCACTACTGCAGCTGCGGCCTGCTGCCTAGCCAAAGCTTGTTGGGACGACGGATCGAACCAGCAGGTTTTCTTAGGAGAATGAAAGTAGAGTATTCAATGCCCTGTTGAGCCTGTTCATACAACTGTAGTTGGGGGGTATTTATAAGGCGCCCCGTCCAGGGGGCCAAACGCCTCTGGACCGCCCACGGCTACCTGGCCGAACACCGGTCGGTAGTACAGACAAAACGGACGATACGTAGTACAGACAAATGGACGACACATAGTACAGACAAGAAGATCCAGCTCTGACAGTGTAGCAGCCGTGTCGGGAGCCGCATGCACCGCTTGACATGGCACAGAAGATCGCGATCCCGCCCCTTCGTATGATCGCCCAGTCCTTTTCTGGCTAACATTTCCCTTGGCTTCGCTGCTGCGGGTCGAGGGGAGGGGGCCCCCAACCTCTTGCTCCCGGAGGATGGCCTCCAGCGTCCCTCTGCCGGAGGGTGGCCTCCGGCATCCTCTTTCGGGGGGTAGCCTCCGATGTCTTCATACCGGAAGGCGGCCCCCGGCATCTCCTTCCGGAGGGTGGCCTCCGATGTCTTCATGCCAGAGGGCAGCCTCCGGCACCCTTCCTCTGAAAGGAGTCCTCCGGCCTCTTGCCTTCGTAAGGTAGCCCATGTCGTTAGACTTCGGGCCCCCTGACCGAGGGCCCCCCTTCGGCTTCCGGGATTATCTCCCCCAACAGTAGCCCCTCGCTTCTTCTCGCTCGTAGTCCTGCACTAAGAGGGGGTGGAAGCGCACAAGATAATCCTGATAGCCCTTATTGGTGCGTACCTCGTGCTGGGGTGTCGAAGCCGCCGCGGCGCGGATGGGCTCCGGAGTAGGGAGGTGCGGACAGGCCAGAAGGTTGAGGTCTGCCTCGAGTCCCTTTTTCCATCGCGCCGAAGGAAGTTGACCGAGAAGACGGGAGGCCAACGCGCCTTGGCCGGGGGGCCCTGACCCCGAGGAGCTGGGCGGGCGCCGCCAGAAGCAGTTAATGCATGCGCAGAGGGTATCGAGGAGGCGAACCGCCAGGGGGCCGCCGCCGCGCCCTGAAGCGCTAGCTGGTCTTCAATGCGGTGCCGCGCGACCGCCGCGTTCACACATTAACTGAACCGGAAGAGGAACCGTCGGTCCCACGATTAGATATAGTCCGCCAAGCGGCCTCCTCCCCACTCACCCATACGCGCCAGCTCTAGCCACTCAAGCCACCATTCACCCTGCTGCCTGAGCTCTACGTTCCCTCTCTCGGCTCTTCGAGGAATGGCGAGGGACTCGGCCCCTGCCATGGCGATGGATCCACGCTTCTTGCAGCGCCAGATGGCAGCGGCAGCTGCGGCGACAGCGACCGACCCGTCAGGGGTACGCGGTGCGCGCGAGCTCCGCCCCGCCTCTAAACGGTTCCGGGAGCAGACCTTGGAGCTCGGACCGTCCGCGTGCACCGAGGCGTCAATTGAGCAGGCGACCAGGAGCCGTCTCGATCTTGGGACGCCGGCGAGGAGGCCGGGCTGGGAGACGGCCCCGCTGCCGCAGGAAGGCGAGGTCGTCGTCTTTGAAGCTTACTTTGACGCGGGCCTAGGGTTCCCTGCCTCGGAGCTTCTCGCCGGGGTGCTGGACGCGTTCCACCTGGAGCTCCCGCAGTTGTCCCCCAACGCCGTGGCCCGCCTTGCCATCTTTGAGTGGGCCATGCGCGCCGAAGGTTGCGAGGGGAGGGCTGAAGTCTTCGCGGAGATGCACAAAGCCCTCTGCCAGCCGAAGAAGAAAGGTGGTCGGGTGCTGGCCTTCGGGAGCATCAACTTTTAGCTCCGAAGGAAGTATGCGGACTCCTTCCCGGCGAAGGCCACCAATGAGAGGTGGTATTCGAAGTGGGTGAACCGGTGGTTCTACGTCCGCGTAGGGCTCGCCTCCGGCCTTGCCGGGATCCCTCGCCACATCTGGTTTCGGCGAGAGGCGCGCGTCGAGACCAATGCCGGGGTGATCTCTGCGAGGGTACAACTTCTCCAAATCGTCGCCCGCCGAATGAGTATGCGGGACTTGGCGGAGGAGTTCATGGCCCTCGACATCCCTCCGCTGAAGGAGGAGTGGCCCGCATCGCTTCGGAGCAGCCGAGACGAGTCGATGCCAGCGGAGCTCTCCCGCCGGCTTGGTAAGCGTCAATTGTGGTTGTTTTTGTTCTTATCTTTAGCGCTTGAGGAGTACCCCGGCCCTGACGATGAGATGCCGGATCGCTCGTCGCTCGAACGCCCGAGGAGGTTACCCGCCTGGTGGAGAGGATCCTCGGGGTCCTGACCGCAGCTGAACGGGTCCGTCGGCTGGAGCTAGTGGGCTCTTGGGAGTGCTTCAACAGGGTGTGGGGGATGCTCGAGCTCATACCCCCGCCCCTTCCGGAGGGCGAGGTCCTTCGGGACGTCTCGAAGAGGAAGGCGAACGATAACGATGGCGGCCTTTGTCCGGGCCGCTCGAAAAAGAAGAAGATAGTGAAGGGGCCGAGGCAGCTGTCCCCGGGGCCTTCTTCGGCCTCTCACTCCGAAGTCGGGGGATCCAGTGAGGGGGTCCAATCGGAATCGGGAGATCCTCCGGCGATTCCGGTTCCGACTCCGCTGGTCCGGCCGGACACCAGGAGAAGCGAAGACGCTCCCCTTCGCCCGAGTCCAGCGGAGCCCGTGCCGGGGTCTGGGCAGGGGGCGCGCACCGCCGAAGCGACGCCGCGCCCCGGAACTGCTTCCTCGCTCGGACCTGTTTCGGCGGGGGGCTCCGCGGGCTCCTCCGGGAGCAAGGCCGCGGATAGCTTGGACCGCGGAGGCCTAGTCGACCCGCTTGGCGCCATCGAGAAGAGCGCCGACAGAGAAGCCGAACTGGCCACGGCGGTGGCGGGTTCTCCGTTGAACTCCATCGACAAACTTTTCTACCGCCCAAGCCCGGCGGGCCATCTCCAACCTCCGGACTGCCCCAGCGACGCTGCAGACGCAGGTAAAATGACTTAGCCGCACTTCTCCACGCGCTAGCAGCATTTCCCCTTTTAACTCTTGCTTGCTCGCGCAGACACACCAGCCGGAGGTGTGGAACCAGTCGCCCCCTATCCTGCAGACGCTCCGGATGCGAGATCCAGAAACCCTGTCGCCGCGAGGAGGGCCTCGGGTTTGCAGGACGAGGCCGAGTCCAGAAGCAGCGAAAGGGCCCCTCGGGAGTCCACCGGAGACGCTGAGACCCGGCCTCGGCCCCCCACCGAACATCGAGCCGCGCAAGGCTCCGTGCCGCTTCTGCGCCCCTTCTTGGCGGACGGTGAAGACTTTGCGTCCAAGGTGGCCCCGGTCCACGACTATTACTTGTGGCTACGCGACGCTCCGGTGATAGGCGAACTGGGGCTATCAGATGGCCTAGACCTCGGGAGGGCCATCGAGACGGCGGCGGGCCAGGTACTTTCTTCGGACATATTCAACACCCTCCTAGCTCCTCTTCTGACCATCATTTTTATATGCAGGTGGTGGCACTGGCGCAGGGGCAGCTGTCTGCCCTGCTTTCCGAACGCCAACATCACGAGGCATACGCCGCGGAGCTCGCGACCCAGGTGGCTACCGCGGAGAGGTTAGCCCGCGAACGGTCGTCGGAGGTCGAAGCCCTCCGGCTTCAGGCATCGAGGGTCGCAGCGTTGGAGGCCCAAGTTGCGGAGGCGGACTCCCTCAGGGCCCGCGTCGCGGAGTTGGAGGGGCTCCGCGCTCGCGCCGCCCGTGCCGACGAACTGGAAGTGGAGGTCGACGCCCTCCGAACCCGAGCTGCCGAAGCGGAGGTGCTCCGGTCCCGTGCCGCGGAGGCGGAGCGGCTCGAAGGGGAGATGTCCCGGCTCCAGACCCAGGCCTCGGAGGCGGCAACTAAGATCGAAGCCCTCGAGACCCGGGTGGCCCAGATGGAGCAGGCCAAAGTGGACTTCAATGCCCGGGATGGGAAGGCGGCCGAAGCCGCGGAAGCTTTGCGGAGGGTGGTAAGACGGCGGCCGAAGCCGCGGAAGCTTTGCGGAGGGTGCTGGCGCGCTACGGCACCGGCTGCGGCTCGTTTGACATCGCCCGGGAGCCCCTAGTCCGCCGACTGAAGTTCATCCGATCCGCCATCCGGCAAATACATCTCGCCATGGCGCAGTATGGCGAGGTGTCTGCTCGAGTGGCTGCATACTGGATTCTTCGGCACCTCGAGGCGTCTGGGCTCCCGCTTCCTTCGTCTTCGAGCCCGCATCCGGTCACCTTCGTGGGGGACCATCTCCGGACGCCGAGTCTAGCGCTGAACCAGTCTTGGAGGGCGCTCAAGGCGGTCTGGCAGACCGAGGGCCCTGCGGCGATCCAGGCTTGGCTGGAGGAGGCGCTCCGCGCACGCGGTCCTCCGGCCCCCTCGAAGCCTTTGGTCTCGGCCCGCTTGCCGGACCCGAAGGTGTAGCTTTTAGAAACTTATCCCTGCCTTACCCTGTAATAGCTTAGGAAACTTGGTCATATATTAATAAAGAGTACTTTTCCGGAGCTTACTCAGGGTGTTCGTGGTTGCGACTGTGACGTCGAGATGCTTGATTCCGACGACGCCCTTCGACATCGCTGGGCTATCTTCGAGGCTATGCGAGCGAACTGGCCTGCGCGCTTCGTTCTTCCGCGCGGCAGTGACGGACGCGCTGACCCCGACATCCTGCAAGGGGTTCTGAACCAGGTGAAGGAAGAAGAGAGAAGGTCCCGCTCACCGTCCTCATCTCCCGAGCCGGTTGATTGGTCCGACACGGAGGCCGGTTTGAACGAAGCGGCCCCCGAAGAGGGCGGTCTGCGTAGCTGGGCTCAGCTCCAAGCGGATCAAAGGGCTTTTCGCGCCCAGAAGAAGGAGGAGGAGCGCAGGAAAAGAAAAGAGAGGTCCGGGCGAAGTTCGAGCGGCCCTTCCAACCGGAGGGGCCCGCGGTTCTTGCTTGGCCTGGATGAGAACTTTTCTTGATTCTCTTCCTCGATTTGTAATGAACATTGTATACCTTCTGTGCTTACTGTAGTCTCCGCCTTGGTCCTTCTCTTCCCCCCCCTTTAGCGGGTAGCCGGCGTGCTAGATGGGCGCTAAGTAGTTTATGAGAGAAAGTGCGGAGAATGCACACCACGTCAAGCCGGAGCTCGTAACCTGAGAGCAAGGGTGCGTCGAGTCGTGGCTCGGAACCCGAGAGCGAGGGTGTGTCGAGTCTTAGCTCGGAACCCGAAAGCGAGGGCGCGTCGAGCCGGAGCTCGGAACCCGAAAGTGAGGGTGCGTCGAGCCGGAGCTCGGAGCCCGAGAGCGAGGGTGCATCGAGCCAGAGCTCGGAACCCGAAAGCGAGGGTGCGTCGAGCCGGAGCTCGGAACCCGAGAACGAGGGTAAGTCAAGTCATAGATCGGAACCCGAGGGTACGTCGAGCCGTAGCATGGAACCCGAGAGCGAGGGTGCGTCGAGTTGTAGCTCAGAACCCGAGAGTGGGGGTGCATTGAGTCGTAGCTCGGAACCCGAAAGTGAGGGTGCGTCGAGTTGTAGCTCGGAACCCGAAAGCGGGGGTGCGTCGAGTCGTAGCTCGGAACCCGAGAGCGAGGGTGCGTCGAGCCGGAGCTCGGAACCCGAAAGTGAGGGTGCGTCAAGTTTTAGCTCGGAACCCGAAAGCGGCGGTGCGTCGAGTCGTAGCTCGGAACCCGAAAATGAGGGTGCGTCGAGTCGTAGCTCGGAACCCGAAAGCGAGGGTACGTCGAGTCGTAGCTCGGAACCCGAGGGTGCGTCGAGCCGGAGCTCGGAACCCGAGAGTGAGGGTGCGTCGAGTCGTAGCTCGGAACCCGAAAATGAGGGTGCGTCGAGTCGTAGCTCGGAACCCGAAAGCGAGGGTACGTCGAGTCGTAGCTCGGAACCCGAGGGTGCGTCGAGCCAGAGCTCGGAACCCGAGAGCGAGGGTGCGTCGAGCTGGAGCTCGTAACCCGAAAGTGAGGGTGCGTCGAGCCGGAGCTCGGAACCCGAAAGCGAGGGTGCGTCGAGCCGGAGCTCGGAACCCGAGAGCGGAATTCCTGGAGTCGTTGCGCCATTTTTTTTGGGCGAAACACGTGTCTGAAGATTTTATTATACAATTGGGAGGCAAAAACAAGCGTCAACAGCCACTAGTAAAATACATTGATGGTTTTATGGAAAATAGCGCTTCAGATGCTCTGCATGCCAAGTATGCGTCAGTTCTTCGCCCTCCAGGGTAGCGAGTCTGTAGGATCCCGGTCGCCCGGATTTTGTGACAATGTACGGTCCTTCCCACTTGTTATCCAACTTGGTGGGGGGCGACCATCGCGCGGAGGACGAGGTGCCCTGGTTGGAACTCATTGCGCTTGACTTTGGGGTCGTACCATGCCTTGGTCTCTTTCTGATAGTGGGAGAGGTTGGCGACAGCGCGAAGCCGTGTCTCTTCGGCCAGATCGAGGGAGACGGTGCGCTCGCCCTCTGCTTCGGGTGCTATGACGCGGAGCGAACCGGCGCGAAGCTTTGTTGGTGTCATTGCTTCGTCGCCAAACAAGAGGCGGAATGGGGTGAAGCCGGTGGCCCGAGAGACAGTCGTCCGGATGGACCATAAGATCTTGGGCAGCTCGTCAGGCCATACTCCTTTGGCTAAGCCGACGATGCGTTTATTGAGGCCTGACAGGATGTGTCCATTGGCTCGCTCGACGGCTCCGTTGGACTGGGGATGCCGCACGGCTGCGAAGCAATGCTGAACTCCCAATTCGTCGCAGAACGCCCGGAAGGTGCCAGCGTCGAACTGCGTTCCGTTGTCCACTGTGAGCTGCTTGGGTACTCCGAACCGACACACGATGTTCTGCCAGAAAAATTTCTGGACGCTTCGGGATGTAATGGTGGTCAGTGGCTCCGCTTCAACCCACTTGGAGAAGTATTCGACGGCGACCACGGCGAAGCGCAGGTTTCCCCTTGCTCTGGGGAGTGGCCCGATGAGGTCCATACCACAGCGGGCCAGAGGCCACACGGGGGGGATAGGTAGCAGGCTTGCTGGAGGGCAGTGACTGCGCCGGCCCATCCACTGGCAACCCTGACAGGTGCGGACAAGTTCTTCGGCATCAGCGACGATAGTGGGCCAGTACACGCCTTGCCGAAGAGCCTTGCCGGCGAGGGCCCGTGGGGCCAGGTGACTCCCGCACAGCCCCTCGTGGATCTCCCGCAGCATGGCAACCCCGTCCGAGTGCGAGACGCAGCGGAGGAGTGGGGAGCATACTCCGGATTTATATAGAACTCCATTGATAACCTCGAATGACCTCGCGCGGAGCTGTAGGCGAGCTTGTTCTGGGCTGGGATGGCTGTCCTCGACACCTGCTAGCGTGCGCAGGATGGGATCGCGCCAATCGGTGCTGGCCATACACATTACTGGAGCTAGCCGTGGTGACGGTTCGGGCTCTTCCGGGGCAGCGGAGGTGGGCGCCTCACTGCGAGGGGGCGCCGAAGGTTGGGTGAGTTCCTCGAAGAAAGCCCCTGGCGGTAGGGCTTGAGCGCCTGCCCCGGCTTTGGCGAGGGCGTCTGCTTGGGCGTTGTCACCTCGCGGAATGTTCTGGACCGATATACCCTTGAAGGATACTTCGAACTTGCGGATGGAGTCGAGGTAGGAGGCGAGGTCCGGGTGCTTGGCTTGGAAACTCTTGTCGATGTGCTCGGCGACCACTTGGGAATCAGTCTTGACGACCACACGCGCGGCTCCCAACGCATGCGCCTTGTGAAGTGCCAAGAGGACGCCTTCGTACTCAGCGATATTGTTGGTGGCCTTGAAACTTAGCTGGGCGGAATACAGGGCCTGCTGGCCGGACGGGGAGACAATGACTACTCCGGCCCCAGCCCCTGAGGCCTGGTAAGCACCGTCCGAAAAGACGGTCCAGATCCCCTCGCCTGCGTCGGTGCTCGTGTGTTCCCGGGCCCTCGTCCATTCCGCGACGAAGTCGGCGAGGATTTGGGACTTGATGGCTGTCCGGGCGACGAAAGAGATCCCGAACGGGGCCAATTCCACCGCCCATTTCCCGATGCGGCAGGTGGCGTCCTTGTTCCGGAACATGTCGCCGAGCGGGTAGGCGGTTGGGATGACGATGTCGTGGGCCAGGAAGTAATGTCGGAGCTTCCGGGAGGCCATGACAAGGGCATAAGGCACCTTCTCGAGCTCGGAATACCTAGCCTTAGCTTCGGTCAGGGCCTCGGAAACGAAGTAGACGGGACGCTGGATTAGCTTCCCGCCGAGCTCCTCTTCTTGAACCAAGGCCACGCTCGCCGCATTGCCGGAGGCAGCGAGGTAAACCAACAAAGGGCTGTCGGCCCGGGGTGTGGCAAGGGCTACGAGGCCGGAGAGGTAGTCCTTGATTTGCTGGAAACAATCCTGGCACTCGGGGGTCCATTCAAAATGCTTAGAACCTCGGAGCACCTTGAAGATGGGCAAACTTCGTTTTGCTGACTTGGCGAGAAATCGACCGAGGGCGGCCAACCGCCCGGCCAGCTTTTGTGCTTGCTTGAGGTTCTGGGGGGCATGTTCTGCAGTGCTTGGACTTGCGTTGGACTGGCCTCGATGCCCCAGCTGGAGACGAGGTACCCGAGCAGCTTCCCTGCGCGTGCTCCGAAAACGCACTTGTCTGGATTGAGCCGGATTCCACATCGCTGGAGGCTGTCGAAGGTCTCAGCTATGTCCGAGCCATGGTGGCTCTTGGAGGCGCTTTTGATGACAATGTCGTCCATGTAGGCTTCCACATTGCGCCCTAGCTGATGACCTAAGGCTTTGGAAATTAACCGTGAATAGGTAGCGCCGGCATTACGGAGGCCGAAGGGCATTCGGAGGTAACAGAATACTCCGGCTGGAGTGACAAAACATGTCTTCACTTGGTCTTCGGGTTTTAGCCAGATCTGGTGATATCCCGAATAAGCGTCGAGGAAACTGAGGAGTTCAGCTCCGGCGGTGGAATCAACAAGCTGATCGATGCGAGGCAGGGGGTAGGGGTCACGGGGGCAAGCTTTATTCAGGGAGGTAAAGTCGATACACATGCGCCATTTGCCAGATGTTTTCTTCTGGACAAACACAGGGTTGGACAACCAATCGGTATGACTCACTTCTCGGATGACCCCCGCGCGGAGCAGCTTGTCGGTCTCTGCTTTGGCGAGCTCGGCCCGCTCGGTGGAAAGCCTCCGGAGCCCCTGGCCAACCGGCCGTGCCTTCGGATCGACGGCCAGTGAGTGCTCGATGATCGAGTGGTCGACGCCGGGAATGTCTTCGTCAGACCATGCGAAGATGTCGAGGTTACCGCAGATGATGGTCTCGAGCTGTGCTGAAACCTCCGGCTCCAAGCCTCCTCCGAACTTGATCGGGTACTCTTTTCCTCCTTGGATCAAGGTCTTGGTGACGATTTCCCCCTCCGGGGAAGGTTTGGCGGGGCGCCCCTTCTGACCAGGATCGGTGCTGCCTATGAGGTCGGCTTCATCGGCGCTTCCGCAGACACTGTGGACTTGCCGCGGCTCCAACGGCGCTGAATGGCCGTACTCGACCCGGCGTGCTGCGGCTTGGTCGCCCAGGATGGATAACACCCCTCCGGGAGTCGGCATCTTGAGGCAGAGGTAGTTGTGGTGGGCGATGGCGCTGAAGCTGTTGAGTATCCCTCGCCCGAAGATAGCATTGTAGGCGTACGGAGTGTCGACGACGTCGAACAGGATCTCTTCGCTGCGCTAGAGGGGTGCGCTGCCGAAGGTCACCTCCAGCAGAACCTGGCTGAGCGCGTCGAGCGGGGGGCCCGCGAAACCTTGGAGCGGGCGCGAAGCCGATAATAGGTGCTTGCGCGATAAGCACAGCTGATCGAAGGCCTGCACGAAGATGATGTCAGCGGAACTCCCCCCATCGACCAGAATGCGACGCACCTCGGCCCCGGCGATGTCCGCCGAAATGACGAGTGGATCGGCATGCGGGAACTTGACTCCGGAGTCATCTTCAGCGGTGAAGGTGATGGGGACATGGGACCACTCCGGGAGGATCGAGGGGCCGGATGTGCCGATATGCCCGACCTCCCGAACATAGTCTCGACACTGCCGCTTGGACAGAGCTCCCAGGGCTCCCCCTCCGGATATGGGGAGGACCACTCGCTTGCCTCGGTCTGGGGCGGCTTCCAGCTTGGGGGCCGAGACTCCGCCGAACTCCGCGACCGGGGTCACGGCTTCCGGCTCTTCGCGGCGCCCAACTACTTGGACCGCTTCTGGCCGAGGGGTAGGGTTCCCCCGGTCGGAGGAGCTGCGACCGGCACTGCGCTCGAGGTAGTCGCTGCGAAGGGCGAGTATGGTCCGGCAGGAGTCGGTGTCGTGGCTCCGGTTCGCGCAGTGGACGCTGCAGTATAAGGTTCCTCTGGAGGGCGCTGGGGGTGGAGGCTTGGGTCCGACCTGGCGATTTTCGCCGGGCGTGTGCAGGTGCTTGGCGGGCGCTTGGGGGGTGATACTGAGGACTTCCCCCCGAAAGTGCTTTCGGCTTCTCCGAGAGTCCCGATGGATGAGGTCGTGCCGAGCGGGCTCCGGGCGGTGGAAGTCGGGAGCATGACGCTCGCCCCGGCTGGGATCCGGGAGCGCTGCGTATGTCCTGGCGCTCGGGGCACGGACGGGGGCTACCATCGCTTGCCGGCGTATCTGGCCCTCTTCGGACCGAGCGTATTCTTCAAAGTACGTCATAAGCTGCGCCACCGAAGAGATAGGCTTCCGGTGGAGCTTATCAAGGAGGCCGGGGTGGGTGACGCCTTCTCGGGCCGCATCGATGACGGAGGAAGCCGAGAGCCCCTTGATCTGGGCCTTGGTGTGTGCGAAGCGTTGGGAGTATTGCCGCAAGGTTTCCCCGGGCTGCTGCTTCACTTGGAAGAGGCTCCCGGTGGACATGGGGGCCACGAAGGTCCCTTGGAAGTTGTTGACGAACTTCTTCTTCAACTGTTCCCACGAGTGAATAGTCCCTGGCCGGAGGGACCAGAACCACCGGACGGCGATCCCTTCGAGCGCTAAGGGGAAGCACTTGGCCATGGTGTCCCGGCTTCCCCCGGACGCCTCTATCGCCAGGGCGTACGAACGAGAGAACTCGCCGGGGTCAGAGTCCCTGGAGTACTTAGGGAGCTTGGCGGCGCGAAAGTTCGAACCAAAGCGCACCCTCTGAAGATCCGGGTGCAGGGGACAATCCTCGTCGTAAGACGCGTTCTCCTCATAAGGAGGGTTCTCGTCGTCGCTTAAATCCATGACCGCGGCTTTCGTGGCGCGGAAGGGCTCCGAAGGGGCCGGGGGTCGGAGCGACGCTTCCTGACGCCACAAGGCTAGTTCCGCCTTCAGCCTAGCGTTCTCGGCGGCCAGGGCATCAGCTTGACTTCCGCTTCCTCCGGAAGTGGTATCGGGATCCCGCGAGCGGACGTAGTCTGTCCGAAGGGACACTACTGGAGGTCCGCTCGGGGGACGCTACTCCGGCGGCACACCCGGCGACCCGACCAGGTTGGCGGAGGTCGGTTCGGGTTGGCCGTCAGTGCCCCGAGCTTCGAGCGTCTCTTCCGGCGCCTGGGAGGGCTCCACCGAGAACGCCGTTCCGACGGGCGTAACGGTGGGGGCCGAAGGGTTGGGGTCGGTGGCTGAGGCGGGCTCGGCCCCGGCGGTACGAGCTGACCTGTGTAGGGGGGCCGCGCTCGCTCCCTTCCGGCTTGACATGCTTGGACGGATGGGTGTAGAGGACGCCAGCTTTTCGGACTAGAATCCCCACGGACGGCGCCAACTGTTGGGACGACGGATCGAACCAGCAGGTTTTCTGAGGAGAATGAAAGTAGAGTATTCAATGCCCTGTTGAGCCTGTTCATACAGCTGTAGTTGGGGGGTATTTATAAGGCGCCCCGTCCAGGGGGCCAAATGCCTCTGGACCGCCCACGGCTACCTGGCCGAACACCGGTCGGTAGTACAGACAAAACGGACGATACGTAGTACAGACAAACGGACGACACATAGTACAGACAAGAAGATCCGGCTCTGACAGTGTAGCAGCCGTGTCGGGCGCCGCCTGCACCGCCTGAAACGGCACAGAAGATCGCGATCCCGCCCCTTCGTACAATCGCCCAGTCCTTTTCTGCCTAACATTTCCCTTGGCTTCGCTGCTGCGGGTCGAGGGGAGGGGGCCCCCGACCTCTTGCTCCCGGAGGATGGCCTCCGGCGTCCCTCTGCCGGAGGGCGGCCTCCGGCATCCTCTTTCGGGGGGTAGCCTCCGATGTCTTCATACCGGAAGGCGGCCCCTGGCATCTCCTTCCGGAGGGTGGCCTCCGATGTCTTCATGCCGGAGGGCAGCCTCCGGCACCCTTCCTCTGAAAGGAGGCCTCCGGCCTCTTGCCTTCGTAAGGTAGCCCCTGTCGTTAGACTTCGGGCCCCCTGACCGAGGGCCCCCCTTCGGCTTCCGGGATTATCTCCCCCAACAAAGCTGAAGGCCCCGCACCTTTGGTCTTCGCCATTGCAGTCACTGGGTTGCTTTGGAGAAACTGGAGGCTAGGGCTCAAGAACTCAAAGGGCTCAAAAGGTTTTTGATTGCGAGAAAGCGGTGAAAAGGTAACCGGGTAAGTTCTAGACCTTCTATTTATAGCCTAGATTTTACTTTTTTACCGTTAGTCCATGCCGTTTCGCATTCTTGCCGTTACTTTTCTCCGAAATTAACGCATTCTACAGTTTCCGTTAGAAACAGAAAGCTAACAACTATTTTCTCTAAGTCTAAAAGACTTTCGAACTTCCTGAGTCGGTTCTAAGATAGTTCGAAAAGCAATTATCCTAAGACCGATTCGGAGTTTATATCTTCATGCATTTCGGAGATGAACTAAAAACCAATAACCCCTATGTTTGGTTATCTTTTCCTTCCGTATACTGCTCTCCTAACGTTACAGGTTAAACGGAGAAGCGTATTCGAGGGGCTACTGTTGGGGGAAAATATCTCATCTTCGGGGTTATTGCCGAAACAACATAAAGGCAGACAGCGGATTCGAAGGTTCCCAGACGTTCATCTTCGAAGATACCCGGAGTCAAGTTCGAAGTACGAAGATAGGCATTGGTTCGGAGTACATCTTCGAACTAAGGCTTTTCAAGATCTTTTCCACCAGCTAAGATGGAAGACTTATCTTCTATCTCATTAGATCAGTCTTTTACCATTTTAGCCCTATTAAGGGAGCCGAATAGTTTCCACTATGTCGGTTGTAATAGAGGGGTAAATAGGTCTTTTCCTTAATATTTGGGCCTATAAATACCCCCCATTTCACCCTGTAATAAGGACCGAATACAAGTTATTCAATACACACATTCGAACTATTCTAAGTTATTATCCTTTCGGAGGCATAGAACAGTTCTCTTCGCAAACACTTCGTTTATTAGTTTATATTCTACAGAAACCTGTTACCGTAATCTTTTACGCCAACAGTACCATCTAGTTCAGAAACCGGATATGCGTACCCGACAAGCCTGGGTTGAAGACTCTCATCCTTCAAGAAGCCCACGATACTCTATACTCCATATATCCCAGGAGTACAAAGATGTATCAAGAACTAAAGGAGAAATATTGGTGGGTTAGCATGAAGAGGGAAATAGCTCAGTATGTGGCCAAGTGCGACATATGCCAGCGAGTCAAGGCAGAGCACTAGAGACCTGCTGGACTGTTACAACCCCTCAAAGTCCCAGAATGAAAGTGGGAAGAGATAGGGATGGACTTCATCACGGGACTGCCCAGGACCCAAGCCGGTCATGATTCTATCTGGGTGATCGTCGACCGACTCACCAAAGTCGCTCACTTTATCCCTGTCAAGACAACTTACATCGTCGCAAAGTTGGTTGAGTTGTATATGCCCTAGATTGTGTGCCTGCACGGAGTGCCGAAGAAGATTGTATCTGACCGTGGGAGTCAGTTTACCTCTATGTTTTGGAAGAACCTTCAATAGGAACTCGGCACCCGGCTAAACTTTAGCACCGCCTATCATCCATAGACCGATGGTCAAACCGAAAGGGTCAACCAAGTATTGGAGGATATGCTTAGAGCTTGCACTCTATACTTTGGCGGAATGTGGGACAAGAACTTGCCTTATGCGGAGTTCTCCTACAACAACAGCTATCAAGTTAGCCTGCAGATGTGCCCGTTTGAAGCGCTTTATGGGCGTAAGTGCAGAACGTTGTTGCTCTGTGATCAGACTGGAGAGTCACAGTTGTTTGGGACAGATATATTAAGAGAAGCCGAAGAGAAGGTCAAGATCATCAGGGACAGATTGAAAACAGCCCAGTCCCGATAAAAGAGCTACGTCGATAACCGACAAAGAGACCTGACCTTTGAGGAAGGCGATTATGTCTGTCTCCAAGTCACTCCCCTCCGTGGCACTCAAAGGTTCAACATGAGAGGCAAGCTAGCATCCCGTTATGTCGGACCTTTTCAGATTCTCCGACGGCAGGGAGAAGTGGCATATCAACTAGAACTGCCTCCATCCTTGCTAGGAGTCCATGATGTGTTCCACGTCTCTCAGCTGAAGAAGTGTCTCCGTGTGCCCGCCGAATAGGCCGACCTCCAACAACTCAACGTCCAAGAGGATTTGACCTACATCGAGAAACCCGTCAAAATCATGGAGATTAAGGAAAGAGTAACCAGGAGCCGTGTGGTTCGCTTTTGCAAGGTTCAGTGGGACAACCACCCCATTGAAGAAGCCACATGGGAAAAAGAAGACGAGTTGAAAGCCCAATACCCCTAGTTATTCGAGTAACGTTCCAATCTCGAGGACGAGATTCTTTGTAAGGGGGATAGGTGTAACACCCCAAATTTTCAGAGAAATAAGAATACCTTTTAATATATTTTTCTGGAATTAATTAAATTGGAAATACCTTTAATGCCCTTCTTAGCTTGTTTGAACTAGAACCTAGGTGAAATTACCAAACCAGAGGCTAGAAAATTTTGTATATGATCCCTAGGCCAAGATATATTTTTGAGAATTTTCACAAATTTTTATCACCCTTGGAAGTAGCCCAAATATTTTAAACTAATTTCTGCATTTATTTTTATTCACAAAAGAATTGAAACAGTAATTGGCCCTTTTCGCCCATCCTCCCTTCATCGACCGGCCCAGCCCACTGCCCTCCCCACGCCCGTTCTGACAGGAGGACCCCACCCATCAGCGACCCCCTCTCCTACCACACGCGCGCCCGACGCCTCGGCCCCACCTGTCGGTCACGTCCCATTGCCTCGCCCTCGCCCCGCACCCGCTGACTGTCTTGGCCCACCTGTTGGACCAATCATCCACCTCGCGCCAACCTCCCTAACTTCGCCAGCCCCCGATCTCGCCTCGGATCCGCCCTTGCCCCCCCTCACGTTAATTAGCCGACGCCATTAACACCCCTATGACGCGCCGGCTGTTTCCCCCATTAACCCACGCGCAATTACCCCTGTCGCTTGCATGCACGGAAAGAGCTCGCCGGCGTTACTCTCGGCCCCCCATTGTGCCTCCTCTGCCCCGCCAGTGCCTCTATTTAAACCCCGCATCCAGCCCACACGTTCATTCGCGCTTAGACTGAACAGAACGCTCGAGGCGCTCCCTTAAACGCCACTCCGCCACCTTCGCTCCAGCCACCGCTCGCCGTCGCCAGAGTCCCCCTCCGTCCTCGACGACCGCACCTCCATGACCGCCGACATCTCCCCAACCTCGGCCACCTCTCCGTCGCGACGAACCCCACCGGAACGCCATCGCCGACGTGGAACACGAACCCCTCCTCCATCTACCCTCATCGCTGGCCAAGCTCCGACGACGTGTCGCCTAAGGTACCCTCGTGATCCCCGTAGTCCCCTCCGTCCATTTTAGCCCCTAGATCTGGCCGCCACCGCTAGCCGTGGCTCCTGGCCCACTCGCCGTCGCCGGAGAAGACAACCGGTGTGGGTAAAATACCCATGCCGTGTCGGATACGTCCCCGACCACGCAATCTTGATCCGACGACCGAGATTAAATCGATCCTTCGGTTTAATCCACGCCGTCATATCTGAGCGAATCGGTACGGTGTGATCTCATGCGTCCGTTAGTTTTTAAAACCCTTGATGAATCTGGGCCGTCCATCGCATACTGGTTCGGCGTTTTAATCCTGGCAGTCTGCGATGAATTAGAGCCCCCGCCTCACCCGTGGCCACCTGATCGCGATCCAACAGCGGATCTAGATCCGGCGCACGCGCACAGTCCACGGGTTCACGGTGAACCCAGTTCACCGTGGACCAACGCCTGTATTTGGATTTAAATTAATTTCCAGAAATATTTTTAAACTTATAAAATACATATCTAGCACATTTTAACTCCAAAAATTATCATTTCAATTCCAGAAAATTTATAATTTATTCTCTACATGTTAATGCAATAAAAACAGTAGCTTTATATTGAGTATTTCATTTTTGCTTAATAATATGTTCAAATGCACTTTAGGGCAAATTACAAATTGATTCATTTCAATTTTACAAAAAAATATCTTTTATCCTTTTCATGTTAATATAATAAAACCACTAGGTTTATTCTGAACCTTTTTATTTTAAATCAATTGGATGTTTATAATACATTAGTTAACATTTTTTCTTTCTTTGAGATCTCTAACTCCATCAAGAGCCCATATTAAAAATTCATATAATGATTTCAAGAAACTTAATAACTTATTTGTCTTAATGTAAACCTAATCAAAACCCATATGCTTATTGTGTGATTTTGGAATGTTTATTGAATGTTATGTTTATTACTTTTGTCAAAAAGACTACGACGCCGCCGAGGAGCTGGAATATTTTCCCGAAGTTCCTCCCTCTCCTTTCGCTGAACAAGGCAAGTCACCAAACCAATATTTTGAGCATGTTGAACCCATGTTTTATTAAACTATCGCTAAAACACATAGGATATACATGCATTAGTCAAATGAAACCCTTACAATATATTTATTAGGATCCCCCGACCTTGATGTGTAACTCAAGCCATGCTATCTAGCCTAAACTCCTTGTCACCATATTATTAGTATTATTATCTAGTGTCTAATGTATTGACACGATTGCTATAGGGTTAAAAATGAGTCATATCAACTTGGTTCTACAATATGATCCCCGTTATCCTTATCTTTGGAATTCTGTTGGTGATAGAGTTATGGTTGTGTGTGTATGCATGGTGGGTTCCGGGTGCAAGCTAGGGCATTGGTCGGTAGCACCAGGGGGACTATAAGGACCGGTCTGAGGGATCCGTTGCAATACACTTCCGTACTAACCACAAGTCTAATGGGTAATTCCTAACTAAGGTATGGAGTGTTCCAAACTAAGGCCACCATTTGGAGATGGGTCAAGCAGCACCTGCGGGTGGCTTGTACCGATGTGGCGCAAAAGGGGGTGCGACGTTAGCCGGGATGCGGCCCGGCGCACCGGCGAAACCTAGAGCAGGTGGTTATCGCTTGGAGCATTTCATGCTGAGGTTTTGGCACGAGTTCCTGTGGTATGGGTCATCTCGTTACACTTTGATGTTTGGGATGAGTGCTGCCTTGTGGGTACAATAGTACACCTTTGATCAGAGTCATAAATCTGTTCGAAAAGCCGAGCCCATTGTCAAGGGTGGGTTGCGTGACATCCCACGGTTAGTTTACTTTTAAATGAACGTGCATGATGATTTGACATGTAAGGACGATTGAGCGAGGGTGGGCTGACTGTACCCCCGAGTTAGAAGATGATGCATATACATGTTTACGTTTCGGTATTAATAACTGGATCACATTAACTGCTTTACAAATGTGCTTTCCTGTAAAATTAGCCATTATCCTTCCTTTGTTATTACCTTGCATTACTATTGCATTTGCGGTGGCTTGTTGAGTACTTTTTGTACTCATACCCGTTGGACACACCATTCAGAGGATGCCTACTACGAGGATGGTCTAGAGTAGCGACCCTGTCAAGAAGAAGCTCCTGAAGAGGGCGTTCGTCATGCTTTTATTTACTTATTTTTAATTTTTCTCTTTTGTAATAATGTGGTCTGCGTAACACGGATGATTGCTCGTATGTACGTGTCGCATGATGAACCTCTTGTATTATTGTTTTTCTTTGGAAATTCAATAATGTTCCGATTTGTTAAATCGGGGCCTCACAAGATGGTATCAGAGCCGACTTGACTATAGGAAGCCAAACGGACGAGCCTAGCCATTAGCTGCAGAAAACTATTTCTCAAAAACCTACTTTATAACTTTGTTCCTATCCTCACATTCCTTCAGCTGTTGTTTTTGTAGATGCCGGTCTACCAAGTGCACAGCTTCTGCCGCCACTTCGAGGGCTTCGTTAGGAAGCTCCGCATGATGGTCACCTTCCTTGGGTTCCTCTTTGAGCCCGAGTTCCATGGGGCGTACATGGAAAAGTTCGTAGGACCCTACGACGTCTCCCTTACCATCCACGGATCCGGCGAGCACCTGCCGTTCTTCACGGCAGCACTTGGAGGCCCAACCTTCGACGTCACGTGCCAACGCGTCTCCCTTCAAGCCCTCATGGAGCTGAGGATGATCTACGATGATCGTCTTTAGAACACGTCCTTTCGGCTCGTGCCGAAACACACTCCCGATGACCACCGTAGCATCTACATCGGAGTTCACTCCGATCATGATCCAGTCATGGCCCGGTAGACGCGCCTTCTTCAGGCCATGGATGATATCCATAACGAGGCCGTGGTGGACGCCGAGGAGCACCACGAGGCGGTCGAGTTCCTTCGTCAAGAGACGAAGAACTTGATCCAACAAAATGGCGAGCTGCAGCGCAAGATAATACAACTGTAGAAGGACATAGAGGAGATGTTCCCCCTCTTCCCGAGGAGGAAGAAGCCCATCCGTGAGCCCGCCCCTCACCCCAATAGGATCCCGCCACACCCCACGACTTCCGGACCATCCAGCTCCAGCGCCCCTTCCCCGAGCCCCGCCATCGTCTCTGACCCCATTATCGAGAATTTTGTCGAGCCCGCCGTCCCTCAGGACCCTTGTGGTTCCGAGAGCACGGAGACCGCACCGGACGATGAGTAGGCGGTAGTTATCGTTGTTTGATTTTAATAATTTTAGTGATTGTGGTACCACCTGCAATGACTTGTATTGTAGGTGGATTAAAATAAGAGCATTGATGTAATGAACACTTTTTACCACCTATATATATGTGTATGAGCCCCTCTGGGCTACTCTTGGTTAAAAATTTGTCTTAAAGCCTTTATCTTATGACTAAAAATCTTGTATGTTCAGAAGATGGCCGATAATCAGAACACCGGGTCCAACAACGGAGAAGGGGCAAGCAACGGTTTGCCCGGAAGTGTTGTGCCCAACTAGGGTGCAACAGGCCAATGTCAGATTGGGCCGCCATCCACTAACCACCACACCTTGGCGGAGATGATGGCCAACCAGAACCAGCTGATTACCATCCTCCTCACCCAGATGCAGCACCAAGAGGCACAGTTGGACCGACTGTAGAATGTGGAGCCCGCCCCTCGTGCACCAGCCCCCGCACCCCCGCCTCAACTCTCGGAGTTCTTGCGCGTGTGTCCCCCGATCTTCTGCAGCACCACGAACCCTATGGAGGTCGGAGATTGGCTCCACAACATCAAGAAGAAATTGGATCTCCTCCCCTGCACCGACCGAGAGAGAGTGGCATTCGCCACTCGTCAACTCCAGTGTCCCACCACAGAATGTTGGGACAACTACCGTGAGTCCCAACCGGAGGACCACGTGGTGACATGGGCGGAGTTCACCATCGCCTTTCGCGCCACCCACGTCCCCGCCAGAGTCATCGTGGTAAAATAGCAGGAGTTCCGCGCCCTGCAACAGGGCAGCCAGAGTGTCATGGAGTATCTCCATGAGTTCAACTGTCTGGCGCGCTACGCGCCAGAAGTGGTGCGAACCGACGCCCTCCGCCAGGCTAAGTTCCTCCAAGGACTTAATGATGAGCTGTCCATCCAGCTCGTCACCACCGACTACGCCGACTTTCAACGGTTGGTGAACAAAGCGCTCATCCAAGAGACTGAGCAGAATATGTTGGACCTCAAGAAGAGGAAGATGATTGCGTCCAAGCATCATCACACGAACTCTCAGAGGCCCCGCTTCGTCCCTCCACCACCAGCGCCCACCAACCATCCTCGGCCCGCCTATAGGCCACCTCACGCCGCTAGTGGATCCAACGCCGGGCATCCCCGCCCCGCTCAACCAGCTCCGGCTGCTCAGTCGACGCCCGCTGCCAAGGGCCCGATCATGAGGGACCGCCTAGGAAATCCGGTCGTCTGCTTCAACTGTTGGAAGGAGGGGCACTACGCATATTAGTGTCATCACCCCAAGCAACCTCAAGGCGCGGCACCCAACCAGGCGATTCGTGCATGCGTCAACCACATCAGCGCAGAGGAAGCTCAGGAAGCTCCTCAAGTCATACTCGGTACGTTTACCGCCAACTCCATACCAGCTATAATACTATTTGACTCTGGGGCAACACACTCGTTCATATCGGAGGATTTTGTGAAAACCAACAACTTTGAAGTTCTCCCTCTACCAGCCCCATGATGATTGCCACCCCAGGTAATAAAACCTTAGCCCACTTGTTTAGCCCTAAGGTAAAGATAGAGATTGAACGAATATTATTCCGGGTCGAGCCAGTGCTCATTAAGTGTACCAGACTCGACCTCATCCTAGGGATGGATTGGTTGATGAAACACAATGGGGTGATCGATTGTGCCAGCAAGTCCGTAACTATGACCAACCCCGAAGGCGAAGCCGTCACTTTTCGGATGACCAACCACAAACCTCGTGAGGTGTCGCTCCACTCACTAGCCCTAGATGAAGTGCCCGTAGTCAAGGAGTACATGGACATTTTCCCAGAGGACCTGCCAGGAATGCCTCCCCAGTGGGATATCGAATTCAGAATCGAGCATGTCCCCAGGACCACTCCAATCTCCAAGCGCCCATATCGGATGACCGCCAATGAACTAGCCGAAGTCAAGAGCAACATCAAAGCCCTAGAACAGAAAGGGTACACCCGACCGAGTACCTCACCCTGGGGTGCACCGGTCATCTTCGCCATGAAGAAGGACAAGAATAAAAGGATGTGTGTGGATTATAGGGCCCTGAATGATGTAACCATCAAGAACAAGTACCCATAGCCTCGGATCGATGACCTGTTCGATCAGCTGAAAGGATCCTCGGTGTTTTCTAAGATTGACCTCACATCGGGTTATCACCAATTGAGGATTAGAGAAGAAGACATCCCCAAGACTGCCTTCACCTCTCGCTATGGACTCTACGAGTATACTGTGATGTCGTTCGGATTCATGAATGCCCCGTCCTTTTTTCATGAACATGATGAACAATGTATTCATGGAGTTCTTGGATAAGTTCATCGTGGTATTCATCGACGACATCCTTGTATAATCCCAGACCAAGGAAGAACGTGAAACCCACCTCCGTCTGAGCCTCGGAAAGCTAAGGGAACAACAATTGTACGCCAAATACAACAAGTGTGAGTTTTGGTCATTTGAGGTGAAGTTCCTCGGTCATGTCATATCTGCCGGAGGAATAGCTGTGGACCCAACCACCGTGGAAGCAGTGACCAACTGGCTACAACCCACGAACGTGACCGAGATCCGAAGTTTTCTCGGATTGGCCGGATACTACCGCCGGTTCATCGAGAACTTTTCAAAGATAGCCAAGCCTATGACCAGGCTGTTGCAGAAGGATGTAAAGTTTGAATGGACCCCGCATTGTGAAGAATGCTTCCAAACCCTTAAGAAGAAGCTCGTGTCAGCCCCAATTCTGACCCTGCCAGACATACGGAAGGACTTCCACGTCTACTGTGATGCCTCTCGTAAAGGATTGGGATGTGTCTTAATGCATGATGGGAAGGTGATATCTTACGCCTCTCGATAGCTGAGACCACATGAGCTGAACTACCCGACCCACGACCTAGAATTGGCAGCCGTGGTTCATGCCTTGAAGATATGGAGACATTACCTTGTGGGGAATCAGTGCGAGGTCTTCACCGACCACAAGAGCCTCAAGTATATATTCACCCAACCGGACCTGAACCTCAGGCAGAGGAGATGGTTGGAATTGATCAAGGATTATGACTTGGGCATCCATTATCATCCAGGCAAGGACAATTTGGTGGCAGACGCACTCAGTCAAAAAGGGTACTGCAATGCCATCATGATATGGAATCAGGACCCCTTGCTATATAAGGAAATGGAAAGACTGAATCTAGGGATCGCCAACCGAGCGTATCTCGCTGATTTGGAGTCTAGACCTATCTTGATAGACCAGATCCGGGAATCACAGAAGGAAGACCCAGATATCCTGGAGATCTAGCAGAACATGCGGAAGGGTAAAGCCCCCGGATTCTCCGAGGACGAGCATGGTACCATCTGGTTCGGAAACTAGATATGCGTACCCGACAAGCATGGGTTGAAGACTCTCATCCTTCAAGAAGCCCACGATACTCTATACTCCATACATCCCGGGAGTACAAAGATGTATCAAGTGCGACACATGCCGGCGAGTCAAGGCAGAGCACTAGAGACCTGCTGGACTGTTACAACCCCTCAAAGTCCCCGAATGGAAGTGGGAAGAGATAGGATGGACTTCATCACGGGACTGGCTAGGACCCAAGCCGGTCATGATTCTATATCGGTGATCGTCGACAACTTACACTGTCACAAAGTTTGCTGAGTTGTATATGACCTGGATTGTGTGCCTGCATGGAGTGCCGAAGAAGATTGTATCTGACCGTGGGAGTCAGTTTCCTCTCGGTTTTAGAAGAACCTTGCCTCTAAACTTTGGCGGAATCTTGGACAAGAACTTGCCTTATGCGGAGTTCTGCTACAACAACAGCTATCAAGTTAGCTTGCAGATGTCCCCGTTTGAAGCGCTTTATGAGCGTAAGTGCAGAACGCCGTTGCTCTGGGATCAGACCGGAGAGTCACAGCTGTTTGGGACAGATATATTGAGAGAAGCCGAAGAGAAGGTCAAGATCATCTAGGACAGATTGAAAATAGCCTAGTCCCGACAAAAGAGCTACGTTGATAACCGACGAAGAGACCTGACCTTTGAGGAAGGCGATTATGTCTATCTCCGAGTCACTCCCCTCCGTGGCACTCAAAGGTTCAACATGAGAGGCAAGCTAGCACCCCGTTATGTCGGACCTTTTAAGATTCTTCGACGGCAGGGAGAAGTGGCATATACACTAGAACTGCCTCCATCCTTGCCAGGAGTCCATGATGTGTTCCATGTCTCTCAGCTGAAGAACTGTCTCCGTGTGCCCGCCGAACAGGCCGACCTCCAACAACTCAAAGTCCAAGAGGATTTGACCTACATCGAGAAACCCGTCAAAATCCTGGAGATTAAGTAAAGAGTATCCAGGAGCCGTGTGGTTCGCTTCTGCAAGGTTCAGTGGGACAACCACCCCGTTGAAGAAGCCACATGGGAAAAAAAGACGAGTTGAAAGCCCAATACCCCGAGTTATTTGACTAACGTTCCAATCTCGAGGACGTGATTCTTTGTAAGGGGGATAGGTTTGTAAACCCCCAAATTTTCAGAGAAATAAGAATACCATTTAATAAATTTTTCTGGAATTAATTAAATTGGAAATACCTTTAATGCCCTTCTTAGCTAGTTTGAACTAGAACCTAGGTGAAATGACCAAACCAGAGGCTAGAAAATTTTGTATATGATCCCGAGGCCAAGATATATTTTTGAGAATTTTTACAAATTTTACCACCCTTGGAAGTAGCCCAAATATTTTAAACTAATTTTTGCATTTATTTTTATTCCGAAAAGAATTGAAATAGTAACGGGCCCTTTTCCCCCATCCTCCCTTCACCGGCCAGCCCAGCCCACTCCCCTCCCTGCGCCCGTTATGACAGGCGGACCCCACCCGTCAGCGACAACCTCTCCTACCGCGCGCGCACCCGACGCCTCAGCCCCACCTGTCGGTCCCGTCCCGTTGCCTCGCCCTCGCGCCGCGCCCGCTGACCGTCTTGGCCCACCTGTCGGACACATCGTCCACCTCACGCCAACCCCCTAACTTCGCTGGCCCCTGATCCCGCCTCGGATCCGCCCCCGCTGGACCCCTCGCGTTAATTCGCCGACGCCATTATCACCCCTGTCGCTCGCATGCATGGTAAGAGCTCGCCGGCGTTACTCTTGCCCCCCCCCACCCAATTGCGCCCCCTCTGCCCCGCCAGTGCATCTATTTAAACCCCACACCTCAGCCGCGTTCAGCCCGCACATTCATTCGCACTTAGACTGAATAGAACGCCCGAGGCGCTCCCTTAAACGCCACTCCGCCACCATAGCTCTAGCCGCTGCTCGCCGTCATTGGAGTCCCCCTCCGTCCTCGACGACCGCACCTTCATGACCACCGACATCTCCCCAACCTCGGCCACCTCTCCGTCACCGACGAACCCCACCGGAACGCCATCGACGATGAGGAACCCGAACCCCTCCGCCGTCTACCCTCGTCGCCGGCCATGCTTTGATGACCTCTCGCCTCGCCTAAGGTACCCTCGTGATCCCCGTAGTCCCCTCCATCCATTTTAGCCCCTAGATCCGGCCGCCACCGCTCGCCGTGGCCCTTGGCCCGCTCGCCGTCGCCAGAGAAGATGACCGGCGTGGGTAAAATACCCGTGTCGTGTCGAATTTGTCCCCGAACATGCGATCGTGATCCGACGACCGAGATTAAATAGATCCTTCAGTTTAATCCACACCATCAGATCTGAGCGAATCAGTACGGTGCGATCTCGTGCATCCGTTAGTTTTTAAAACCCTCGACAAATCTGGGCCGACCATCGCGTACCGGTTCGTCGTTTTAATCCTGGCCGTCCGCGATGACTTAGCGCCCCCGCCTCGCCGGTGGCCGCCCGATCACAGTCCAACGACAAATCTGGATCCGGCGCAAGCGCAAAGTGTGCGGGTTCACGGTGAACCCGGTTCACCGTGGACCGACACCTTTATTTGGATTTAAATTAATTTCCAGAAATAGTTTTAAACTTATAAAATTCATATCTGGCGTAGTTTAACTCCAAAAATTATCATTTCAATTCTAGAAAATTTATAATTTTATTCTCTACATGTTAATGCAATAAAAACAGTAGCTTTATATTGAGTATTTCATTTTTGCTTAATAATATGTTCAAATGCACTTTAGGGTAAATTACAAATTGATTCATTTCAATTTTAGAAAAATTTATCGTTTATCCTTTTTGTGTTAATATAATAAAACCACTAGGTTTATTCAGAACCTTTTATTTTAAATCAATTGGAACTTTAAAATACATTAGTTAAATTTTTTTTATTTTCTTTCTTTGAGATCTCTAACTCCATCAAGAGCCCATTTTAAAATTTCATATAATAATTTATAGAAACTTAATAACTTATTTTTCCTAATGTAAACCTATCAAAACCCATATGCTTATTTTGTGATTTTGGAATGTTTATTGAATGTTATGTTTATTACTTTTGTCGAAAAAACTACGACGCCGCCGAGGAGCCGGAATACTTTCCCGAAGTTCCTCCCTCTCCTTTCGCTGAACAAGGCAAGTCACCAAACCAATCTTTTGAGCATGTTGAACCCATGTTTTATTAAACTATCGCTAAAACACATATGATATACATGCATTAGTCAAATGAAACCCTTACAATATATTTATTAGGATCCCCCGACCTTGATATGCAACCTAAGCCATGCTATCTAGACTAAACTCCGTGTCACCATATGATTAGTATTATTATCTAGTGTCCAATGTATTGACACGATTGCTATAGGGTTAAAAATGAGTCGTAGCAACTTGGTTCTACTATATGATCCCCGTTATCCTTATCTTTGGAATTCTGTTGGTGATAGAGTTTTGGTTGTGAGTGTATGTATGGTGGGTTCAGGGTGCAAGCTAGGGCATTGGTCGGTAGCACCGGGGCACTATAAGGACCGGTCTGAGGGATCCATTGCAATACACTTCCGTACTAACCAAGTATAATGGGTAAGTCCTAACTAAGGTATGGAGTGTTCCAAACTGAGGCAACCATATGGAGATGGGTCAAGCAGCACCTGCGGGTGGCTTGTACTGACGTGGCGCATAAGAGGGTGCGATGTTAGCCCGGATGCGGCCCGGCGCGCCGGCGAAACCTAGAGCGGGTGGTTATCGCTTGGAGCATTTCATGCTGAGGTTTTGGCATGAGTTCCCGTGGTATGGGTCATCTCGTGACACTTTGTTGTTTGGGATGAGTGCGTGCCTTGTGGGTACAGTAGTACACCTCTGATCAGAGTCATAAATCTTTTCGAAAAGTCGAGCCCACGGTCAAGGGCGGGTTGCGTGACATCCCATAGTTAGTTTACTTTTAAATGAACGTGCATGATGATTTGACATGTAAGGACTATTGAGAGAGGGTGGGCTGACTGTACCCCTCGAGTTAGAAGATGATGCATATACATGTTTACGTTTCTGTATTAATAACTGTATCACATTAACTGCTTCACAAATGTGCTTTCCCGCAAAATTAGCCATTATCCTTCCTTTGTTATTACCTTGCATTACTATTGCATTTGCGGTGGCTTGTTGAGTAATTTTTGTACTCATACCCATTGGACACACCATTCAGATGATGCCTACTACGAGGATGGTCTGGAGTAGCGACCCAGTCAAGAAGAAGATCCTGAAGAGGGCATTCGTCATGCTTTTATTTACTTATTTTTATTTTTACTCTTTTGTAATAATGTGGTCTGCATACCATGGATGATTGCTCATATGTATGTGTCGCATGATGAACCTCTTGTATTATTGTTTTTCTTTGGAAATTCAATAATATTCCGATTTGTTAAATCGGGGCATCACAATAGGTTACTTGTGCAAGCCGCTAGAGATAGAAAAGAACTTAGACTTAGGCTAGAATTTGTTTCTTCTGATTATGCCATGCTTAAGTCTAGGGTTAATGATGCTTAATGTGAATCTTGCACTGTTTTCATGGGTGAGCTTGCTCAGTTGCGTTCTGTGCATGCTCAAACTCTTTCTGAGCTTGAGACTGCACAGAAGCAGCTTTTGATGGTTGATTCTAGTCCTCATGATATAAATGAATGCATGAACTACCCCTTATTACGTGAGAGCATTAATTTATGTGACAAGCATGTTCAGGACTTAGAGGCTAGATTGGAGAGGGCCGGTAGTTCTAAGGATGTGCAACCTGTGTGTTACACTTCCATAACCCTTAAGGACCAGCTAGGCATTGTTAGAGAGCGAGCTGAAAATCTTTTGACTGAAAATGAATACTGTTGGAGGAAAATATTTCATCCTCAGGGTCACAACTGTAACAAGATGAAGGCAGGCTATTTAGCTGAAGCTCTCCAGCATCTAACTCTGTCTTAGTACTGGGTCAAGTTCGAAGGATCAAGGCGAACTATAGTTCGGAGTATATCTACGAATGTAGACTCTTCAGAGAACCTCCTTGCCAGCTAAGATGGAAGACTTATCTTCTTTCTCATTAGATTAGTCTTTTACCATTTTAGCCCTATTAAGGGTACCGAATAGTTTCTACTATGTCGGCTGTAATAGAGGGGTAAAAAGGTCTTTTCCTTAAGGTTTTGGCCTATAAATACCCCCCGTTTTACCCTGTAATGATTATCAAATACTGAGTTATTCAATACACATCCTCGAACTATTTTGAGCTATTATCCACTTCGGAGACTTGAAATAGTTCACTTCGCAAACACTTCGTTCTCTACTAAGTTCTCAAACCATGCCTCCCAAGCGAAGTTCAGGTGGTAGTCCTACTCGGAGGTCCCCTCGGACCTCTGGAGCAAGATCTTCGAACACAGTCGAGGTCAGAGGATCTTCGGTAATTCCTCCACCTCAGACTCTCGAAGGGATTCCCCTTCCTCGAGCAAACGGAGTTCCTCCCCCAACTACATCTATACTTCAGCCAGCTGGAGTCCCTCTTCCAGCTCAGATTCCGCTTCGAACTAACACGTACAGTTCTCAAGAACCGGAAGGTCCTTTCGGAGGAAATGAAGATGGTCTTGGCGACATGGCCGCCCAAATGGCCAGTCTCCAAGATGAAGTGGCGAAGTTCCCCAAGACGACAAACTTCCTTATCCCGAAGCCCTAGAGAACGCTTCCTTCGACAGCGAGTCTCCACTGCATCCCGAGCTACAGAAAGTGTGCTTCGATCCTAAGTTTAAAACTTTGAAGCTCTGCAAATATTCTAGATACGAGGACCCTGGGGAGTTCTTCCATTCTTATGCATTTGCAATTGAGGCCAGTGGAGGAGTGCAAGACACCATGGCCAAATGTTTCCCTCTAGCTCTTGAAGGGGTGGCTCTGTGGTGGTTTTGGTCCCTGAAGCCAGGGTCAATTAGAACCTGGGAGAAATTAAGGAAGAAGTTCATAAGTAACTTTTAGGGTACCTTCGTACCCCCAATGTCTACAAGAAGTCTTTTCCAGGTGAAGCAGCTGCCTGGAGAGAGTTTAAGACAATTCTTCAAGCGCTTCCCCCATACGAAGTCGCAAATTCGAGGGCTGTCTACATCCTCCATAGTTGATGCAGCTCAAGAGGGAGTTACCCATGCGGGCCTCCTTGATAAACTTCATCAGAAACAAATATCTTCTGTTGCTCAGTTGATGTCTTATTTTGAAGAGTATGCTAGGTGAGAAGAAGGGTGGCTTCGGAGAACTGCTTCAACTCCGTAAATCCTGCAAGAAGTCAAGTTGGAAGTGAAGACTTCAACACCTTCACAGGGGCCTAACTTCGAAGTCTAGCATGACATGCGTCGGGGGCAAAAGCATCCTCTTTCAGAAGTCTTGAACATTGAACCTCCGTAGAAATTTGCCTCTAAGACTTCACAAGCTTCGGGAATCAAGACCAGCGGCTGGAGGCCGCCAGGGAAGCCGGCTGGAAAAGCCTAGGCCTTCTTCTACTGCGTCCATGGTGAGAATCGAAGTCACGCAACTAATGCGTGCGAGTCTAAACTCGCTTTAAGAGGCAAGTACCTTGAAAGAACCTCGGGTCGAGGCACTACTGACCGAGTTCCTTCCGAGGTGCATCCGGAGCGTGTCCAGTCTGTGGCACGTATAGACAACTTCGACCCTGCAAGGCAACCTCCGGTGGTCAATATTATGCCACCTCCGAAACAGGAAGATGGTCAAGATTGAGGGAAAAGAATAGTCCTCCCCATTTTCGGAGGAGGGACTCTTGGTAGTATGTCGAAGAGGCAGAGAAGAGAATATGTCGGAGAAGTGGGACATATTTTAACTTCTTCGTCCGCAGCTACCATGCCTGAATGGTCCCATGTGCCGATATCTTTTTCCACAGATGATGCAGCTGGCATAAAGTTTCCGCATGCAGATCCACTTGTCATCACTGCCGACATAGCAGGGACTAAAGTCCAGAGAGTACTGATTGATGGAGGGAGTTCAGCAGATATTATCTTTGTCCAAGCCTTCGATCAGCTCTGAATCTCTAGGAAGCATTTCCTCCCAGCAGCTCGTCCTTTGCAAGGCTTCGCAGGACCCCCTGTTGATGCCCTCGGCCAAATAGGTCTGGAGGTCGCTTTTGGAGAGGGGCTACTGGCCAGGATGGAGGAGGTGATTTTTGATGTTGTGGATGCCCCGTATGCATATAATGTTATCTTTGGGAGGGGCATGTTGAATCAGTTCGGAGCCGTGGCGCATCATAATTATTTGTGTATGAATATGCCCACGCAAGCGGGTGAGGAGCCATGCTGATGAGTCATTGTCAACGATAGTCAAAGAGGACTGAAGAAGAAAGGAGATCTGCTGTTTCATGGGCCGCGTGTGACTCAGGTACACGGGCAGCGAGCGACTGTCGGGCAGAGGAGGCTGCGAAGTTGGGCTGGCCCAATCCGGGTGCATGGGCCAGAAGCAGTAGAAGACCCACTAGGCTGTTGACCAGGACTGACTCAGGTACACGGGCGGTGAGCGATTGCCGGGCTGAGAGAGCTGCGGAGTCGGGCCGGCCCAATCCGGGTACCTGGTGCAAAGCCGGTGGAGGCTTTGTCAGTTTCGGCATAAAACTGACAACCGTTGATTCTGTATCCGACTGTCCATAAGAGAAGCCGTAGTCGCTACGAAAGCTGAGCTTCCGGATAAGTCATATGTAACTCTAGGCCCACAGTCAGTCAGTCGTGTCTGTAAAATTTCCTAAGGGCAGTAGAGTCTTTTCATTTATTATTGCGTCTGTAAAAACCCTAAGGGGCTGGTAGAATATTCCTAGTGTTGGGCTGCCTATAAATAGGACCCCAATCCCTAGGGTTTGGACTACCCTTTTTGCTGAAATCAAATCCACTCTATTGGGTCATTTTGTCTCTCACGTTCTCTCTCCTGTGTGCGCCGCCAGGTTCTTACTTGCTCCATTTTTGCCTTGCAATTGTTCTAATCTTTTGGATGCATTAAAGCCTTGGTCTCTGTTGATTTCTTTCAGTACACATTGTTTGGTTTGGGGAGTTAATGCTTCGGTTACAGGCAGCCTGAATTTTATTTCGTGAGCAGAAGCTTCTCTTTTGCTTCTGTTCTTCACGAACAGAGTACTAGTTCTTGCTGTTGCAAGTAGTACTATTTTCCTGTAGCTACAGTGTTCTGTGCAGCTTTTTACCTTCTACTACACAACTTTTTGATCGAAGCTGACAGGCTCTGTCACCTTTTTGGCTGTGTTTCGGGCGAAGCCCTTCTCCGTTCGAAGCCACTCAGCTCCGTGAGGCAGGCTTCGATCTAATATCTTCGAAGGCTTCGCTCGATCTTCGATCTTCGGTGTGCGTTCTGTGTTGCTAAGCTTCGAAGTATTTTTCAGAACGGACAGCATCGCATACTTCGAATGACAGTGCGAAGGGGCTTCGGCTCTAGCTGTTCGAAGTCCATACCTCGATAGATTTCGAAGTTGGGTTCGAAGCTTGTAGTTCCGCTAGGCTTCGCACTGACTTTTGTGTGGCGTGTCTCCCTTCGCTTCTCTTTTCGAAGCTTGCTCTTTTCGGAGGTAGAGTCTAGGCTTCGGACTTGGTTTTCTGTCGTGTGACAGGCTTCGCTTCTTTGTTCGAAGGTTGCCCGTGTATGCGTGTTGTGTTCGAAGCTTTCTGTTCGAAGGTTTTGCTTCGAAGCATTCGGTCCGAAGCTGTGTTCGAAGTTTTGTCTTCGAAGTGCACACTTCGAAGCAGGCTCCGACATTTGTCATACTTCGCTTCGATGCATACTTCGCTTCTTGCCACTTCGAACTAGACTAGAACCAAACACCTTCGGCATCTTCGACATGCTTCGCAACTGACCTCCGAAGCAGGGCTCCGTCACCAACCTCCGAAGCAGACCTCGACGTGCGAAGGAGGCTTCGCCAAGTTTCGAACAGGAGACAAATTTGGACAGTAACTTCTCTTTTCATCTTACACATACTTAGATCATTTCATTGAGAAGTTTAGGCCTGTTACACCTTGTTCATCTGCCTAGTTTCTCTACTTTAATAGATCTCAGTTATCATCAGTTGCTTCTAGGTTAGAAACCTTTAGACTTAGGCCTTTTGTTTATTTTCTGCTGCGTAGTCTTTTCTGAGGTGCGTTGGGTATTGGGAACAGGCCATTGATTCGAAAGAATTTTTTAAAGGCGCCCATTCACCCCCCCTCTGGTCGCTATTTTCGGTCCTACAAGTGGTATCAGAGCAGGGTTAGGGTTTTCCATACCTTAACCGGTTCTAAACCCCGGTAGTGACCATGACGTCTCCTGGCAAGGTCCCGTCCTTGGAAGCCTATGGCTATAACTATTGGAAGACTCGCATGCGAGCCTATCTCATGAGCCAGGGTTCGGACATATGGGACATTTGCGTTCACACCACGTTTGTCATTTTGCCAGTTACTGAGCAAGGTACTGCTGGTATCATTGCTTAGCATCTGAGCAACAGTAAGGCGGTGAACATTCTGTTTTCTGGCTTAGGTCCCACTGAGGTTGAGCGTGTGAGTCATCTCTCCACTGCGAGAGAGATCTGGGCTACCCTCAAGGCACACCATGAGGGGACAGCACAGGTCAAGGCTCGGCTCTATCAGACCTACCGGCGTGAATATGAGAATTTCACACAGAAGCCGGGTGAATCTGTTGAGGCTTTGTTTGGTCGTTTTCAGTCGATCATAAACAAGCTTCGGGACAACAAGGCTGAGGGTGCTCAGTTAGTCTCAGATCACGAGCAGGCGCTCAAGGTTCTTCATACCTTGGACCCAAAGATCTGGGAGATCAAGGTATCTTCTATCGTTGAGAGCACTTCTTACGATACCTTGACCATTTCTGAGTTATTTAGCAAGTTGAAGGCCACTGAGGTAGATATCCAGTTGAGATCAAATCTCACTGGTTCTGGTTCAAAATCCCTGGCCCTTGCTACACCTTTTGTTGATCCCTCTTCTGTGAGCTGTGCTGGTTTCTCCTTAATGTCTATCACTGAGGACCAGCTTGAGTCTTTGGGAGATGATGATTTGTGTCTCTTTAACAACCGGGTGCGTCGTGTCTATGATAAAAGAATGTTCAAAAGACACGGCACCAAATCCGGATGCTTTGAATGTGGTGATCCAGGACACTTCATCGCCGACTGCCCCAAGCGCAATGGCCACAAGAAGGGCACCGGTGGTGGCTTCCACGACTCCGGCAAGCACGACAGCTCCTCCTTCAACAAGGGCAAGCCGAGGACTCGGTTCTTCAAGAAGGCCCTGATGGACTACCAGCGAGAGAACAAGAAGCGCGACAAGGCCTTCTTCGCCGAGATGGAGAAGAGCTACTCCAAGCAGTCCACGTCTTCTTCCTCTTCAACAAGCTCAAGCGATGAGGAGATCGTCATCAGGAAGGGGAAGGACAAGGACGATCCGGCGGGCCTCTGCTTCATGGCCTTCGGAGACAAGCCGAAGAGCCGCTCACACCAGCGCCGAAGATCCCGCAAGAGCTTCTGTTCAATGGCTCTTGGGGATAAGGAAGAAAAGATCTCCTCCGACGATTCCGACGACGACGACAAGGTATCATCCTATGAGCGCGAAATCGTTGATTTACTTGAGAGCAATCGTCAGGAGTTGAGATATCGGGAAAAACTGCTTAGGGGGGCTAAGAAGAGGATAGATGAGTTAGAGAGTGAGCTTGCCGTGGCCAACGGCAGAATTGAGAGTCTATCTTCTTCCCCTTGCTTGGGTGATAGCAGTGAGTGCCCGAAGTGTGAGGTGCTTCTGTGTGACCTGTCGACTCTGAAGTCCACGTACACAGAAAGGGTTGATGAGAGGGACGCTTTGGCCACTGAGCTTGAAAGCGCTCAGCTGGAGCTGAAAGATGCTCAAGCCACTGTCGTCGCACCCTGTGTTGATTGCCCATCTCATCTAGCTGCCTTAGCTGAGCTGAAATCCAAGGGCGATGAGCATTTGGGTGATTTAGAGAGGTTGAGAGCTGAGCTTGCGCAGACTAGGCTAGAGCTTGAGACATTGTCAGTTCCACCCACTGTCTGTGAGAACTGCCTGTCTCTTAGAATGGAGTTGATTAAGCTAAAAGCCGGGAAGTCTGTCCAAATAGAGAGTGAGTGTGAGACCTGCTTGTCTCAGGTGGAGGTTCTAGCTTCTTTGAGAGAGGAGCTAGCAGATTCTCAAAATGAGAACTTTTACCTCCGTTCTATCCTGAGTTGGATCAGTGCCAGAGAGCCACAGCTTGGCATGATGATCCAGCAGTTCAAGAGGCAGGATGGGTTTGGGGTAGGTTACACCTACACCAAGGCTGACTTTGAGAGTGCCATCAGCCGGGTAGTGGAGTGGAGTAAAATGACTCCAGAGCAGAGGTATCCCAAGACTCACTCCACTGAGTCTTCCCAGGCTTGTAAGCCCAAGAATGGAGTGATCCATGAACCACCTAAAGCTCCACCCAAGAAACCTATCTGGGTTCCAAAGCCCAAAAATCTCCACACTTCTCTTGACTCTTGTTGGGGGAAAATATCTCATCTTCGGGGTTATTGCCGAAACAGCATTAAGACAGCCAACCAGTTCGAAGATTGTCCGAAGATCATCTTCGAAGATGCTCAGAACCCCGTTCGAAGCCCGAAGACAGGCACTGGTTCGAAGTATGTCTTCGAACTAAAGCCCTTCAAGATCTTTTCTGCCAGCTAAGATGGAAGACTTATCTTCTATCCTATTAGATTAGTCTTTTACCATTTTAGCCCTATTAAGGAAACCGAATAGTTTCCTTAATGTCGGTTGTAATAGAGGGGTAAATAGGTCTTTTCCTTAATGTTTAGGCCTATAAATACCCCCCATTTCACCCTGTAAGAGGGACCGAATACAAGTGATTCAATACACACTTTCGAACTATTCTAAGCTATTATCCTTTCGGAGGCTTAGAACAGTTTGCTTCACAAACACTTCGTTTGTTAGTTTCTTTTCTACAGAAACCTGTTAGCGTAATCTTTTACGCCAACAGTTGGCGCCGTCCGTGGGGAACTTAGTCCAAAAAACTTCGTTCTCTACCAACTTCTTACATCATGCCTCCTAAGCGGAGCGCACCTCGCAATCCCACTCGGAGGTCCTCTCGGATCTCCGGAGAGATACCCTTCGACACAGTCGAAGTCGGAGGGTCTTCGACTATCCCTCCACCTCAAACTCCGCAAGGGGCTTCTATCCCTCGAGGATACGAAACCTCTCCGCCAACCCCTTCCATACTCCGACCGTCCGGAGTTATTCCACCACCCTCCATCCCGATTCGAACTGATCATACCAGTTCTCAAGACCCGGAAGGTCCTTCCGGAGGAGATGAAGATAGCCTTGGAGACATGGCCACTCAAATGGCCAACCTTCAAGCTGAGGTAGCGAGGTGGCGACAAGAGGCTGCGAACAGGCTTCGCTCTCAAGCCACCCCAGCTATCCCCGAAGTGCCCGAAGACGATGATCTTGGTTATCCCGAAGCCCCGGAGAACGCCTCTTATGACAATGAATCTCCGTTGCATCCTGAGCTGCAGAAGGTTCGCTTCGATCCAAAGTTCAAAACTTCGAAGCTCTGTAAGTATGCCGGAGATGAAGATCCCGGAGAGTTCGCGCGTTCTTATGCCCTAGCGATTGAGGCTAGCGGCGGAGACAGAGATACTATGGCGAAGTGCTTCCCGTTAGCCCTTCAAGGACTGGCGTTGAGATGGTTCTGGTCTTTAAAGCCAGGATCAATCAATTCGTGGTCACAGTTGAAGAGGAAGTTTATAAGTAACTTTCAGGGCACCTTCGTGCCTCCCATGTCAACAGGAAGCCTTTTCCAAGTGAAACAGCTCCCCGGAGAAACATTGAGGCAGTACTTCAAGCGCTTCGCTCACACGAAGTCGCAAATTCGGGGGCTGTCCACATCCTCAGTGGTTGATGCGGCTCGGGAAGGCGTCAGTCATAAAGGCCTTCTGGATAAACTGCATCGGAAGAGCATCACCACAGTATTACAGCTGATGTCATACTTCGAGGAGTATGCGAGGTCAGAAGAGGGTTGGCTTCGGAGGACTGCTGCTGCTTCAACGGTATTGCAAGAAGTTAAAACAGAGGTGAAGACTTCGGCACAGCCGCAAGAACCAGTCTTCGAAGCGCAGCATGATCGAAGAAGAGGGCAAAAGCACCCTCGCTCTGAAGTCTTGAACATTGCACCCCCACAGAAGTTTGCACCAAGAGCTCCACAGTCTGCGGGGAACAAGTCCAGCGGCTGGAGGCCGCCAGGGAAAACGGCTGGCAAGGGCCAGACCCTTTTTTGCTGTATTCATGGAGAGAATCGAAGCCATGCAACTGACACTTGCAAGGCTATCCTTACCCTAAGGGGAGAATACTTGGAAAGAACTTCGGGTCGAGGCAGTACCGACCGAAGTCCAGCAGCAGCGCGCCCAGACCCGGTCCAGGCTGTGGCGCGGATAGAAAATTTTGATGCTGCAAGGCACCCTCCGGTGGCCAATGTTATGCCACCTCCGAAGCAAGAAGAAGGGCAAGATAGAGGAAAGAGAGTAGTTCTCCCTATCTCCGGAGGAGGTACCCTCGGAAGCATGTCCAAGAGACAGCGAAGAGAGTACGTTCGGGAGGTAGGCCATATTGGGACTTCGTCATCTGCAGCTGCAATGCCGGAGTGGTCTCATGTTCCAATATCTTTCTCTGCGGAGGATGCAGCTGGTATTAAGTTCCCGCATGCAGATCCATTGGTTATCACTGCTGATATTGCAGGGACTGAAGTCCGAAGGGTGCTAATTGACGGAGGTAGCTCGGCAGACATCATTTTTGTGCAAGCCTTCGATCAGTTATGCATTTCCCGGAAGCATCTCCTCCCAGCGGCTCGTCCTCTGCAAGGCTTCGCAGGACCTCCGCTTGATGCACTTGGCCAGATAGGCTTGGAAGTAACCTTCGGAGAAGGTTTACTAGCCCGAACTGAAGAAGTTATCTTTGATGTGGTAGATGCCCCGTATGCTTATAATGTCATCTTTGGACGGGGCATATTGAATCAGTTCGGAGCTGTGGCGCATCACAACTACTTGTGCATGAAGATGCCCACACAAGCAGGAGTCCTGACAATCTTCGGAGATCAAGCCATGGCTCGGAGGGCAGAATATGGTCATGGTCCTCCTCTCGATCCGAGGCAAGTAAATAGTGTCCAAGATAATGAAGAAATTTTTTCAGCCTCCTCCGAAGCTTCGAAGAAGTCGTTTCCGAGACCAAGTCCCGAAGGAGAGATTGCAACGAAGATCATTGTTAAAGATGGTAAAGAATACACTTTTCAATTTGGTAAAGATTTACCTCCTGAAGTTGCAACCTCCTTGGAAAAAGTCGTGGAAGAAAATTTGGATGTCTTCGCTTGGTCTGACGAAGATATCACCGGAGTCGATCGGGATATTATTGAGCACAGTTTGCTTGTAAACCCGAAGGCCCGGCCTGTTCGACAAGGGCTCCGGAAGATGTCCGCAGAGAGAGCTGCTCTAGCTAAGGACGAAGTTGAAAAACTGTTGAAGGCTGGGATTATCAGAGAAGTGGCCCATACAGAATGGTTAGCCAACCCAGTCTTCGTCAGGAAGAAGTCTTCCGGGAAGTGGCGCATGTGCATTGATTTCACATCTCTGAATAAAGCGTGCCCACGTGACCCCTACCCCATGCCACGAATTGATCAACTAGTTGACTCCACTGCAGGTTCGGAGTTACTAAGCTTCCTTGACGCGTATTCTGGTTATCATCAAATATGGTTGAAGCGCGAAGATGAAATCAAGACGAGCTTTGTAACTCCTTCGGGAGTCTTCTGCTATGTAAGAATGCCCTTCGGCCTAAGAAATGCCGGGGCTACTTTTTCAAGATTAGTTGCTAAGGCTCTAGGTCATCAACTAGGCCGCAATGTAGAGGCCTATATGGATGATATTGTAATAAAGAGTGCTTTAAAGCACCAACATAGCCTAGACTTAGCAGAAACATTCAATAGCCTTCGGGCATGTGGGATCCGTCTTAACCCCGAAAAATGTATATTCGGAGCTAAGGCTGGAAAGTTGTTAGGGTACTTAGTTTCAAGCAGGGGAATTGAAGCTAGCCCTACTCAAATAACTGCGCTGCAGAAGATGGCTCCTCCGGAGAATTTAAAGCAAGTGCAAAAGCTGACTGGACGTCTGGCCGCACTTAGCAGGTTTTTATCAAGGTCTGCGGAGAGGAGCTTGCCAATATTTAAAGCTTTGAAAGGGTCCGAAGATTTTGCATGGACACCGGAGTGTCAGAAAAGCTTCGAAGATATTAAAGATTATCTCAGCAATCTTGCTACACTCACGGTGCCTATTACGGACGAAACCCTACTCCTGTATCTTGCAGCTACAGGTTCAGCTGTCAGCGCAGTCCTTGTCAGAGAAGCGGATATCAATGGGAAGTTGGTCCAAAATCCTGTCTATTTTGTATCCGAAGCATTGTCAGGAGCGAAGACAAGATACTCCGAACTTGAGAAGTTCGTTTATGCTCTGATAATGGCTTCGAGGAAGCTAAGACATTATTTTTTGGCTCATAATGTAATTGTACCAACTTCGTATCCTTTAGGAGATATGCTCCGAAGCAAAGATTCCACTGGAAGGATTGGAAAGTGGGCAGTAGAGCTAGCACCCTTCGGCATATCTTTCCTGGCAAGTACAGCTATCAAATCTCAAGTCCTAGCAGACTTCGTAGCAGAGTGGACTCCACCTGCGAAGTTGACTCCAGAGAAATCAGATGACGGAGTATGGATTATTTACTCCGATGGGGCTTTCCAAGCATCCGGAGCAGGCATTGGGGCAGTATTGATTTCACCGTCAGGGCAAAGAGCAATGTACTCCGCAAGACTCAACTTTAAGTCTACCAATAATATAGCGGAGTACGAAGGGATTTTATTGGGACTCCGGAAAGCACGTGCTCTAGGGGCTACAAGGATAATTATAAAAACAGATTCTCAGATAGTAGCAGGGCACGTAGACAAAAGTTTTCAAGTCCGACATCCACAGCTTGCAAAGTATTTAGAAGAAATCCGCAAGATCGAAGCACACTTCAAGGGTATTTCCATTCGGAGTATACCAAGAGCTGAAAACATGCAAGCGGACATTTTAGCGAAGGCTGCAGCCGGAGCTGTGGATGTGCCTGACGAAGCTTTCTATGAGGAGCTCAATGTACCTTCGGTGCCACAAATTGCCTCTGCGGAGATTCTTTGCATTCCTAGTGCAGATTGGAAAGATTCGATCATAGAACTCTCGCAAGGAGGAACAAATTTGCCCGAAGAGCCCCAATTGTCAAGATTAAAGCTCAGAGCAAGAAACTATCAGTTAATCAACGGTATATTATACAAGGCCGGAGTATGTTCCCCTCTACTCCGATGTATATCTCAAGCCGAAGGCCAAGAAATTCTTTGAGAAATTCACGAAGGCCTTTGTGGAAGCCATTTAGCCCCTAGAGCTCTGGCAGGAAAAACACTTCGCCAGGGGCTTTATTGGCCCACAATAACAGCTGATGCGGAGAGCTTAGTCCGCACTTGTCAAGGATGCCAGTGGATGGGTCGACGGAATCATCGCCCATCAACAGCTCTTCAAGTCATTGCTCCGGTATGGCCTATGGCCAGATGGGGTATGGATCTAATTGGTCCCTTTCCGTTAGCAAAGGGAAATCTGAAGTTCGCAGTGGTAGCTATTGAATATTTCTCTAAGTGGGTAGAAGCAGAGCCCTTAACAGCTATCACTTCGAACAATGTACAGAAATTCTTCTGGAAGAACATTATTTGCCGGTTCGGAGTGCCTAGATATCTCACAGTTGATAATGGAACACAATTCGACGCAGAACCCTTCAGGAAGTTTTGCGAAGACCTAGGCATTCAATTATGTTTTGCTGCAGTGAGACATCCTCAGTCGAATGGAGCCGTAGAGCGAGCCAATGGAAATATTTTATCAGGGCTAAATCGAAGAATAGTAGGATTATCAAAGGGACTGTGGACCGAAGAGCTTCCAAAGATTCTGTGGTCCATTCGGACTACGCAAACAAGGTCCACAGGTTTTACTCCGTTCAGACTACTATTCGGAGATGAAGCTATGACTCCAACGGAGCTCAAAGGGGGGTCATTTCGCAGCACCGAACCGGACATCGAAGAAGAAAGACAAGCTTCGTTAGATTTGTCAGAAGAAACAAGACTTCGGGCTGTAGCTAATTTATCAAAGTATCATCAGCAGACGAAGACTTGGTATGACCCAAAGGTTAAGCTCAGCGAGTTAAGGCCGGGTCATCTTGTTCTACGAAGCATTATAGCACCAGGGAAGTTAGGCAATAAATGGGAAGGTCCATATCTAATTGTCCGCTCAGGGCGCCCTGGTTCATTTAAATTAGCTAATTTAGAAGGTGAAGAGTTAGCACATACTTGGCATGCGGAGCACCTAAAGCGATACTTCGCATAAGGGCTCCTTGTAATTCGCTTGTAATCACCTCTAAATTAATAAAGCATACACCCTGATAGTTGCCTTCCCCTCATAAACTCCCAGCTTCCCTAGCGGACGCGCTGGAACCGTGGGGTCAACCGAGAGGGAAGTGTCATTAAGCTAGGCTGTATTTCCGGACTTCGTACCCATAAAGTCGAAGCCTCCGGTGTGGTGGCTGAAATCCATCCGGAGCCCAGGCCACGGCTTGTAGGCATCCGTAAAAGAGCCAATACCACATTCTACGGAGTCCAAGTCATTGGCTGGTAGACTTCCGTAAAAAGAGCCGAAGGTGGCCAAAATCTGCGGAGTCCAAGCTGCAGCTTGCAGACATCCGTAAAAAGAGCCGAAGGTGGCCAAATTCTGCGAAGTCCAAGCCATTGGCTGGTAGACTTCTGCAAAAATAGCCGAAGGTGGCTACAATTATACGGAGTCCAAGCCATTGGCTGGTAGACATCCGTAAAAAGAGCCGAAGGTGGCCAAATTCTGCGAAGTCCAAGCCATTGGCTGGTAGACTTCTGCACAAATAGCCGAAGGTGGCTAAAGCAAAACAGCATTTGAGCCATGAGCTTCGAATGTCTGTTCATATAAGTCCAAAGTGACAAATTTCTTAAGACACTAAAGTATCCTGAAAGTTATCTCAATTGATTTCTTTCGTTAAACAAAGGTACCAAGTTACCATTCTTCTGACTACAAAAAGTCGAAGGCATTTCATAAGATTTCAAAAGATCTTTAAAATGACAGAGGGGCTCCGAACCCCCAAAAAATTGTACTCCGAAGTTTTTTCTTTGCGCATAACCATCTTTGAATACAGTTCGAAGTTGCTTATACCCAAAGAGGGGCTAGTAAATATGGAGACAATTTTAAATCGGCATTCATTATTGAAATAAATGTATTTACAGATTACATTATGAAAAATTGGTATCTATACCAAGAAGGAATCGGAGACCTCTTCGGTCCCGAGAGCTAGGGGTGGAACGACTAGTTCCAACATCGAAAGTTCTAAGAACTTTACGTTTAACTCTCTTCCTCCCCTTCGAAGCTCTAAAATCCTTCTGCTCTTGTTGAAGCTCGGCCCAAGTTCGAAGCCGCTCGGGGCTTCTTTCCCAGCTTCTAAGATCTTCAGATCTTTTATTTTGGACTTCACCTTCGTCTTCGGACCAATTAGTGTCTTCAGAAGACGAGGTGTTTGCGTCAATCTCTTTATCTTCCTCTTTAATATAAGACAATACGTCTTGATTACTTCGGGCGCAATAACGCCGGAGTCATCTCGAGGAATAAGAAATCGAGGACGCTTATAACTCTTTAGAAGTTCGAAGGTGTTCCACAATGAGCGAACTTCGCTGTTAAGCTCTAACACTTCGATATCTTCCATAAGAGGCAAAGCCTAAAAATATGACAAACAAGACTTTCATTGATAATGTTTACAAGCATAAAGCTTTACATGGTTAGAAATCCTAAAATATTCCTAAACCTGCGGGTTCGAAGGAGGTTGACTGCTCGAAGCTTGGCTCCGAACTTGCTTCTGGCGTTGGCCTTCATCAATCCAAGCCTTGATCGCAGAACGACCTTCGGCTCTCCACGAAGTTTGGAAGGCTCGCCAAGCAGCAGCTACACCTTCGGAAGGTTTGAGAAGTCGGTCGTCGTCGAAGGTGATTGGACCTCTTCCTGCGTCCGGAGTTATTGATCGGCCCAAATCCTCGTAATAGCGAAGTAGACCAACAACAGACACTTGTCCGGAGAGTTCTCCGTATCTAATGCCCGCCGTCTTCATCTGCTTCGCCACCCCTTGGATCCTTTTCAACCGGCGCAGAAGGCTGATGTTATCATCAGAAGGGAGAGTTCCGGTAGTACCGAAGTACTCCAGGACATCTAACAACTGATTCATAACCTCCGCAGCCACCTTCTCAGACTTCAACTTATCTTCTTTCAGCGCATCCTTCGTCGAAGTAACTTCGTCCAAAACCCCAGAAAGCCTAGCATTCTCAGTGGTCAAAGTGTTTTTCTGGGTCAACAGTTGGCTAGCTTCCTCTTCGAGTCGGACGAGCCTAGACCCTGCAGTAGCATGCTCCGCCCGCAGTTTTTCAACCTCTGCTCGAAGCACAATCCTCTCCGCTTCGAGCTCTTTCTTTGCAGCTTCCAAGCTTTGCCTGGCCCTTCGCTCTGTTGATATTATATTGTCCATTTGAGTCACTCGACTTTCAGAGATGTTAAAATTCCTTTGAAGAGTGCTATTTTCTTCCCGAAGCCGAGCGATTTCTTCGTCATTGCATAGACTTGCAGCTCGGGCCAAGACAGTTTGCTGTCAAAATAAAACTAAAGTAATATTTATTCGAAGATAAATTCTATAATATTTCGCAGTTACTTCGTACCTGGTAGGCTGTACGTTCAATAACGACATTAAGCTCCGTCCTGTCAGCCTTGCTCAGGATGGCCACTATTTGGTCTCCCCTATGTCACGACTAGCTCGATCCAAAGGTTCGAGCAAAGTCCGAAGACCAGTTGTT
>JAAALK010000079.1:102724529-102992539 GCA_019279435.1 Zizania palustris | reverse complement strand
TCGAAATGGACTCTCGAGCTCATCATCACCAGAAAGCTCAAAAGAAGGAGTCAAAGAAGGCAAGGACTAATCAAAAGAAACCTCACACGTCTCGACAAGCAGCTGGGATTCGAGGTTCCAAACACGGAAGCCTCGAGAATGCAATGCATAACCAAGAAAAATACCATCCCAGCAACGAGACTCAAACTTGTCCAAATGCCCTCCCTTCTTGAGCACAAAGCACTTGCAGCCAAATGCTCGCAAGTGGGTCACCTTGGGCTGTCTGCCAAACCGCAACTCATATGAAGTCTTACCATGTAAGCTCGAAGAAAAATACGGTTGGCAAGATAGCAAGCCGTGTTCATGGCTTCAGCCCAAAAACGCCTAGGAGTCCTGTGCTCATCGAGCATCGTCCTGGCCATCTCAACTAGCGTGCGGTTCTTTCGTTCCACAACGCCGTTCTGTGGGGGAGTGTAAGGAGAAGAAAACTGATGGTCCAGACCCTGATCACCACAGAAGCTGACGAACTGAGAGTTTTTGAACTCAGAGCCGTTGTCGGAGCGAATTGCTCGCATCCGTCCATTGTTCTCATTTTTCAGCTTCAAAATCAGGTCATGGACAAATTGAAAAGTTTCATCCTTAGACTCCAAAAAGAAAACCCACGAGAAACGAGAAAAGTCGTCAACAATCACAAGTGCATACCACTTCCCACCGACTGAGCGTACCCGAGCTGGACCTACAGTGTCCAAATGTAAAAGCTCGCCTGGATACGTAGTCATCACCTGAGTTACAGGTGAGTGAGAAGCGGCAACCATTTTCCCATGACGACAGGGATGACAAACTAGATCCTTCTCCATTTTAAGCTTGGGCAATCCTCGGATGAGGTCCATAGAGCTTAACCTGACTAGCAGATCAAAACTCAAATGACCTAACCTCCTATGCCACTTCCAGAGCTCAGAAGAAGATCCAGCAATCAAACAGCGAGAAGGGCCAAAAGAACTAGAGAAGTCAATTCGAAAAACTTTACCGAAGGGTAAAATCTGACAAACCAAAGACCCTCTAGAATCAATCACAGAAGAATTGCCCTTCTTAAAACGCACTTCCAAACCATCTTCAAGAAGTTGCGAAACAGATATTAAATTAAAGTTCAGATTTTTAACCAAAGCAACATTCTTTAAAGAGAAGTGGTCTGAGATGCTGATTGAGCCTATGCCACTTACTTTCCCTTGACCGCTGTTCCCGAAGGTAATGTACTCTTTGGAGCTCGGGGGAATGAGACTGGAGAACCATCTGCGATGTCCCGTCATGTGGCGAGAGCATCCTGAGTCCATGATCCAAACATCCTCCAGTCCCCGGTCCTGCACAATCAATGTCTGTAAGTGGGAGCAAATGGTCCGGCACCAGGTTTAGCAAAAGAGCTAAACCAGTGTCGAGCCATCTGCTCAAAAGATGGAAAGCGAAAACCATCAAAAGAGTTTGGACCAAAACGCGGCTCAAAGCGCGGTCCACGGTTCTTCCTAACCCTACGGCCACGAGGTCCAGAACCGCAACCAACTCGGTCTGGAACTCTGCCGGAACGAACACCACCAACTGGAGCACGGGCAAGAAGCCGTCTCCTCTACCACCACCTACACGACGCGGCCTGGCCTCCAGCCTCTCCCCGCGCCGAGGAACACGCAGTCTACCACCCTGCTGGTAGAACTGCACCTGATCACTACGAGCCCTCTCTGCTCTCTCAACCCGCTTCCTCCTGAAGAAAAACTCCGCAAGATGCCCGTCTCTCTGACAATACTCACAATGATAGGTAGGCTTCTTGGGATGTGGTTGAGGCTTGGGGTTCTTGGGCTTGGTAGTGTTTGGTGTGGTCTTCTTGGGCTGAGAGGGTCCAGGAAGAGAGTCAAGAGAAGTGTGGAGATTTTTGGGCTTTGGAACCCAGATAGGTTTCTTGGGTGGAGCTTTAGGTGGCTCATGAATCACTCCATCCTTGGGCTGACAAGCCTGGGAGGACTCAGTGGAGTGAGTCTTGGGATATCTCTGCTCTGGAGTCATTTTACTCCACTCCACTGCCCGGCTGAGGGCACTCTCAAAGTCAGCCTTGGTGTAGGTGTAACCTACTCCAAACCCATCCTTTCTCTTGAACTGCTGGATCATCATGCCAAGCTGTGGCTCTCTGGCACTGATCCAACTCAGGATAGAACGGAGGTAAAAGTTCTCATTCTGAGAATCAGCTAGTTCCTCTCTCAAGGAAGCTAGAACCTCCACCTGAGACAAGCAGGTCTCACACTCACTCTCTACTTGGACAGACTTTCCGGCTTTTAGCTTAATCAACTCCATTCTAAGAGACAGACAGTTCTCACAAACAGTGGGTGGAACTGACAGTGTCTCAAGCTCTAGCCTAGTCTGGGCAAGCTCAGCTCTCAAACTCTCCAAATCACCCGAATGCTCATTGCCCTTGGATTTCAGCTCAGCTAAGGCAGCTAGATGAGATGGGCAATCAACACAGGGTGCGACGACAGTGGCTTGAGCATCTTTCAGCTCCAGCTGAGCACTTTCAAGCTCAGTGGCCAAAGCGTCCCTCTCATCAACCCTTTCTGTGTACCTGGACTTTAAAGTCGACAGGTCACACAGAAGCACCTCACACTTCGGGCACTCACTGCTATCACCCAAGCAAGGGGAAGAGGATAGACTCTCAATCCTACCGTTGGCCACGGCAAGCTCACTTTCTAACTCGTCTATCCTTTTCTTAGCCCCCCTAAGCAGTTTCTCCCGATATTTTAACTCCTGACGATTGCTCTCAAGTAAATCGACAATTTCGCGCTCATAAGATGATACCTTGCTATCGTCGTCGTCGGAGTCGTCGGAGGAGCTCTTTTCTTCTCTATCCCCAAGAGCCATGGAGCAGAAGCTCTTGCGGGATCTTCGGCGCTGGTGTGTGTGGCTTTTCGGCTTGTCTCCGAAGGCCATGAAGCAGAGGCCCGCCGGATCATCCTTGTCCTTCCCCTTCTTGATGGTGATCTCCTCATCACTTGAGCTCGATGAAGAGGAAGAAGATGTGGATCTCTTGGAGTAGCTCTTCTCCATCTCGGCGAAGAAGGCCTTGTCGCGCTTCTTGTTCTCTCGCCGGTAGTCCTTCAGGGCCTTCTTGAAGAACCGGGTCTTCGGCTTGCCCTTGGTGAAGGAGGGGCTCTCATGCTTGCCGGAGTCGTGGAAGCTATTGCCGGTGCCCTTCTTGTATCCACTGCGCTTGGGGCAGTCGGCGATGAAGTGTCCTGGATCACCACATTCAAAGCATCCGGATTTTGTGCCGTGTCTTTTGAACATTCTTTTATCATAGACACGACGCACCCGGTTGTTAAAGAGACACAAATCATCATCTCCCAACAACTCAAGCTGGTCCTCAGTGATAGACATCAAGGAGAACCCAGCACAACTCACAGCAGAGGGATCAACAGAAGGTGTAGCAAGGGCCAGGGATTTTGATCCAGAGCCAGTGAGATTTGATCTCAACTGGATATCAACCTCAGTGGCCTTTAGCTTGCTAAATAACTCAGAAATGGTCAAGGTATCGTATGAAGTACTCTCAACGATAGATGATACCTTGATCTCCCAGATCTTTGGATCCAAGGTATGAAGAACCTTGAGCGCCTGCTCATGATCTGAGACTAACTGAGCACCCTCAGCCTTGTTGTCCCGAAGCTTGTTAATGATCGACTGAAAGCGACCAAACAAAGCCTCAACAGATTCACCCGGCTTCTGTGTGAAATTCTCATATTCACGCCGGTAGGTCTGATAGAGCCGAGCCTTGACCTGTGCTGTTCCCTCATGGTGTGCCTTGAGGGTAGCCCAGATCTCTCTCGCAGTGGAGAGATGACTCACTCGCTCAAATTCAGTGGGACCTAAACCAGAAAATAAAATGTTCACAGCCTTACTGTTGCTCAGATGCTGAGCAATGATACCAGCAGTACCTTGCTCAGTAACTGGCAGAATGACAAATGTGGTGTGAACGCAAATGTCCCATATGTCCGAACCCTGGCTCATGAGATAGGCTCGCATGCGAGTCTTCCAATAATTATAGCCATAGGCTTCCAAGGACGGGACCTTGCCAGGAGACGTCATAGTCACTACTGGGGTTTAGAACCGGTTAAGGTATGGAAAAACCCTAACCTCGCTCTGATACCACTTGTAGGACCGAAAGTAGCGACCAGAGGGGGGGTGAATGGGCGCCTTAAAAATTCTTTCGAATCTATGGCCTGTTCCCAATACCCAACGCACCTCAAAAAAAAAACTATGCAGCAGAAAGTAAACAGTAGGCCTAAGTCTAAAGGTTTCTAACCTAGAAGCAACTGATGATATACAGTGTAAAACTAAAGTGGTGCAACTAGGCAGATAAACAAGTTGTAACAGGCCTATACTTCTCAATGAAATGATCTAAGTATGTATAAAGTGAAAAGAGAAGTTACTGTCCAAAGTTGTCTCCTGTTCGGGACTTGGCGAAGTCCCCTTCGCACGTCGAGGTATATTTCGGAGGTTGATGACGGAGTCTGTCCGAAGTGCCGAAGGTGTCACTGTCTAGGCTAGTGCGAAGAGTACTTCGGAGCGAAGTAAAAAGCAGTGCCGGAGCTTGGTTCGAAGTATGCACTTCGAAGACAGGACTTCGAACACAGCTTCGAACCAAAAGCTTCGGAGCAAGGTGACAAAGTCGGAGCCTGCTTCGCAGTGAGGGCTTCGAAGACAAAACTTCGAACACACCTTGAACCGAGAGCTTCGAAGCACAATCTTCGAACAGAAAACTTCGAACACACAAAACAGACGGACTACCTTCGAACAAAGTAGCGAAGTCTGTCACGCGACAGAAAAGAAAGTCCGAAGCCTACACACTATCTTCGAACAGGGAAAGCTTCGGAAGGAAAATCGAAGGCTGACACTCCACAAAGAAATCCAAGCGAAGTCTATCAGACAAGACAAACTTCGGACCCAACTTCGAAGCCTAACAAAGTGTGCACTTCGAACAGATAGATTCGGAGTATGCTAGTTCGAAGTATGCGATGCTGTCCATACAGGAGAAACTTCGAATCTAGCAACTCAGAAACAAAGACCGAAGTTCGAAGTCTAAACGAAGCCTTTAACGAGGTTCGAACGGAGACTGCCTCACGGAGTTGAGGGGCTTCGCACTGAACCGAGCTTCGCCAGACACACCAGAAAAAGGCAAAAAGGACTGTCAGCTTCGATCAAAAGGCTGGGCAATAGAAGGTGAAAAGCTGCTACAGTACACTGTAGCTACAGCAAAGCAGTACTACTTGCAACCGCAAGAACTAGTACTCCCACCGTGAAGAACACTCCCAGCCGAAGAAGCTTCTCTTCAAGAATAAATTCAGCAGCCCGTAGGTAAGGCAATAACTCCCCAAACCGAACAAAATGCAAGCAATAAATTCACCAGGGACCAAAGCATTAAAGCATCCAAGAGATTTGAGTGAAAATAATGCAAGAACAGGGAGAGAAAGCCCCTGGCGGCGCACACAGGAGAGAGAAAAACGGGAGACAAAGTGACCCAATAGGTGGATTTGATTTCAGCTCAAAAGGGTAGTCCAAACCCTAGGGATTGGGGTGCTATTTATAGGCAGCCCAACACTAGGAATATTCTACCAGCCCCTTAGGGTTTTACAGACTCAAAAATACAGAAAAAGACTCTACTGCCCTTAGGTATTTTTACAGACACAACTGACTGACTGTGGGCCTAGAGTAACAGATGACATATCCTGAAGCTACTCTTCTGGACAGTCGGATACAGAATCAACGGTTGTCAGTTTTACGCCGAAACTGACAAAGCCTCCACCAGCTTTGCACCAGGTACCCGGATTGGGCCGGCCCGACTCCGCAGCTCTCTCAGCCCGGCAATCGCTCACCGCCCGTGTACCTGAGTCAGTCCTGGTCAACAGCCCAGTGGGTCTTCTACTGCTCCTGGCCCATGCACCCGGATTGGGCCAGCCCGACTTCGCAGCCTCCTCTGCCCGACAGTCGCTCGCTGCCCGTGTACCTGAGTCACACGCGGCCCATAAAACAGCAGATCTCTTCTCTTCTTCAGTCCTCGTTGACTATCGTTGACAATGACTCATCACTTCTAGAGCCATGAGGCCCACGCTATTCAGCATGGCTCCTCAACGGTTCATAGCAAGTGAACCTGGGTCAAGCGGGAGTCTTGATGCCAGGCGAGTGGGGAGCTCGGTCACGAAGGCTGCGAAGGGGTCGAGGTGTGCCATGCGAAGGAAGAGAGTGCGGGGCGTGGCTTCGGCTGAAGGTACTCCGAGATGAAGTCCTCGGAGGTGAGGCACTTTCAAGGGTACTCTGAATGGAGTGACTTCAGAGTATGGTGTACAATGTTCTCAGCAATGAGGCAAGGCATTCGAAGTGTTCTCCGGAGGGAGGCACTCGAAGATATATCCGACGAAGGTCTCAGAAATCAAGGTGCATCGAAGGCCTGGTCCGGGTGAGGTTCGTCGAGGAGTGTGCTCGGGGAGAGACACTGCGATGAAGGGCTCAAGGAATGCTTCATGCGAAGGCCTTGGATGAGGGAGGGACTTCGAAGGATGGTACTCCGAAGGTAGGGCTTCGGAGTGTGGCTGACTTGAGGTACTTCGGCCATGCATGGCTTCGGTACACGGGCTGACGGAGTTCGAGCTGGGAGAAGCTGCGAAGCCGTGGTGGTCCACTCCGGAGGTGTTGGTGCGAAGGCCCAAGGGCTTTGACGGCTTCGGCTCAAAACCGTCTCTGTATCGAAGGCTGACTTCGGTGAAGCGAAGGCCATCGGGCTCAAGGCTTCTCACCGAAGCTACCGCACCGCTCGCGTGCGAAGGGGGCTTCAGAAGAATACAAGACTACAAAGGCTGACCGTGTCTGCTCTACAAAAGCTGATGTTCTCTCCTCTACGAAGCTGACAAATGAAGCCTCCAAATAAAGTAGACTACCAGCTGTACCCCCCGTTCTGATGAGACAAAACCAGTGTAAACCCTAGGGGTAAAGTAGTCTATTCACAGGGTTGAATAGTGCCTATAAATAGTGGAGGCTAGCTAGGTCACGGTAACACTTTGCGCAGTCATTTTTGAGCTCCTATGCTAGCCGCCACATACTCTATGTTCATCCTATGAGTTCATTTTGTGTTCCCTGTTCAAGTAATGAAACTTTGATTCTATTCTTATTTGTGCTTGAACTTGTATTCTGTGTTGCACTGCATGCTTTGATTCCTATGTAAACCTTCTTCTTCCTGGGTGAAGTTGTGTTTTGAATCTCTTTTGGAGAAGTGTGTGAGAGGTCTGTGCGTGTGAAATGTGTTTTTCAGTGTCTGTTCGCTCTGTGTAAACTAGAGGCTTGACCTCTCTGATTACTAGCGAAGCACTGTCCTTTTGGTTATATCGAAGCCTGTTTTCTTCCCTTGTCGAAGTCCTCGGCGAAGTGTGTTCAGTGTGTGTTTATACCTTCGAAGTACGAAGCCTAGTACCACTTGCTATCGCTGAGTATTTTGTCGAAGTTCATAGAGGGAAGTCTGCTCTTGCGAAGGGTGAAGTGCAAAGCCTGCTCGAAGGCACCCAGTGTGCGGAGCCTGCACTAACTTAGCATAGTTGAGTTTTTGGTGTTGTGGGTGGAGCGAAGTCTTCTTGACTTCGAACTTTTGCTCCTTGCAAAGCCTAGTTTCGGAGCTGTGAAATTCCTCCGAACTAGAACTTCGAAGGGTGTGTTCGAAGCCTGTTCCGTAGAAGACAGAATTAAAACAGAAGTCTATTTTTAGTCTGAAATTTTAAAAAGCTCCCATTCACGCCCTCCCTCTGGTCGCCGGTTTCGGTCCAACAAATTCTAACTCCAAAGCTAGAAATATACTATTCATTGGCTTGAGCAGGAGTGAGTTTGATAGGGTTCAACACCTAAGGACAGCTAGGCAGATTTGGTCTACACCCACTATCTTTCATGAGGGCTCTACACAGATCAGAGCTAGGCGCTAGAGCACATACAATCAACATTATCAGCTGTTTGTGCATGGCCCTAGCGAATCTATGGATGCCATGTTTTCACGCTTTGATGTAATAGTGAGTAACTTGCGATCCATTGGAACACTTGCTTACAATGATCATGATAGGGCTATCAAGCTTCTCTATGCTCTCAATCATAGCATATGGTAAGTGAAGATATCCAACATTGAGGAGTTCACAAGATATGACACATTGACCTGTGATGAACTCTTTAGCAAGCTGAAGTCCATAGAGATTGCCAAGGAATCTCTTGCAGTGCACAGAAACTCTTTGCCTCAGCCATTGGCACTAGTTTCTGGCTCTAGCCGTGGCACCACTCCAGAACCAAGCTCATTTGGCACTTGTTTTTCTTGTAGGTGGTTTTTGTTTATCCTCCCTGGTCTCTGTCACTAAAGATAAGGTATATACTCTGGATGATGAAGAGCTTTCTCTCATTGCCAGAAGGTTCACCCGTTTTCACAATGAGATATGGGATCAGAGGAGAAGTGGCTTTAGTGGTTGTCCTGAGTGTGGTGACACTTCTCACATAAAGGACAATTATCTTATGCTTAATAGAAGAGACGAGAGTGAGTTCCCCAAACACAACAAGAAGGAGAGGAAACCCTATGTGAAGGTAAGCGCGACAATGTGGCTAAGAGGGGTAGCAAGGCCGCTTCCAAAGAATTTGTCGCTACACTCTACGACATCGACACTTCCTCAACTAAGGAGTCGAGCTTCGATGAAGAGGAATAGTCTCCAAGGAAGGAGGAGAAGAAGGAGAAGAAGGCAAGAGATTTCACCAGCCTCTGCTTCATGGCCGACAACACTCACAGCGGTGATGAGCTACACTCATCTAAGGTACCACTATCCTATGACCAGGTTTTCATTAAAGTTGACGAACTGAATGAGGTAGTACATGGTCATGATAGATTACTTGTTCAGGCTGCTAGAGAAAAAAAAGACCTTAGACTTAGGCTAGAATCTGTTTCGACTGATTATGCCATGCTTAAGCCTAAAACTGATGATGTTGAATGTGAATCTTGCACTGTTGTCATGGGTGAGCTTGCTCAGTTGCATTCTGTACATGCTCAAACTATTGATGAGCTTGAGACTACACAGAAGTAGGTTTTGGTGGTGGAGTCTAGACCTATTTCTTCTAATGCTTGCTCAAACTGTCCTTTATTGATTGATAGCATTAAATTGAGAGACAATCATGTTAAGTAGTTAAAGGCTAGATTGGAGAGTGCTGAGTGTTTGAACGATGTGCAGCCTGCTTGTTCCACCTTCATCACCCTTAAGGACCAACTCAGTTTTTCTAGAGGACAAGTAGAAAAACTCATGACTGAAAATGTATACCTTCTTTCTGTGGTGAACAAATGTACTAAGGAAAAGGGTAGGATGAATTTCCTCTTGGCCAAAATTAGGATGTGTGCTGACAGGGCAAGGTTAGCTCTAGGATTGGGTTTTGAGAGAATTCCTTCAGACAGTGCGAACAAAATTATTTTTACCTCACCCACTCCCTCAGAGAAAGAAAGAGCCCAATTATACACTTCACAGAAAGCCAATAAACCAACCCAGCCTCCAAAGAAAATTCCACCTCCTCCACTCAAGAAAAATCCTCAGTAGAAACCCAAGGAGCTTGTGAGAGTTGCTCCTATGACCTAGGTGAGTACCCCTAGGAATGTGTTTCATTGTTCTTACTGTAAGCGGGTGGGTCACTTGGTTAGGTTTTTCTTTCGTCGCATCAAGCATGAGTGACGCTCTTTGGTGTTGTGTTTTCAGGACATGCACTACCCTTCTCTAGGTATGCATGAGTCTGACTTGTACACACGTCCAAGTATTGAGGCTCCCCGTCCTTCGTAGAGAGGTTATGTCCCACGTGATGTACACCATGTCTCATATGGTGATAGACCACATGTAGGTAGCTTTGTACCTCGACAGGTTGGGAGACCTCATCGTGTAACTAGGTTGCATAATGTAGGTAGACCTCGCACATTGCATCACTCTACTTTACCTGTGTGTAGACAGTCTATTTTTACTATGCCTACTGCTCGTATCTCTCAGTGTTGGACGCCTCATCATATTTTCACTCACCCCAGCACTGAGCGATCGAGGTTCTCTCGTTTTGTGTAGGTGTCAGACCGAGGCTTGGAGGGCACGTGGATCATGGACTCTGGTTGTTCACGCCATATGATCGAGAACGCTGCATGGTTCTCCAGCCTCACCACAACCAAGCAAAAGGAACAGATCAGCTTCGGCAATAATCGAAGGAATAGTGTGAAAGGTAAAGGTGTGGTAAGAATCAACTCAAACTTCACTCTCAATGATGTTGCTTTGGTTGAAAACATGGGATACATTTTGCTTTCTGTACATCAGTTGCTTTATGAGGGCTTCGAAGTGCGATTTCATCGCGATACTTCACAAGTACTCAATTCTGATAGCGTTTTAGTTTGTAAGATCTTTAGAGTTGGGAGAGTTTTTGGAGCTTATTTTATGAGTCATCTGGTTCTTCTCACTACTTAGTTGCACATACTACTTCTGAGCTTTGGATGTGGCATAGGAGACTACGACATACGAGCTTTGAGTTGCTAGCTCGCTTGAGTGCCCTAGGTCTGATCTGAGGATTGCCCAAGCTCAAATTTGAGAAGAATTTAGTTTGCGCTCCTTGTCGACATGGGAAAATGATTGCCCCTTCACACTCACCAGTCACTATGGTGATGACTGAACAACCCAAAGATTTCTACATATGGACACTGTTGGTCCTTCTAGAGTTAGTTCTTTAGGAGGCAAATGGTATGTTCTTGTCATTGTCGACGATTTCTATCGCTACTCTTGGGTCTTCCTTTTAGCTAGCAAGGATGAAGTGTTTTCTCACTTTCGGATCTTAGCTTTGAGACTTTTTATTGAACTCCCTGGTGCATTGAAACTCATGTTGATTTTTGCTTGGAGCATGGCATAGAACATCAATTCTCTGCTCCACGGGTTCCTCAATAGAACGATGTTGTTGAGAGAAAGAACCGCCCTTTTGTTGAGATGGCTCAGACGATGCTCGATGAGCACAAGACTACTAGAAAATTTTGGGCCGAGGCCATGAACACTGCTTGTTACATCTCAAACCGAATTTTCTTGCGCTCAATCTTGAACTTGACTTCATATGAATTACATTTTGGGAGATAGCCCCAACGTTACACATCTTCAAGTATTTGGCTGTCGATGTTTTATCCTAAAACGTGGACATTTGGACAAATTTGAGTCGTGTTCTTCTAATGGGATCTTTTTGGGTTACACTACCCATGGTCATTCCTATCGTGTTTTTATTTTGGAAACTAACACTGTCATCAAGTCATGTGATGTGACTTTTGATGAATCAACCCCTGTGTTAGTTCATATTTTGAGCTTGCAAGTGAAAAGGATATGGAGACGACCATCTTCGAAGAAAAAGACCCCGCAAACATCGAGGATCAACCCCTACTTCCACCGACATCGATTCCCGAAGAAGACCCCGCTTCGATCACTTCAGCAATAAGCCTAGAAGAAACTACCATGACATCAATCATCTTTGACCGCTCCCCGACACAAGTTGAGGGGGAGACTGCATCCCACCGCGAGGCTCCATACCACATCCAAAGGATACACCCTCTCGAGCAGATCATTGGGGAGCTTGATCAAAGGGTAACACATTCTCATGCTCATTTCATTGATTCCACATTTGTTGCTTCTTTTGAGCCCTTAGATGTGAGTCATGCTTTATCTTATTCTGGTTGGATGCCCTACTACCCTCGACATCAACCTCCGAAGCCGACCCCACTTCGACCACTTCGGCAATAGGCCCCGAATCTACTACCTCGACATCGGTCATATTCAACCATTCACCAGCACAAGTTGAGGGGGAGACTGCATCCCGCTGCGAGGCTCCTCATCGCATCCAAAGGATGCATCCTCCCGAGCAGATCATTGGTGAGCTTGATCAAAGGGTAACATGTTCTCATGCTCATTTCATTGATTCTGCTTTTGTTGCTTCTTTTGAGCCTTTAGATGTAACTCATGCATTATCTGATTCTAGTTGGATCAATGCCATGCATGAAGAACTTGAAAATTTTGAGAGAAACCAAGTCTAGATGCTTGTACATCCCCCTCCTAATGTTCATTTCATTGGAACTAAGTGGATTTTCAAAAACAGACAAGGGGAGGATGGGATTGTAGTTAGAAACAAAGCTACACTTGTGACTCAGGGTTATTCTCAGTTAGAAGGGATTGATTTTACATAAACTTTTGTACATGTTGCTCGTCTTGAGGCCATTAGAATTTTACTTGCATTTGCGGCATCCCGTGGTTTCAAACTTTATCAAATGGATGTCAAAAGTGCTTTTCTAAATGGCTTCATAGGCGAAGATGTTTATGTAAAACAACCCCCCGGATTTGAAAACCCCAAATACCCTCAGAAAGTCCTTAAACTTCATAAGGCTCTTTATGGACTCAAGAAGGTTCCTCGAGCTTGGTACGATAGACTTAAGTCTTTTCTGCTTGAGCGAGGGTATTTGATGGGATATATAGATAAAACGCAAATTACTCTCAAGCATGGCAAAGATTTCCTCCTAGTTTAGATTTAAATTGACGATATCATCTTTGGTTTCTCTTCTCATTCTTTGGTTGCTGAGTATGCAGAGACTATGAGGAGGGAGTTCAAGATGTCCATGATGGGCGAACTCACATTTTTCCTTGGTTTGCAAATCAAGCAAAGCAAACAAGTTACCTTCGTCCACCAGACGAAGTACACCAAGGACCTGCTCAAGAAGTTCGACATGGCTCATGCAAAGCCCCTCGCCACTCCAATGGCTACTTTTGTAGCATTGGACCATGATGAGGATGGAGAAGCCATAGATCAGAAGGAGTTCCGAAGCATGATCGGCTCCCTCCTCTACTTGACGGCTATGAGGCCAGACATACACTTCGTTGTGTGTCTGTGCACTGGTTTTTAGGCTACACCACGAGCTTCACACTGCCAAGCGGTAAAGCGCATTCTCAGGTATCTCAAGGATAACCTTAAATTTGGCATTTGGTATTCTGCATCTTCCTCTTTGTGTCTTCGTGGCTATTTAGATGCGGATTTTGCTGGGTGTAGAATTGATAGCAAGAGTACCTCGGGTATTTATCATTTTTTAGGTACTTCTCTTGTTTGTTGGTCTTCTCGTAAACAGTATAGCATTGCATAATCTACAGCTGAGGCCGAATATGTTGTTGCAGCTAGCTGTTGCTCCCAGATTTTGTGGATGGTTTCCACATTGCGGGATTTTGAGCTAGATTACAAGAGTGTTCCACTGTTTTGTGATAACACTAGCGCTATTTCCATTGCAAACAACCAAGTTCAGCAATCCAGAACCAAACACATTGATGTGTGATATTATTTTCTTAGAGATCACAATGAGAAGGGTGATATTGAGCTTCAATGTGTTGATACCCAGAACCAGCTTGTCGACATTTTTACCAAACCCCTTGATGCATCCCGATTTGCTTATTTGTGTGGGGAACTTGGCATTTGTCATCCTTACGACATTTTGTGAGGGGGAGTATGCTTTAATTGTTTTGTATTGGCTTCCTTCTTATGATTTGTTGATGCATTTAGTTGCTTTTATATGCCTTTGCATAATTGTCATTGTCATGATGCATTTAGCTCTGATTAATATATCTACTTTCATTATGAGCATGATTTTAACTTGCAAAATTACAAACTTAATCACTGTTAGTCTTGTGCCTAGCATGTGTTATGCAGAATTGCTTTTGCTGTCCTTTATCTGCCTGGTAGCTAGAATCCTTTAATTTGGATGCAAAATTGCAACTTGAAAATAATACTACTTTTCATGGAATCATCCAACAATTGATACACAACAAAATCAATATCCATGATTTATGTGCTAAAAATGAAAATATCTAGGTGGGTTTGTTTGTCGCTCTAGCTTATTCTAGACTGCTTACCATAGCATGTTGGTATGAACTAGGATAACTTTGTGTTTGCCAAAATCACTTCCTTATGTTTCTGATGGTTTCTCTAGACCTAGGCTTGGCTTGGTTGGAAAGTATAAGGTGGACAAACAAATAAACCTTGGCAATATAAAAAAATTGCAAAGAGTGAATCATTTGCTTACCAAGCTTGCTAAATGCTCCATGAAATTGGACTTACTTTCATGTGTAGAAATTGATTAGCTTTTGAAGTTCCTATTTTCACTTGTCTAGATTACTAGTCTAAGTGGTGATGTTTTATTTTCAACAATTTGAAAAATTCATGCGTCAAACATTGATTTTGGAATATGTTAACTTGAGCTGAGCATCTGAGCCTGACATTATAATTTGGCATATTATTGCACTATATATCTTCACACTTTTCATCAATTCAAAGCCTTGCATCTTTTATTGCTCCTTGATTCTTGCATTGCCAAAGGGGGAGAGAAATGCCCTATTGCCTACCGGAGGAGAGATCAAAGGGGAAAGAATTTTTATGCCAAAGAGGGAGAGCCTGCACTATTTATATGTGCTTTCATGTGTTGTCGAAGGGGGAATTCTTATCAAGTGACATGATCTGGCTCTTTTTTGAGTTTTTATGGTGACTTGTGTGCTCAGAAATTTCAAACTTTTTGGAACTAGAATTTGGTTGTGAATGCACTCATCAAGGAGGAGATTGAGAAACCAAGTTGAAATCTGCCTTAGTTTCAAGTATGTGATGAGTGATTGACAAGTTACCTTCTAGGCGAAGGTATCCCTGGGAAGGGGTTTGGAGGTGTTTGTACCGAAGGGATCGATGTTTGCTGGCTGCAGTTGTTGAAGCGGAGTATGTCTGTCAGAGGGGTCCGACAGAATACGATGAGAAGTTTGTACCAAACGGCTCGGTACTTTGGGTAGTACACCGGAGTGTGCACCAAAGTGTTTTTACCGGAGAGGTCTCCAGGGTACTAAAAACACTTGTATGCTTATCGGTGGTGTGTAGGTGACTTCGAAGTTGACGGACGGTTTGCAACAGGTGAACTTGGGTCAAGCGGGAGGCTTGATGCTAGGCGAGGGGGAAGCTCGGTCACGAAGGCTGCATAGGGTCAAGGTTGGTCCTCAGGTCATGGTGCGCTAGGTGAAGGCAGAAAGTGCGGAGGGTGGCTCTGGCTGAAGGTACTCTAAGGAAAACTCCTCGGAGGCGAGGCACTTCGAAGGGTGACTCTGAAGGAGTAACCACGAAGGATGACGAACGAAGTCCTCAGGAATGCGGCAGGGCTCCCAAGTGTGCTCCGGTCAGAGACACTTGGAAGGACACCTAATGAAGGTCTCAGGAGTAAAGGTGCATCGAAGGCATGGTCCGGGTAAGGCCCTTTGTGAGTGTGTTCTGGGCGGAGACACAGTGAAGGAGTGCTTATGGAAGTGCTTCGTGCGGAGGGCTTGGATGGAGGGACTTTGGAAGGTGGCAAAAGTACTCCGAAGGTGGGGCTTCGGAGTGTGGCTGACTTGAGGTACTTCGACCATGCATGGCTTCGGTACACGTACTGACGGAGTTCGAGCTGGGAGTAGCTGTGAAGCCATGGTGGTCCATTTCGGAGATGATGGTGTGAAGACTCAAAGGCTTTGATGGCTTTGGCTCAAAACTGTCAATGTATCGGAGATTGACTTCGGTGAAGCGAAGGCCTTCGGGTTCGAAGCGTGTCACCAAAGCTTCTGCACATTTTGTGTGCGAAGGGGGCTCTAGAAGATTCCGCTTTGCAAAAGCTTATCGTGTCTGCTCTACAAAAGTCGATGTTGTCTCCTCTGCGAGGCTAACAAAAGGTGCTTCCAGTAAAGTAGAGTACCCTCTGTACCCCCGTGTTTGGATGAGACAAAAATGATGTAAACCCTAGGGGTATTGTAGTCTATTCACAAATCAGAGTAGTGCCTATAAAAGGAGAGGTAGGCTAGGGGCTAGGGAAACACTTTGCACTCCTATATAACCTTCTGTTTTCCTATAGCTTTGGCCCGCCACCATGAAGTGTTCTTTGTACTTGTGAGTTTTGTGTTCTCTGTTCTTGCAATGAAATTTCCATCTTGTTTTCTTTCTATTGCTTGAACTTGTATCTGTAGTTTGCACTGGATGAGTTAAGTTTTCTACTTTTCATTTTGTTTTGTGCCAACCAGAGTTTTTGCTCTGTTTCAACGAAGTGCGTTTCTCTCCTGTGCGTGCGTGTGTTTGCTCTGTGTCAATCGAAGGCTAGTCCTCACTGTTTAGTAGCGAAGCACCCAGCGAAGTGCCCTTTCGAGGCTTTTTCTCTTGCCATAGATGAAGTCTTTAGTGCAGTCAGTTGTGTCTGTTTTCTGCACTCCGAAATATAAAGCCTAGTACTAGTTGCTAGTGAAGAGTATCTAATCGGAGCCCACAGAGGGAAACATACTCCTGCGAGGTACAGTACTGCGAAGCCTGCTCGAATGCACCTCGTGTGTGGAGCCTGCACTATCTTGGCAGAGTTGCGTTTTGGGGTTTCTTAGTGCGAGCGAAGTGTTCTGATCTTCGAACTTTTACCCTATTCGAAGGCTATGTTCAGAGTGTGTTCGATACCTCCAAACCAGACACTTCAAAGGTGTGTTCGAAGCCTGTTCATCAGAACAAAATTTTAAAAGCTCCAATTCACCCCCCTCTCTGGTCACCTGTTTCGGTCCAACAATGTGGATACCATGGAGGCATTGCTCCTAAAGTGACGCTCATGGACTTCATCACGTGAACATCTACGTCATCTTCACCGATTCGATTGGTGAGGAACGATCAGGAAGAAGCGAGGATAGGCTTGACACGCTTCTTCCACATCCTCTTCTGCTGCACCTAAAATGTCCTTTGCTAGAAGGTAATGATCTATGATCTCGCACGCGCATAGGTTTTGGGCTTAGGGCGGAAATTTTTGAATGTTATGGCTAGAGTAGTTCCCCTATTTCCAAACAGTGGTATCAGAGCCTACGTGCATAGTGTTCAATCTGGATCTATCATATATGGAGATACGTGGTGGAAAAACATATTAGATCTGTTTCTCTCTGTGGCAAATTGAAAGTTCTGATACTGATCGGAAGTTCTGATGGCGGATCAGAAGTTTCGATACTGATCGGATGTTCCGATATCGAATAATGATTTGATATAGACATCAATTGTTGCTACTAGGGATTCCGATATTGATCGGAAGTTCTAGTGGATCGAAAGTTCTGATGCCAGATCGGAAGTTCCGACCCATCCGAATTGAAATTCTGAGCCTATTGAGCTAGTTCTTTAGATCCAGTATCCGGTCACTCGTAGATTCCTCGCCTACCTTTTTTTTGCAGAGATTGATGTGACTGGCATAACTTTGGATAAATGTGATGTATGAGATGCATGCGATAATTTTAAATTAAATATGGCCTACGTGTCATGGTTATTTATAGCCCAAGGCTGCTGTAAATTTATTATGGATTGCATGTTGTTTCTGCGGTGCTTCGGCCCATGTAACTAGTATAGGCTATGCAAGATAGGGTAGTACACTTCATGGAGACCGGGAGCATGCACTCAATGATGGGAGCCATGGAGATGGAGATCGCCATGTGAAGAGGGCCATGTTATGTCGTAGTTAATATGATTGCTTGTGATGCTTTCTTATGTTCCTGTTATACTATTCTTGCATGTTTCGTCAGTGCTAGGGACGTTGCCGTGCTATAATAGTTTCCTTCAAAAAAAATAAGTATTGATGCTCTTTCCAATGTGATTACGAAAGTGTCGCTTACCTATGTCACCTAGCTTCTAGAAGTGATGCCAAAGCTCACTAGGAGTTACAATGAATATGGATCTTGCGCCACTATTAGTCATTAGAGGTGACTTGTTTTAAAATAGTGGAACATGTTTTATTGGATAGAATATAAACATTGCATAGTGTTGAACCTTGCATTTAATCTTTTGTAGATCATAGCACCTACTACTCCTATTAAGAGCACTCCAGTTTTTAATTTGTGATCTATTCTTGAACGCGAGAAATTATCGAGAACAAACTTTATGGATTGGTATCGAAATTTGAGAATCATTCTTAAACAAGAGAAAAAGTATTACGTTCTAGAGGAACCTCACCATGATGAACCAGGAGAGGATGCTTCTGCAGCAGACAAGCGTTCTTATGAGAAGCAAACTAGTGATTCCATGGATGTCAGCTATCTAATGCTTCCCTGCATGTCCTCTGAGTTTCAGAAACAATATGAGGAATGTGATGCTTATGATATGATCGTGGGTCTTAAGGGCTGAGATATACAATGTGTCTAAAGCCTTGTTTGGGAGTAGGCTGACTGAAGAGAACCCAATGAGTCCCCATGTGATCAGGATGATTGGTTACATTGAGACTCTAGAGAGACTAGGTACCCCACTAGATCCGTACTTGGCTATTGATGTCATTCTCTAGTCACTCCCACTGAGATTTGAGCCGTTCATCATGAATTATAATATGGTTGGACTAGAGAAGACACTAGCTGACTTGCATGGGATTCTAAAAACTGCTAAGGAGAGTATCAGGAAATCTCCAAATCATGTGATGGTGTTTTAGAAGGAGGGAAAAAAGAGAAAGAGGAAGGGCAAGGCTAAGACTACAGATTCGATCTCTACTGTGAAGTTTAAACCGGGTGGAAGCACAATTGCAAGGTGTACCTAGAAGAGCAGAAGAACAAGAAGGGAAGTGTGACTTCCAATTCAGGTATTAATGTTATTGAAATTAATCTTCCTACTCGTCCAAATGATTCATGGGTATTTGATACCAGATTGATGATTCATACTTGCAAATCATGGCAGGGGCTGAGTAGAGTAAGAAATTTTGCAAGTGGCGAGCTGGATGTCCGCGTCGGGAATGGTGCAAAGGTTGCAGCATTGGTCGTCGGCGTTTATTCACTGTCGCTACCATAAAGACTAGTTTTGGTGTTGAATAATTGTTATTTCATTCCTGCCTTAGGCAGAAACATTATCTCTTCTTCATGTTTAGAGGAAGATGGTTTTTAATTCGTAATAAAGAACAAGTATTTTTCAATATTTTCGAATGTCATACTCTATGGTGTTTTTCCATTAGTGAATGGATTATATATTCTGAGTCCTGAATATGCACACGTTTATAACATTAGTATTAAGAAACAACGACTCAATGATTTGAATCCTACCTATGTATGGCATTGTCGTTTGGGTCATATAAATGAGAAGCACGTCCAGAAGATCCATACTGATGGATTTTTGGAGTCATTTGATTTTGAATCATATGACACATGTGAGTCTTGCTTACTTGGCAAAATGACAAAGAGGTTGTTGACAAGACAATGTGCCCACACACTTGGGTCAGTTCGACGATCCGAAAGTGTGCGGATACTTAGGGACAAGCCTAAGCATAACACAACACTGATGTCACGTTCCGACTACCCTTAACAGTGGCAAGGGGGTGGAGTCACCAGGTAATCAGATCACAAGCAAATAATCCAATTAGCCGAAAAGAAATATATTAAATAATATAAATCAACAAAGTGAATGGAGCCTAACTGATCTAAAGTGTATTGTGCAAAGGATCCCGCCGAAGGTAGTCTTCGATGTTCGGATCGATCTGGCCGAAGGCAGGCTCCGATCAGATCCTTATACGAAATCACTTCCGAGCGGCAAGGTTCGGTGCGAAGTCTCTGACATGATACAAATTCTCTAGCACAATGTGCTGGCACGACTTTGTCCGATGCGGAGTGCAAGCGTGGTGAAGCCTGTCTCGATGAAGCCTGCTGCGGAGCATGCTCGCGTGCGGGGCTTGGTCAAACCGACAACATCGTGACGGTCTGGCACGGGTAGTCCAAGGAAGAATACCGCCGAGAGGTGTTCTCGCAGCCTCCGAAACCAGTCTTCTGGCCTCAAACACCTTCGGCGGAGTGGCTCAGAGCATGAAAACCTGCAACAGAACAGAGATTAAGCACCAATTCGGCCTAGAGACCGAATCTCCAAAGTGTTGTAGTAGATAAACGAAGGTAGCAATCTATTACGTAGATTAATAGATACTTCACAGGTGAAGTAACAAGGCGATAGCAATCTACTACATACATTATCAGGTACTTCATGAGCGAAGTAGCAAGGCTTACTACGGTTTTGACGTGGCCGGTGGAGGAATTCTAGGAAAACCCACGAAGGTTGTAGAAAGGTAAATAAAAGTAAAGGTACGGTTCAAAGATAGGGCTTTGTGATTGATTTGTGTTGGGGATTAATGAACCGACCTCAACCCTATATTTATAGGGTATAGTCTTCTTATCTATAAGATTAATCTAGTAAGATTCGGCCTAATCAAGCTTAGGGATAAAATTAGCCAGAATAAAACTAAGACTCTATCTCTGAAAATCAGCCCGAAGTGGGCCTTCGACAAGGCATGCCGAAGCCTGCTCCTCGTGCCGAAACTTCGGTGGGGCAGGCCTCCGAAGACCTCCGGGCTGAAGGTAGCAGGCCGTCAGGAGGCTTCCGAAGCCCAGGGTTTGATGGGCCTTTGGGCTAAAGGTAACAAGCCGCTAGAGGGCCTCCGAAGCCCAATGCTTGATGGGCCTTCGGCACTATAGTCCTTCGGCCTGATCCAGGACTTGTGTATTTTTAGCCCAAATTATCAAAATTTATATTTTGACAATCTTGACCATTACTGCCATTTTTTGCTATCAACACATGCCCCCTGCCTTTTAGTGAACTAAGTGAACTAAAAGCATAACGGGCTAAGGACGATACCTTCCATATCGACCCCTCGACATCTCAAGCGCTTTTCCACATACTTGGGAAATACTTTTTCATGTACCTACCATTCAAAGCTCTTCGAAACCACTCTACTTGTAGGGACTCTAACACGTATGCATTACCTGGAGCGATCTCAGCTAGTTTAAAAGGACCTTCCCAACTAAGCGACCATTTACCAAATTTGGGGCTCTTAGCGCCTAAGGGTAAAATTTTCTTCCAAACCAAGTCAACGACTTGAAATGATTTTGACTTCAACTTTTATTGTAGGCTCTATCTATCTTTCTCTTGTCTTTCTCGATAGCTTCTAAAGCCCTTAACCTCTTATCGATCACTTCCTATAAATTTTCCTTCAAAAGAGTTTCATATTCATCGACCGATAAGCCATCTTGCTTAAGAAATCATAAAGAACTAAGATCTACCTCTACTGGTAGAATGACTTCTTGCCCATATACTAACTCATATAGACTAACTTTGGTAGCACCATGTTTTGCAACTCTACAAGCCCATAATGCTTTTGAAAGAACTTCATGCCACCTTTTGGGGAACTCTTCAATTTTCTTCTTAATGATTTTGATCACAATTTTATTACTAGACTCGGCCTGACCATTGGCCAGAGCATAGTATGGTGAAGAGTTTATCAACTTAATACCATATAATTCGGCAAAGTCTCACACTTCTTTAGCAACAAACAAAGTACCTTGATCTGTAGTGAGAATTTGGTGAATACCGAATCTATGTATAATGTGCTTCAAGATAAAATCAGTTACCTCATTATGAGTCATATTCTTAAGAGGTATGTCTTCAGTCCATTTGGTGAAGTAGTATGTCGCCATCAACACGAACCGATGCCCTTTTGAAGTGGGAGGATGAATTTTATCGATAAAGTCTAAGCCCCAACCTCAGAACGACCATGGTTTGATAATAGGGTTAAGTGATGAAGCAGCAACTAGCTGAATATTACCAAACTTCTGACATGCTTCACACCCTCTATAATATTTGAAACAATCATCGGTCATAGTAGGCCAGTAGAAACCTGCTCTTTTGAGCATCCAACTCATTTTCTAGGACGACTGATGAGTACCACAAAGCCCTTCATGGACTTCTCCTATAGCTATGTTGGATTGATCAGCATCTAAACACTTTAACCGCTTGTTGCCGAACTTTCTAATCAACCCTTTGACTGGGATTTCTTAAATACTAGACGATTGGGTTTCTCCAATAATCCTCATAGACATCCGGAGGGTTTGCTTACAACTTTCCTGCTTCTGCCGAAGCCTGGCTAGATTGGTCGTGTGGAGCCCATCAGAGCGGAGCCTTCCGTCGCAGGGGTCCGGCGTGTGAGGGCCTCCGTCACCTAAAATGTTTCGGCATGAGGACTCTAGCATGTAGGGCCCTTCGGCGGATGAAGGGCTCTGACATGAGGGTTCCAGCACGCAACAACCTTCGGTGGACAGAGAGGTCCGACCCGGAGGGTCCGGCGGACCTCGCTTTTGCACGATGTTCCTTTCTTCGGAAGTGAGACCAAGCACTAGTTTTTCTTGTACAGAAAACATTCCTCTCTTGATTTGATAGCAAGATGCTTGTTTAGCCAAATAATTTTCAGTTAAAATGGCTTCTCTTGACAAGTGAGAAATTTTGAAGTCATCGAAAGTTGCAATTATGTCTAAACATTTATCCATGTAACTATTTAGCAAGCCATTAAAACATTGAGCACTTTTAGCTACTTGTTGTACTACTAAGAGAGAATCACCATGCGCATGAACATGTTTGGCACCTATGGATTCTAGCAATTCAAGTCCTAGCAATAAAGCTTCATATTCAGCTTGGTTATTAGTATAATGAAATTCTAAACGGGCCGATATTTCGAAGCCCATGCCGCTAGGTGATATGAAAACTACCCCGATACCTTGGCCATTCTTGCAAGTTGAACCATCAAAATAAAGTTTCCATGGAACTACCTCAATTAGAGCAATATTGTTACCTCAATTGACATCTATGTGGTGATCAACTATAAAATTAGCGACAATTTGGCCTTTCATAGCTCTTAGTGGTTCATAAGCCAAATCATACTCAATCAAAGTGTAAGCCCACTTTCCGATTCTTCCACTTAGAATCGTCTTTTTCAACAGGTATTTTATGACATCGGTTTGGCAAGCGACAATAAATGTGGTACGGAGAAGATAATGACTTGTAATTTGGTACATGCGTAATAAAGGGATAAACACAAACGCTCCACAAACACGTACCTAGTTTTGTCGTCCAGTAGGCGGCAGCTCAAGAATGTGATGATGTACTCTTTCCCCGCCACCTCCTGAGTTAGCACGGCTCCTATCACGCTGTTGGGGGAAAATATTTCATCCTCAGGGTCTCTACAGTAATAGGGCAAAGGCAATCTACTAAACCAAAGTTCCAGAATTAACTCCGATTTAGTACGTGATCAAGTTCGAAGAATCAATGCAGACTCCTGTTCGGAGTATAACTTCGAAGGTCGAATCTTCAGAGAGCTTATCTGCCAGCAAGGATGGAAGACTTATCTTCTTTATCATTAGATTAGTCTTTTACCATTTTAACCCTATTAGGGGTAACGAATAGTTTCCACTATGTCGATTGTAATTGAGGGGTAAAAAGGTCTTATCCTTATGATTTTTACCTATAAATACCCCTCATTTTACTCTGTAATGGAGATTAAAGACTGAGTTATTCAATACACAACTTCGAATTACTTCGAGCTATTATTCAATTTGGAGGCTTGAAATAGTTCACTACGCAAACACTTCGTTTGTTAGTTTCCAATCTCTGAAAACTTGTTAGCGTAATCTTTTACGCCAATAGTTGGCGCCGTCCATGGGGAACCTAGTCCAAAAAACTTCGTTCTCTGCCAAGTTCTCAAAACCATGCCTCCCAAGCGGAGTTCATGTGGTAGTCCTACTCGGATGTCCCCTCGGACCTCCGGAGCAAGATCTTCGAACATAGTTGAGGTCGGAGGACCTTCGGTAATTCCTCCACCTCAGACTCCCGATGGGATTCCCCTCCTCGAGCATACGGAGTTCCTCCTCCAACTCCATTTGTACTTTAGCCAGCCGAAGTCCCTTCTCCAGCTCCGATTCCGCTTCGAACTGACGCGTATAGTTCTCAAAACCCGGAAGATCCTTCCAGAAGAAATGAAGACGGTCTTGGCGACATGGCAACCCAGATGGCCAGTCTCCAAGCTGAAGTGGCAAGGTAGAGGCAAGAAGCCACAGATAGGCTTCGTTCTGAGGCCACCCCGGTCATTTCCGAAGTGCCTCAGGACGATGATCTTCCTTATCCCGAAGCCCCAGAGAACGCTTCCTTCGATAGCGAGTCTCCGCTGCATCCCGAGTTACAGAAAGTGTGCTTCGACACTAAGTTTAAAACATCGAAGCTCTGTAAGTACTCCGGAGAGGAGGACCCCGGGGAGTTCGAGACACCATGGCCAAGTGTTTTCCTCTTGCTCTCGAAGGGGTGGCTTTGCGTTGGTTTTGGTCTCTGAAGCCGGGATCAATTAGAACCTAGGAGAAATTAAGGAAGAAGTTCATAAGTAACTTCAGGGTACCTTTGTACCCCCAATGTCTACGGGAAGTCTTTTCGAGGTGAAGCGGCTGCCTGGAGAAACTTTAAGACAATTTTTCAAGCACTTCGCCCATACAAAGTCGCAAATACGAGGGCTGACTACATCCTCCATAGTCGATGCAGCTCGAGAGGGAGTTACCCATGCGGGCCTCCTTGATAAACTCCATCGGAAACAGATATCCTCTGTAGCTCAGCTGATGGATTATTTTGAAGAATATGCTAGGTCAGAAGAAGGGTGGCTCCGAAGAACTACTTCAACTCTGTCAATCCTGCAAGAAGTCAAGTTCGAAGTAAAGACTTCAACACCTTCGCAGGGGCCTAGCATCGAAGTCCAGCATGACAGACGTCGGGGACAAAAGAATCCTCGTTCTGAAGTCATGAACATTGCTCCCCCGCAGAAATTTGCCCCTAAAACTTCACAAGCCCCGGGAAGCAAGACCAGCGGCTAGAGGCCGCCAGGGAAGCCGGCTGGCAAAGCCCAGGCCTTCTTCCGCTGCGTCCATGGTGAGAATCAGAGTCACGCTACTGATGCGTGCAAGTCTATACTCGCTTTAAGAGGCGAGTACCTTGAAAGGACCTCGGGTCGAGGCACTACTGACCGAGTTCATTCCGAGGTACGTTAGGAGCCTGTCCATGCTGTGGCACGTATAGACAACTTCGAGCCTGCAAGACAACCTCCGGTGGTCAATATTATGCCACCTCTGAAGTAGGAAGATGATCAAGATCGGGGTAAAAGAGTAATCCTCCCCATTTCCGGAGGAGGGACCATCGGCAGTATGTCGAAGAGACAGCAAAGAGAATATGTCCGGGAAGTGGGCCATATTGGAACTTCTTCGTCTGCAGCTACCATGCCCGAGTGATCCCATGTGCCGATATCTTTCTCTGCAGATGATGCAGCTGGCATAAAGTTTCCGCATGCAGATCCCCTTGTTATTACTACCGACATAGCACAGACTAAAGTCTGGAGTGTGCTGATTGACGGAGGGAGTTCAACAGATATCATCTCCTCCCTGCAGCTCGTCCCTTGCAAGGCTTCGCAGGACCCCCTCTTGATGCCCTCGACCAGATAGATCTGGAGGTTTCTTTCGGAGAAGGGCTACTAGAAAGCACAGAGGAGGTGATTTTTGATGTTGTAGATGCCCCTTATGCATATAATGTTATCTTCGGGAGGGGCATGTTAAATCAGTTCGGAGCCGTGGCGCATGATAACTATTTATGTATGAAGATGCCCACACAAGCGGGAGTACTCACTGTCTTTGGAGATCAAGCCACTGCGCAAAGAGCAGAATATGGTCATGGCCCCCCTCTCGACCCGAGACAAGTGAACAATGTACAAGGTAATCCGGAGGATATCTCTGCTTCAGGTGAACCTTCGAAGAAGTCCTTCCCAAGACCCAGCCCCGATGGAGAAATTATAACGAAGGTTATTGTCAAAGACGGCAAAGACTATTCTTTTCAGTTTGGCAAAGATTTGCCTCCAGAAATTGCTACTTCGTTAGAAAAAGTAGTCGAAGAAAATTTGGATGTCTTTGCATGGTCTGATGAAGATATTCCCAGAGTCAGTCGAGATATCATTGAGCATAGCTTGCTTGTGAACCCGAGGGTTTGACCTGTCCGACAAGGACTTCGGAAGTTATCCGCGGAGAGGGCCATCCTCGCTAAAGCAGAAGTGGAAAAGTTGCTGAAGGCTCGGATTATCAGAGTAGAGGCTCATACGGAGTGGTTAGCCAACCCAGTCTTCGTTAGAAAGAAATCCTCCAGGAAGTGGCGCATGTGTATTGATTTTACATCCTTGAATAAAGCATGCCCACGTGACCCCTATCCCATGCCCCGAATTGATCAATTAGTTGACTCCACTGCTGTTTCAGAGTTATTAAGTTTCCTCAACGCGTATTCTGGCTATCATCAAATCTGGTTAAAGCGCGAAGATGAAATCAAAACAGTCTTTGTAACTCCTTCAGGAGTCTTCTGCTATGTAAGAATGCCTTTCGGTTTAAGAAATGTCGGGGCAACTTTTTCGAGGTTAATTGCTAAGGCTCTAGGTCATCAAATAGGCTGCAATGTAGAAGCCTATATGGATGATATTGTAATAAAGAGTGATCTAAAGCACCAACATAGCCTAGACTTAGCAGAAACGTTCAATAGCCTTCGGGCATGTGGAGTCCGTCTTAACCCCGAAAAATGTATCTTTGGGGCTCAGGCTGGAAAATTGTTAGGGTATCTAGTTTCGAGTAGAGGGATCGAAGCTAGCCCTACTCAAATAACTGCATTACAAAGGATGGCTCCTCTAGAAAATTTAAAGCAGGTGCAAAAGATAACTGGTCGCCTAGCATCACTTAGCAGATTTCTAGCAAGGTCTGCGGAGAGAAGTTTGCCCATTTTCAAAACATTGAAAGGGTCCGAAGATTTTGCATGGACACTGGAGTGTCAAAAGAGTTTTGATGATATTAAAAATTATCTCAGTAACCTCGCTACACTCACTGTGCCCGTTGCAGACGAAACCCTACTCCTCTACCTTGCAGCTACTGGCTCCACTGTCAGTGTCGTCCTTGTCAGAGAAGTTGATTTCAATGAAAAGTTGGTGTAGAATCCAATCTATTTTGTATCCGAAGCATTGTCTGGAGCAAAAACAAGATATTCTCAGCTTGAGAAGTTCACCTATGCTATGATAATGGCTTCGAGGAAATTGAGACATTATTTTCTAGCACATAATCTGATTGTACCAACTTCGTATCCCTTGGGAGATATGCTCTGAAGTAAATATTCTACGGGAAGAATTAGAAAATGGGTTATTGAGCTAGCACCCTTCTGCTCCGATGTATATCTCAAGCCGAAAGTCAAGAGATGATCCGATAAATTCATGAAGACCTTTGTGGTAGCCATATGGCCCCTCGTGCTTTGGCAGGAAAACACTTCGCCAGGGGCTTTATTGGCCTACAATAGTAACTGATGTGGAGAGCCTAGTTCACACATGCCAAGGTTGTCAATGGATGGGAAGATGAAGTCATCGTCCGCCAACAACTCTTCAAGTCATTGCTCTAGTTTGGCCCATGGCTAGATGGGGCATGGACCTTATTGGCCCCTACCCAGTAGCAAAAGGAAATCTGAAATTCGCAGTGGTAGCAATTGAGTATTTTTCCAAGTGGGTCGAAGCAGAACCCCTCACAGCTATCACTTCGAATAATGTACAAAAAATTTTCTGGAAAAATATTATATGCAGGTTCGGAGTGCCTCGACAGCTCACAGTTGACAATGGGACACAGTTTGATGCAGATCCCTTCAGGAAGTTTTGCGAAGATCTTAGCATACAGATATGCTTTGCTGTTGTGCGCCATCCTAAGTCTAACAGAGCTGTAGAAAGGGCCAATGGTAATATCTTATCAGGGCTGAATCGAAGAATAGTAGGGTTGGCAAAGGGGCTGTGGACCGAAGAGCTCCCAAAGATTTTATGGTCCATTCGGACCACTCAAACAAGGTCCACAGGTTTCACTCCTTGCAGACTATTATTCGGAGATGAAGCTATGACGCCAATGGAGCTTAAAGGAGGATCTCTTCGCAGCACCGAACCTGAAATAGAAAGAGAAAGGCAAGCTTTTCTTGATTTAAAGAAGAAACTAGACTTCTAGATGTCACCAATTTGTCGAAATATCAGCAGAAAACGAAGACTTGGTTTGACCCGAAGGTTAATCTTAACGAACTTAAACCAGGTCATCTAGTTTTGTGAAGCATTATAGCACCAAGGAAATTAGGAAATAAGTGGGAAGGTCCATACATTATTCTCCGTTCAGGGCGCCCTAGTTCTTTTAAGCTAGCTAATTTAGAAGGCGAAGAATTAAAGCATGCCTGGCATGCGGATCACTTAAAGCGATATTCCGCATAGGAGCTCCTTGTAATCATTTGTAAACACCTTCTGAATTAATAAAGCTCATGGTTCAGATAATGTCTACCTCTCAAACACTTCCTGCTTCTAGTGGACGAGCAGGAAGAACAAAGTTGGTTGTGAGGGAAGTGTCATTCATTTGAACCAATTTGCGGACTTCGAACCACTGGTTCGAAGCTTCCGACGAGGTGGGAAAGTCACAGAAAAACGGATTCCAAGGCACCGGCTTGAAAGCATCTGTAAAAGAGTTCAAGGAGACCAAATGATGCGGATTCTAGGCTCTGGCCTGAAAGCTTCCGTAAAAAGAGTCCTAGCAGACCACTATGCGAATTCTGAACCATTGTTTGATAGCATTCGCAAAAAGAGCAAAAGGAGGCCAAACAAAATAGATTTTGAGCTGATAGATTCGAATGTCTGTAAGAAGAGTCCAAAGTGACCAATTGTTTTGGGTGCTAAGGTATCCGAAAAACTAGTCCGAAGTGACTACTTTCAAACAAAAAGGTACTAAGTTACCAAGTTTCTGACTCCAAGTAGTCGAAGACATTCTTTGAGATTTTAATCAATCTCTAAGTCGCTAAGGGGCTCTAAGCCTCCAAAATTGTACTCCTAAGTTATTTTTGTTGCGTGTAACCATCTTCGCCCGAATTTCAAAGTTGCTTACACCCAAAGAGGGGCTTGGAAGTAGGGAGACAATTTTGCGAACCTGCAACAGAGACGATGCGAAGTACCAATTCGGCCTTAGGACCGAATTTTGCGAGGTTTTGCACGGGTGGCGAAGGTAGCAATCTATTACGCAGATTAGCGGATACTTCATAGGCGAAGTAACAAGGCGATAGCAATCTGTTACGTAGATTAACGAGGACTTCACAGGCAAAGTACCAAGGCTTACCATTGTTCTGTAGCGGCGGACGGAGGGCTTCCAGGCAAACCCACGAAGAGGTACAGAAAAGTAAAGGTAAAAGTACAGGTACGATCAAAGCATGGCTTTGGTTTGTTTTGAGTTGGGGGGTCTCCACGCCGGCCATGCCTCTCTATTTATAGGGGGTTAACTCCCAATCTAATCTGCTATTAATCCAGACGGATAGTGTTGGCGTAAAAGATTACGCTAACAGGTTTCTGTAGGAAAGAAATTAACAAACGAAGTGTTTGCGAAGAGAACTGTTCTAAGCCTCCGAAAGGATAACAACTTAGAATAGTTCGAATGTGTGTATTGAATAACTTGTATTCGGACCCTATTACAGGGTAAAATGGGGGGTATTTATAGGCCCAAATATTAAGGAAAAGACCAATTTACCCCTCTTTTACAACCGACATAGTGGAAAATATTCGGCTCCCTTAATAGGGCTAAAATGATAAAAGACTAATCTAATGAGAAAGAAGATAAGTCTTCTATCTTAGCTGGCAGAAAAGATCTTGAAAAGCCTTAGTTCGAAGATGTACTCCGAACCAATGCCTATCTTCGTACTTCGAGCTTGACTCCGGGTATCTTCGAAGATGAACGTCTGGGAACCTTCGAATCCGCTATCTGCCTTTATGCTGTTTCGGCAATAACCCCGAAGATGATATATTTTCCCCCAACAGTAGCCCCTCGAATACGCTTCTCCATTTAACCTGTAATGTTAGGAGAGCAGTATACGGAAGGAAAAGATAACCAAACATAGGGGTTATTGGATTTTAATTCATCTCCGAAATGTATGAAGATATAAACTCCGAATCAGTCTTAGGATAATTGCTTTTCGAACTATCTTAGAACCGACTCAGGAAGTTCGAAAGTCTTTTAGACTTAGAGAAAATAGCCGTTAGCTTTCTGTTTCTAACGGAAACTGTAGAATGCGTTAATTTCGGAGAAAAGTAACGGCAGGAATGCGAAACAGCATGGACTAACGGTAAAAAAGTAAAATCTAGGCTATAAATAGAAGGCCTAGAACTTACCCGGTTACCTTTTCACCGCTTTCTCGCAATCAAACACCTTTTGAGCCCTTTGAGTTCTTGAGCCCTAGCCTCCATTTTCCCCAAAGCAACCCAGTGACTGCAATGGTGAAGACCAAAGGCTCGGGGCCTTCAGCTTTGGCTAGGCAGCAGGCCGCAGCTGCAGCAGCGGTGGCGGCAATGGCGACATTAGCTCCGACATCTGCAACGACATCTGCAACGACATCCATGGCGGCAAAAGGGGGAAATCCCCAAAATGTCGATGAACAAGGTCTCTGCCCGCCATCAACAAAATACTTGGATCAATCTTTCCAATTGGGGCCTTCTACCTGCAAGAGAGAGTCATTGGCAATCGCAGTAGAAGGGAAAATTAGTACCGGAGTCATGATCTGGAAGCCAGGCAAAGAAATGATTCCGTCGCCAAGACCCGGAGAAGTAGTTGTTTTCGAAGCCTTCTTCGAAGCCGGCTTGGGCCTTCCAGCAGTAGACTTCCTGGCGGAGGTACTTGATCTATTTCACGTTACCCTTCCTCAGCTCTCTCTGAATGCAGTAGCTCGTTTGGCTATCTTTGAATTGGCGCTGAGAGCCGAAGGTTGTGAAGGGAGGGAAGAGATCTTCGCTGCACTACATAGAGCAACATGCCAACCAAAGACCTTCGTAGGCCCCGGAGGTGAAAAAGTAGTAGTAGCCTTCGGTAGTATCAACTTTAGGCTTCGAGATGAGTATGCCCTTCAGTTTCCAGCTAAGGCCATCAATGCAAGATGGTATACTGATTGGGTTCTCAGATGGTTCTATGCCGAAGTTGGGGCAAGCAGTCCTCTGGACGGACCTCTTAAAGAAATCCAATTCCGGAAGGAAGCCTTAGTGCAGCCCAACGAAGGTCAGCTCGAAGCACGCCTCAACCTGCTTCAAAAGATTAGCCGAAGGTTAAGCATGCGAGACTTAGCCGATGAATTCCTCGGTCTGCAAATTTCTCCGCTGATGGCCAACTGGCCTATCATCTTCGAAGAGGATTCGGAAGGCGGTCTTCGAAAAATTGCTTCAACTTCGAGCCCTACAGGTAACTTCGAAGACAATATGTATTATGCATATTCATTCGAAGAAAAATTAACTTGATTTATTTTTCTTTTTTAGCTTCTTCAGCCCCTGTTACTTCGGAACAAATCATAAGGGCTTCGGAGAAGATTTTGGGCGCTCCAACTCCGACCGAAAAAGAATGGAGAGTCAAGTTAGTCGGAAGTTGGGAGAGATTTAACAGAGTATGGGGAATGTTGGGAATCACTCCGCCCCCTCTGATGGATTGGGTGCCTTCGGAGAAAGGACCCAAGAAAAGGAAAGCCGAAGCTGGGGCTTCGAGCTTCGCAAAGACTCCGGTGAAGAAGGTGGCTCGTAAGCCCAAAAAACCTGCATCTCCGAGCCCAAGAACCTCAACCTCCGGTTCTAATGAAGATGAAGGTAAACTATTAGTGAGGTTGATTGATGAAGATGCAGCTCAAAAAGATATTCATATTGAAGATACTGCAGGTATGCCGGAGTCTCAGGCTAACAATGAAGAAGTGAGAACTCCGGATGCTCAAGAGGAAGAGCAAATCGAAGCCCCTACGACTGAAGGTGAAGTCAAAGTTACTGCGACTTCGACTTTAGATAAAGGAAAGAATGTTCAGAGAGATACTCTGGTAGTTGAAGTTTTGACTCTGGATTCAGACGAAGACCTCACCTTCGATCCTTCGAGCAGTCCGATGCTCGCTCACCACCAAAATATCGAAGGTAAACTTCGCATAATTCTCTTGTTCTTTTCGGCAAAATTATACAATGTATAATACCTTTGCTTTTGCAGAGCCCTCTTCTGTAGAAGTACGTCGTGAAGATCCAATTCAAGGGCCTTCGACAACTTCGGAGCCTCACCTGGAAGTCGCTCAACAGGGGCCTGGAAGGGGTAAAAGACATATAGAACCTCTCCCTGCTCAAGGATCAACTTCGTCTGAATCAACAGACGAGAGTCAACCTACTGAGGGGGGGCCATCTACTGAAGCTCCAAGGACCTCAGCAGAACGCTCCGGAGCTTCGCCAAGCAGGGATGACCAAGAAGCTTCGGCAATGCTCCCTCTTTTAACTCCTTTTTTGGAGCAAAGAACCGGGCTTCGGACTCTGCTCAAACCTTTAGGTCGAGTCAGTCGCGAAGTCGGGGAGACAGAGCTGGTAGCTATTTTAAGCGGGGCGAAGAGTTCGGAGCTAAACGTTGCCATGGAACGAGCAGCCTACCAGGTACGGAACACCTTCGAACCAATAACAAATTATACATGAATAATTTCTTACTTCAATTTTTTCTTTTCTTAGCAAGCGGTCTTGGCCCGCGCTGCAACTTTATCAAGCGAACATGAAATTGCTCAGCTTCGGGAAGAAAACGAAACTCTTCAGCGCAACTTGTCTTTCTCCGAATCTAGAGTGGTTCAAATGAATAATATGATTTCAGCAGAACGCAGGGCCAGATAGGGTTTGGAGGCTGCAAATAAGGAGCTCGAAGCAGAAAGGATCGTGCTTCGAGCGGAAATCGAAAGGGTGCGGTTGGAGCATGCTAATGCGGGGTCCGAGCTTGTGAGGCTCCAAGAGGAAGCTAGCCAACTCCTAAATCAGAAGAATACTTTAACTATGGAGAATGCTAGGCTTTCCGGAGTTCTAGAAGAAACGACTTCGAGCAAGGATGCATTAATTGAAGAAAAGCTTAAGTCCTTGAAGGTAGCTACGGAGGTCATAGAACAAATGCTAGGTGTTCTGGAGTACTTCGGTACTACTGGATCACTTCCTTCAGATGACAACGTCACTCTGCTGCGCCGGTTAAAAAGGATCCAAGAAGTAGCGAAGCAAATGAAGACGGCAGGCATTCGTTACGGAGAACTCTCCGGACAAGTGTCTGCCATCGGACTACTTCGTTACTACGAGGATTTGGGCCGAACAATCACTCCGAGCGAAGAGGGCCCTATTACCTTCGATGACGAGCGGCTTCTAACTCCTTCCGAAGGCGTGACCGCTGCCTGGCAGGCCTTCCAAGCTTCATGGAGAGCCGAAGGTCGCACTGCGATCAAGGCTTGGATCGACGAAGGTCAACGCCAGAAGCAAGTTCGGAACCAAGCTTCAAGCGGTCAGCCTCCTCCAAACCCGCAGGTTTAGGAATAATTTAGGATTTTTGACTATGTAAAGCTTCATGCTTATGAACATTTATCAATGAAAATTTGTTTATCATATTTTTAGGCTTTGTCTCATATGGAAGATATCGAAGTGTTAGATATTAACGACGAACTTAGCTCATTATGGAACACCTTCGAACTTCTAAAGACTTACAAGCGTCCTCGATTTTTAATTCCTCGAGATAGCTCCGGTGTAATTGCGCCCGAAGTAATCAAAGATATAATGTCTTATATTAAAGAGGAAGAAAAAGATGTTAGCTTGAACACTTCATCTTTTGACGACGCTACTTGGTCTGAAAACAAAGATGAAGGTCAAAATAAAAGATCTGAAGATCTTAGAAGCTGGGAAAGAAGCCCCGAACGGCTTCGAACTTGGGCCGAGCTTTAACAAGAACAGAAGGATTTTAGAGCTTCGAACGGGAGCAAGAGAGTTAAACGCAAAGTTATTAGAACTCCCGGTGCTGGAACTAGTCGTTCCACCCCTAGCTCTAGGGACCGAAGAGGTCTTCGATTCCTTCTTGGTATAGATACCAATTTTTCATGATGTAACTTGTAAACACATTCGTTTGAATAATGAATACCGATTTAAAATTGTCTCCATATTTACTAGCCCCTCTTTGGGTATAAGCAACTTCGAACTGTATTCAAAGATGGTTATGCACAAAGAAAAAACTTCGGAGTACAATTTTTTGGGGGTTCGGAGCCCCTCTGCAATTTAAAGATCTTTTAAAATCTTGTAAAATGTCTTCGACTATTTGTAGTCTGAAGAATGGCAACTTAGTACCTTTGTTTTTTGAAAGAAATCACTTGAGATAACTTTCAAGATACCTTAGTATCTTAGATAATTTGTCACTTTGGACTATGTTAACAGACATTCGAAGCTCATGGCTCAAATTCTGTTTTGCTTTAGCCACCTTCGGCTCATTTTTGCGATCTCTGTCGAACCAATGGTTCGGAGTTTGCAATGGTCTCTTTGGACTCTTTTTAGGGATGTCTACCAGCCAATGGCTTGGACTCCGTATATTTTGGCCACCTTCGGCTCTTTTTTGCGGAAGTCTACCAGCCAATGGCTTGGACTTCGCAGGTTTTGGCCACCTTCGGCTCTTTTTAGGGAAGTCTACCAGCCAATGGCTTGGACTCCGTATGTTTTGGCCACCTTCGGCTCTTTTTACGGAAGTCTACCAGCCAATGGCTTGGACTCCGTAGGATGTGGTTTTGGGCTCTTTTACGGATGCTTACAAGCCGGTGGCTTGGACTCCGGATTATGTCAGCCCCCACGTCGGAAGCTTCGAACCAATGGTTCGAAGTCCGAAAATACAACTCAGCTTCATGACACTTCCCTCTCGGTCGACCCCGCGGTTCCAGTGCGTCCACTCGGAAGCTGGAAGTCTATGAGGGGAAGGCACTATCAGGATCATATGCTTTATTAATTTAGAAGATGGTTACAAGCGAATTACAAGGAGCCCTTATGCGAAGTATCACTTTAGGTGCTCCGCATGCCAAGTATGTGCTAACTCTTCACCTTCTAAATTAGCTAACTTAAAAGAGCCAGGGCGTCCTGAACGAACAATTAGGTATGGACCTTCCCATTTATTTCCTAACTTCCCTGGCGCTATAACGCTTCGCAGAACAAGATGACCCGGTCTTAGTTCATTGAGCTTAACCTTCGGGTCAAACCAAGCCTTCGTTTGCTGACGATACTTTGATAAATTCGCCACAGCTCGAAGTCTTGTTTCTTCGGATAAATCTAACGAAGCTTCTCTTTCTTCTTCAATCTTCGGTTCAGTGCTGTGAAATGATCCTCCTTTGAGCTCCGTTGGAGTCATAGCTTCATCTTCGAATAGTAGTCTGAATGGAGTAAAACCTGTGGACCTTGTTTGCGTAGTCCGAATGGACCACAAAATCTTCGGAAGCTCTTCGGTCCACAGTCCCTTTGCTAATCCTACTATCCTTCAATTTAGCCCTGACAAAATATTTCCATTGGCTCGCTCTACGGCTCCATTAGACTGAGGATGTCTTACTGCAGCAAAACATAACTGAATGCCTAGATCTTCGCAAAACTTCCTGAAGGGTTCTGCGTCGAACTGTGTTCCATTATCAACTGTAAGTTGTCTAGGCACTCCGAACCGGCAGATGATGTTCTTCCAGAAGAATTTCTGTACATTGTTCGAAGTGATACTGTTAAAGGGTTCTGCTTCCACCCACTTAGAAAAATATTCAATAGCTACCACTGCGAACTTCACATTTCCCTTGGCTACTGGAAAGGGGCCAATTAAATCCATACCCCATCTGGGCATAGGCCATACCGGAGCAATGACTTGAAGAGCTGTTGGTGGGCGATGACTCCGTCGACCCATCCACTAGCATCCTTGACAAGTGTGGACTAAGCTCTCCGCATCAGCTGTTATTGTAGGCCAGTAAAGCCCCTGGCGAAGTGTTTTTCCTGCCAAGGCTCTCGGGGCTAAATGGCTACCACAAAGGCCTTCATGAATTTCTCGAAGAATTTCTTGACCTTCGGCTTGAGATATACATCGGAGTAGAGGGGAACATACTCCGGCCTTGTATAAAATACCGTTTATTATTTGATAATTTCTGGCTCTAAGCTTTAATCTTGACAACTGTGGCTCTTCGGGCAAATTTGTTCCTCCCTGTAAAAGTTCCATGATTGAATTTTTCCAATCTGCACTAGGAATGCAAATAATCTCTGCAGAGGGAATTTGTGGCACCGAAGGTATACTGAGCTCCTCATAGAAAGCTTCTTCTGGCACATCCACAGCTCCGGCTGCAGCTTTTGCTAAGATGTCCGCTTGCACATTTTCTGCTCTTGCTATACTCCGAATGGAAATACCCTTGAAGTGTGCTTCGATTTTACGGATTTCTTCTAAGTACTTTGCAAGCTGTGGATGCCGAACATGGAAACTTTTATCTACGTGCCCTCCTACTATCTGAGAATCTGTCTTTATAATAATCCTAGTAGCCCCTAGAGCACGTGCTTTTCGGAGTCCCAATAAAATTCCTTCATACTCCGCTATGTTATTGGTAGACTTAAAGTTGAGTCTTGCGGAGTACATTGCTCTTTGGCCCGAAGGTGAAATTAACACTGCTCCAATGCATGCTCCGGATGCTTGGAAAGCCCCATCGGAATAAACAGTCCAAACTCCGTCACTTGACTTCTCCGGAACTAAATTTGCAGGTGGAGTCCATTCTGCTACAAAATCTGCTAGGACTTGCGATTTGATTGCTGTCCTTGCCAAGAAAGATATGCCGAAGGGTGCTAGCTCAACTGCCCACTTCCAAATCCTTCCAGTGGAATCCTTACATCGAAGCATATCTCCTAAAGGATACGAAGTTGGTACAATTACATTGTGTGCCAAAAAATAATGCCTTAATTTCCTCGAAGCCATTATCAAAGCATAAACGAACTTCTCAAGTTCGGAGTATCTTGTCTTCGCTCCTGATAACACTTCGGATACAAAATAAACAGGATTTTGGACCAACTTCCCATTGAAATCCACTTCTCTGACAAGGACTGCACTGACGGCAGAACCTGTAGCTGCAAGGTAAAGGAGTAGGGTTTCGTCCGCAGTAGGCACCGTGAGTGTAGCAAGATTACTGAGATACTCTTTAATACCTTCGAAGCTTTTCTGACACTCCGGTGTCGATGCAAAATCTTCGGACCCTTTCAATGCTTTAAATATAGGCAAGCTTCTCTCCGCAGACCTTGATAAAAACCTGCTAAGTGCTGCCAGACGCCCAGTCAGCTTTTGCACTTGCTTTAAATTTTCCGGAGGAGCCATCTTTTGTAGCGCAGTTATTTGAGTAGGGCTAGCTTCAATTCCCCTGCTTGAAACTAAATACCGTAACAGCTTTCCAGCCTTAGCTCTGAATATACATTTTTCGGGGTTAAGACGGATCCCACATGCCCGAAGGCTATTGAATGTTTCTGCTAAGTCTAGGCTATGTTGGTGCTTTAAAGCACTCTTTATTACAATATCATCCATACAGGCCTCCACATTGCGACCTAATTGATGACCTAGAGCCTTAGCAACTAACCTTGAAAAAGTAGCCCCGGCATTTCTTAAGCCGAAGGGCATTCTTACATAACAGAAGACTCCCGAAGGAGTTACGAAGCTTGTCTTGATCTCATCTTCGCGCTTCAACCATATTTGATGATAACCAGAATACGCGTCAAGGAAGCTTAATAACTCCGAACCTGCGGTGGAGTCAACCAATTGATCAATTAGGGGCATGGGGTAGGGGTCACGAGGGCATGCTTTATTCAAGGATGTGAAATCAATGCACATGCGCCACTTCCCGGAAGACTTCTTTCTGACGAAGACTAGGTTGGCTAACCATTCTGTGTGAGCCACTTCTCTGATAATCCCAGCCTTCAACAATTTCTCAACTTCGTCTTTCGCTAGAGCAGCTCTTTCTGCAGACATTTTCCGGAGTCCTTGCCGGACAGGCCGGGCCTTCGGGTTTACAAGTAAACTATGTTTAATGATATCCCGATCAACTCCGGTGATATCTTCATCAGACCAAGCGAAGACATCCAAATTCTCTTCTACCACCTTTTCTAGGGAGGTTGCAACTTCTTCAGATAAATCTTTACCAAATTGAAATGTATACTCTTTACCATCTTTAACAATGACCTTCGCTGCAATCTCTCCTTCAGGACTTGGTCTAGGAAAGGACTTCTTCGAAGCTTCGGAGGAGGCTGAAAAAATTTCCTCATTATCTTGCACATTGTTTACTTGTCTTGGATCAAGAGGGGGACCATGACCATATTCCACCGTCCGAGCGATGGCTTGATCTCCGAAGACTGTAAGGACTCCTGCTTGTGTGGGCATCTTCATGCACAAATAATTGTGATGCGCCACAGCTCCGAACTGGTTTAGCATGCCTCTTCCGAAGATGACATTATAGGCATACGGGGCATCTACAACATCGAAGATTACTTCTTCAATTCGAGCCAACAAACCTTCTCCGAAGGTGACTTCCAGGCCTATCTGGCCAAGTGCATCAAGCGGAGGTCCTGCGAAGCCTTGCAAAGGATGAGCTGCTGGAAGGAGATGCTTCCTGGAGATGCACAATTGATCGAAGGCTTGAACAAAAATGATATCTGCCGAACTACCTCCGTCAATCAACACCCTTCGAACTTCAGTGCCCGCAATATCAGCAGTGATAACAAGTGGATCTGCATGCGGGAACTTAATGCCAGCTGCATCCTCCACAGAAAAGGATATCGGCACATGAGACCACTCCGGCATTGCGGCTGCAGACGACGAAGTCCCAATATGGCCTACTTCTCTGACGTAGTCTCTTCGCTGTCTCTTCGACATGCTTCCGAGGGTACCTCCTCCGGAGATGGGGAGGACTACTCTTTTCCCTCGGTCTTGGCCTTCCTCTTGCTTCGGAGGTGGCATAACATTGGCCACTGGAGGGTGTCTTGCAGCATCAAAGTTTTCTATCCGCGCCGCAGCCTGGACCGGCTCGGGGCGCGTTGCAGCTGGAACTCGGTCGGTAGTACCTCGACCCGAAGTTCTTTCTAGGTACTCTCCCCTTAGGGTAAGTATAGCCTTGCAAGTATCATTTGCATGGCTTCGATTTTCTCCATGGATGCAGCAGAAAAGGGTCTGGCCCTTGCCAGCCGTTTTCCCTGGCGGCCTCCAGCCGCTGGTCTTGTTCCCCAAAGACTATGGAGCTCTCTATGTAAACTTCTGTGAGGGTGCAATATTCATGACTTCAGAACGAGGGTGCTTTTGCCCTCTTCTCCGATCATGTTGAACTTCGAAGACTGGTTCCTGCGGCTGTGCCGAAGTTTTCACTTCTACTTTAACTTCTTGCAATATGGACGAAGTAGCGGCAGTCCTTCGGAGCCAACCCTCTTCTGACCTCGCATACTCCTCGAAGTATGACATCAACTGAGATACCGAGGAGATGCTTTTCCGATGAAGCTTATCCAGGAGACCTTGATGAGTGACGCATTCCCGAGCTGCATCAACTACCAAAGATGCAGACAACCCCCAGATTTGCGACTTCGTATGAGCGAAGCGCTTGAAATATTGCCTCAAAGTCTCTCCGGGAAGCTGTTTCACCTGGAAAAGGCTTCCTGTTGACATAGGAGGCACGAAGGTGCCTTGAAAATTACTTATAAACTTCTTCTTCAGCTGCGACCATGAATTAATTGATCCTGGCTTCAAGGACCAGAACAACCTTAATGCCACTCCTTGAAGAGCTAAAGGGAAGCACTTCGCCATGGTGTCTCGAACTCCTCCGCTAGCTTCAATTGCTAGGGCATAAGAACGAACGAACTCTCCGGGATCTTCATCTCCGGCATACTTACAGAGCTTCGAAGTTTTGAAGTTTGGATCAAAGAAAACTTTCTGCAGCTCAGGATGCAGCGGAGATTCATTATCGAAGGAGGCATTCTCCGGGGCTTCGGGATAATCGAGATCGTCGTCTTCGGGCACTTCTGGGATAGTTGGGATGGCTTGAGAGTGAAGCCTGTTTGCAGCTTCCTGTCGCCACCTTGCTACCTCAGCTTGAAGGTTGGCCATTTGAGTGGCCATATCTCCAAGATTGTCTTCATCTCCTCCGGAAGGATCTTCCGGGTCTCGAGAACTAGTAGGATCAGTTCGAATTGGGATGGAAGGTGGAGGAGGGACTCCGGATGGTCGAAGCATGGAAGGGGTTGGCGGAGAAGCTTCGTATGTCCGAGGGATAGAAGCCCCTTCCGGAGTTTGCGGAGGGAATGTCGAAGGGCCTCCGACTTCAACCGTGTCGAATGGTATCTCTCCGGAGAACCGAGAAGACCTCCGAATGGGATTGCGGGGTGCGCTCCGCTTAGGAGGCATGATGAAAGAAGTTGGTAGAGAACGAAGTTTTTTGGACTAAGTTCCCCACGGACGGCGCCAACTGTTGGCGTAAAATAAAGATTACGCTAACAGGTTTCTGTAGGAAAGAAATTAACAAACGAAGTGTTTGCGAAGAGAACTGTTATAAGCCTCCGAAAGGATAACAACTTAGAATAGTTCGAATGTGTGTATTCAATAACTTGTATTCGGTCCCTATTACAGGGTAAAATGGGGGGTATTTATAGGCCCAAATATTAAGGAAAAGACCTATTTACCCCTCTATTACAACCGACATAGTGGAAACTATTCAACTCCCTTAATAGGGCTAAAATGATAAAAGACTAATCTAATGCGAAAGAAGATAAGTCTTCCATCTTAGCTGGCAGAAAAGATCTTGAAAAGCCTTAGTTCGAAGATGTACTCCGAACCAATGCCTATCTTCGTACTTCGAGCTTGACTCCGGGTATCTTCGAAGATGAACATCTGGGAACCTTCGAATCCGCTATCTGCCTTTATGCTGTTTCGGCAATAACCCCGAAGATGAGATATTTTCCCCCAACAGATAGAGATAGAGATTAAGCTGGCGATGCAAACAGCTCTATCTCTACCGAGGTGGGCTTTGGCCAGGCCCGTTCAGGCTTTCTCCTCGGGCCGAAGCTTAGACAGCGTGGGCTTTGGCCAGGCCCATTGAAGCTTGCTCCTCGGGCCGAAGCTTCGACAGCGTGGGCTTCGGCCAGGCCCGTCGAGGCTTGCTCCTTGGGCCAAAGCTTCGATAGCATGGGCTTCGGCTAGGCCCGTCGAGGCTTGCTCCTTGGGCCAAAGCTTCGACAGCGTGGGCTTCGGCTAGGCCTGTCGAGGCTTGCTCTCGGGCCGAAGCTTCGACGGTGTGGGCTTCTGAAGCTTCGGCAGCGTGGGCCTTCGAAGGTTTCCTGGCCGAAGCCCATGGGCTGGCTAGAGGCTTTCGGAGCCCATAGCTCGATGGACTTCGGCCCTGTAGGGCTTCGGACAGACCCTGGACATGTGTACTTTTGGCCCAAATCACAAAAAATTGATATTTTGATAATCTAGCCATTAATGCCATTTTTTGCTATCAACACATGCCCCACTGCCTTTTAGTGAACTCGTGAACTAAAAGCATAACGAGCTGAAGACGATACCATTCGTATCGGCCTTTCGACACCTTTATGACGTTTGCCACACAATTGGGAAATACCTTTTCAAGTATCTACCATTCAAAGTTCTTCGAAACCGCTCCCTTTCTTCTCTACAGGTACAATGTTAGCAACCCATTCCGTGTACCTGCATGGCCTAATAAATTCAGCCTTAAGTAGTCGTTCCACTTCTTCTTTAACTCGGTCATAGACGGTCGAATTACAGCGACGGGGAGGCTGCTTATAAGGCCTAAATCCGGACTTGATGGGAAAACGATGCTCCACGAGATCGCGGCTTAGCCCTGGCATTTCGCTATACTCCCATGCGAAACAATCGACGTACGACCGAAGTAACTTTATTACTTCAGCCTTTTCATCGGGGTGTAAATGTTGGTTTACAAAAGTCGGCCTTGGTACGCTACCATTACCTATATCAACTTCCTCCAAGTTATCGGCCGACGCAAAACCTTGCCCTAATTTTTCTACTTCGCTAAAGTCCTCGATGGCTTTGGCAATACCGTCTTTATTAGACCGATACTGCTCTACTCGAGACTTTAGCCAATCTAGATTATTCTTGCTAGACATGACTACTAGTACAAAAATAGCCATGCTACTCCAACCGACTTTACAGACACTAGTACAAACCGTCCTCTGGATACTCTACTTTGTTATGGATGGCGTCGACTGATACATCGGCCAATGCTACTTGGGCCGAAGTATCCACAGGGATGACTTCTATCTCATCGCCATCCCACTGTATCAGGCACTGGTGTAGAGTAGAAGGGATGCAACAGTTCACGTGAATCCAGTCGCGCCCGAGTAAAATGCTATAGTTAACTTGTATGTCGACGACGAAGAACGCTGTTGGCAACGTCTTGTTGCCCACCATCAACTCCATAGAGAGTACTCCCTTGGCCTCAGAGCTCTCGCCGTTGAAGCCGTTGAACATCAAGTTAGTCTTCTTCAGGTCATCTTCGTCCCTGCCAAGTTTCTTCAACAATGAATAAGGCATTAGGTTAACAGTGGCGCTGCCATCGACGAGCATCCGAGAAATCGGCTTCCCATCGATGTGACCCCTGACATAGAGGGGTTTTAGATGGCGAGCCGAGTCCTCGGGCTTCTCGAAGATGGCGTTGCGCGGACCGAGGTTCAATTGAATGACCCCGGCCTTGTCCCGTGGTAGGGCGAACTCGGCGGGTAATGTGACGATGTTGATGTCCATCGCCTGAGGCACGGGCCCCTCAGAGACGGGTGAGTAATCGTCGTCGAGCAAGTCGTCGTCGTCGTCGCTCGGACTAGGAGCCGGGTTGGTTATCTCAATCGGATTCTCCCTCCATACCTGTTTGGTAGCTGGCCGAGGGCGGATCTCTTCAAAGATAGCATCGCGCTCGGCCTCAGCTACCTTCTCGCGCATCTCCTACACCCACAGCCTTTGTAGGCATCTCTTCTGTGATTTGGACATGCCCGGAGGAGCACAAGATGGCTGCGACTTGGTGCCTGGAGCTACTGTTCGACTCCTGTTAATTCTGGCCAAAGTGTGCCCTTCGGCCTCGGGCACCCTGTGTTCGAAAGGGGCTTCGCTGCGAACCCCATCGAACGGATCAGCCTCGTTCGGCCGATCGAACCAAGCTTTGGCGTGGAGCCCGGCCAAAGCATGTGGCTTACCTCCGTCAGCCCTCGGCGACAAAGACTTCAGGATTGGGACTTCTTGAGACCCAACCCTGATAGTTATGGCTTCAGACTCCCTGACTTCGGCCTCCGCGTGCTCGCACCCTTCGGCTTCGCTCTACAGGGTCCAATTCGGAGGTACCACAGACTGCCTGTGGATGATGCCCCCTCTGCTGTGTCTATTTGCCCCTGCCATCCATAATACTCCGAAGGAAAACAAGGCATAGGGTTAGTCTGTGGAGGGTACCCAGACCCGGATACGTATGGGGCCCACGGGGTCCCCGCCCAGTCATACGGCGGAGGCATCGGAGGCTCTAGGGGCCTCGCCCACTGTGAGCCGAACACGTTACCTAGAGGGGGTTCGGCCAAGTCTAAGGCACCTCGAACCAAACCAGCGAAGGGTCCTGCCAGGCCAGAGGTACATTCGGCCAGTGCGGGCCGAAGCCTCCCATCGAAGACGTCCACCATGGTGTGGGGTTTTGCGATTAGGGGCCGAAGCAGTCGCATGGGGGACCCGACCACTGGGGTTCGAAGTTTTCGTATGGGGGCCTCGGCCATTGTGGCTCAGAACCACCGTGCGGAGCACCAGGACACCGCGGTCCGAAGCCTTCGTGCGGAGGGTTCTCAACCTTTGGTCTGAAGCCACCCTTCGAAGGTCTTGGCCCCTTCGGCTGTTTTAGCTGAGCGCGCGGGCCTGCTTCTTTAGCCCTCTTCTGATGCTTGTTCAACAGATGTTATATGTTACCTTCGGCCTCTTGCGAGCCTTAGCCGAAGGGGTATTGATGTTTTGTTTCCACACTCCTACCTCGAGGTTCTTTGGCACGAGTGTGCGAGTACGCGGTTCTCCAACAATCACATCTTTTCCTTTAGCAGACTCAGCCTGTTCTGGCCGAATCAACACCTTCTTCTCGCCGAGGTTGATGGCGATGACTGGAAAAGGATCTTTATCCAGCTTCATTTTTGTATCATGGTCTATCTTCAATCGTCCTTCTTCTATGGCCGATTATATCTGCCATCGAAAAACACTACTGTCATTAGTATTATGAGAATGTGAATCATGCCACTTATAGTATGGATGCTTCTTTAACTCGTCGGTAGGTGGGATAACTTGACCCTTAGGTAACCTGAGAAGCTGACTCTTTAAGAGGAAATCAAATATTTTATCACATTTAGTCACATCGAACGAGTACTTGACCTCATTAAGTCTATTCTTTGTGGGGGATGGTCGTAGTTTGGAGCAAGTGACAAGTTTGTTTTTAGTGTTTGTAACCCATTCGGCCGCGTACATGTCGGCTGAATCCTCCTCCTCTGACTCCTCATCAGAGCGTTCCATGATGTGGATTTTGGCCCTAGGCTTGCTAAACGTCTTAATAAATTTCTTATCTTTGGCTCGTCCTTCTTGGACCAGAGCCTGCTGTAGAACTTGGCTAACTGCTAAAAAGTTTTGGTTATCTAACCTTTCTTTAAGTTAGGAACGAAACCCATTAAAAGCTAATTCCGCCAAGTCCCTTTCTGAAATATTAAGACTAAAACATCGGTTTCTGGTATCCCTGAAACGCTTGATATACTCAGAGGTGCTATCACTATATTTTTGCTTAACCGATGTCAAATGCAAAAGCCTAAGTTCTATTTCACCCGTGTAGAAATAATCATGGAATTTCCGCTCTAAATCGTCCCACGTGTTGATGGAGTTCAGCGGGAGCGCCGAAAACCAAGTGAAAGTTGTGCCGGATAGCGAGAGAGAAAATAGTCTAACATTTAGGGCATCTATCCCGCTAACCTCTCCACACTGCGCCAAAAATTGGCTAACATGCTCTAGTGTGGTCCTGCTACCCTCGCCATCGAATTTAGTGAACTCAGGGATCCTATAGCCGTGGGGGTAGGGTACTGTATCAAGATGATCGGGGTATAGTTTGTGATAAACCCTAACCCATCCCTTGGTCACGAAGCCGGCACACTCCCTAAACAGTGCGCGGACCAGCTCATCTATATCATCTTGGTAGTTTGTTTGCATGCGCCTCTCATGTGGGGGCATGACACGCGGTGGGATATCGACGTGTCGGCCATGTGCTTCTTCCCTACACGCTATTTGTACAATGTGCTCGTGTCCGGGCACCTGCGCGTGTGGTGTGGCTACCGCGGGTACTGGCGCAGGTGTTGTGTGGTATGCAGTATTAGTTTGACCATAGGTATAATGATTGGTCTCGGCCATAAGTGATGAGGCCGGAGACATGTTTGTCGGAGGTGCACAACTATAGGAACTGAGGGTACGACCTCAGTGAAGCCGATTCTTTTAAGAGTTGCCTCTACTTGGGAGCTGACTGCTGAATCTAAACGGTTGGCTAGCGAAGCGCTAACGGCCTGATCTACTGATGCGGCTATTTTTTGCTCAATTTCTAAAGAAGATAAACGAGGTGATACCGGTGTTACCTGGACCTGAGCGAGGTCGGGGGTGACGATGTCACGCTTGACGAAGCCCGCACGTGTCTTGATGTAGCCCCCAAGCATCATGTCTTAGAGCGCCTTTAGCTTTGTCTCGATCTCTGCTCGGTCTTCTGCGGGGATATGTTCAAGTGTAGGTGATAATATGTTGCGGTTGTCGACATTCGTGCCTCCTATTGCGTCCATCAGCGGTGTAGACGTAGTAGTCGAAGTAGATGTACCGGTGGCCGATGTAGACGTACTCATCATGTTGGCGTAGCTCTTCCCCAGCGGAGTCGCCAAAAAGTGTGTTGACACAGAAACGTGCCCCCGCACTTGGGTCAGTCCGGCGATCCAAAAGTGCATGGATACTTAGGGACAGGCCTAAGCGTGACGTAGCACCGATGCCATGTTCTGACTACCCTTAATAGTGATAAGGGGGGTGGAGTCGCTAGGCAACCAAATTAAACAAAATAATCCAATTAGCCGAAAGAAATAGGTTAAACAGGTTAAAATCAACAAACCAGTCGGAGTCCTCCTGGTTCGAAGTCTGATGCGAAGGGTGCGCCGAAGGGTACCTTCGGCGTCTGGTGCGAAGTGCTCCGCCGAAGGGTGCTTCGGCATTTGGACTGATCCGGCCGAAGGTAGACTCCGAATGGATCTGAACATGGTGATCACCTCCGAACAGCGGGGTTCGGCATGCGATCTCCGATGCAGTGAATTACAGAGTAGTGACGCGAAGGCCACACGCGGGTGCAACTTCGTCTGGTGCGGAGTATGTTCATGGCGAAGTCTATCATGACGAAGTATGCTAGCGGAGTCTGTTGTCGAAGCCTGCGGTCCTGTCGAAGGGTGTCCTGGGGACCTTCGGAACCGATCTCTCAGCTCCGGACACCTTCGGCGAAGGGGCTCCGAACGTGCGAACCTGCAACAGAGACGATGCGAAGTACCAATTCGGCCTTAGGACCGAATTTTGCGAGGCGTTGCACAGGTGGCGAAGGTAGCAATATATTACGTAGATTAGCGGATACTTCACAGGCGAAGTAACAAGGCGATAGCAATCTGTTACGTAGATTAACGGGGACTTCACAGGCGAAGTACCAAGGCTTACCACTGTTCCGTAGCGGTGGACAGAGGGCTTCTAGGCAAACCCACGAAGCGGTACAGAAAAGTAAAGGTAAAAGTAAAGGTATGATCAAAGTATGGCTTTGGTTTGGTTTGAGTTGGGGGGGTCTCCACGCCGGCCATGCCTCTCTATTTATAGGGGGTTAACTCCCAATCTAATCTGCTTTTAATCTGGCCAGATAGAGATAGAGATTTAGCTGGCGATGCAAACAGCTCTATCTCTACCGAGGTGGGCTTCGGCCAGACCCGTCGAGGCCTGCTCCTCGGGCCGAAGCTTCTGTAGCGTGGGCATCGGCCAGGCCCGTTGAGGCTTGCTCCTTAGGACGAAGCTTCGGTAGCGTGGGCTTCGGCCAGGCCCGTTGAGGCTTGCTCCTCGGGCCAAAGCTTCGACAGTGTGGGCTTCGGCCAGGCTCATCGAGGCTTGCTCCATGGGCCGAAGCTTCGATAGCGTGGTCTTCGGCCAGGCCCGTCGAGGCTTGCTCTCGGGCCGAAGCTTCGACAGCGTGGGCTTCCGAAGCTTTGGCAGCGTGGGCCTCTAGAAGTTTCCTGGCAAAAGCCCATGGGCTGGCTAGAGGCTTTCGGAGCCCATAGCTCGATGGACTTTGGCCCTATAGGGCTTCGGACAGACCCTGGACATGTGTACTTTTGGCCCAAATCACCAAAAATTGATATTTTGATAATCTAGCCATTAATTCCATTTTTTGCTATCAACAGAACCTAAAGACGAAGCGGTGGGCTTGGAAGGAGCCACGTTTTTAGGTTTACGGGCTAACTTCTTTACGGGAGTCTTTGCTAGTGCCGAAGTCCCAACATCGACTTTTCTCTTCTTTGGACCAAGCTCAGAAGGCACCTAGTCTGGAAGAGTATGAGCTACGACTCCGAGTACGGCTCACACCCGGTTGAATCACTCCTAGTTGCCTACCAGCTTCATCTTCCATTCTTTTTCAGTGGGGGTAGGGGCCCCGAGAATCTTCTCCGAAGTCCGAATGATTTGCTCCAAAGTCAAAGAGGCTTGTGGAGCTGAAAGATAAGTTTTATTAGTCATCTTTTATAAAATAATCATATATGAAGCATGTTGTAGTTTTTGAAGTTACCTGCAGATCTCGAACTCGAAGAAATTTTTCGGAGTCCACCCTCTGGATCCTCTTCAAAGTTAACAGGCCAGTTGGCCATCAGAGGCAGAATCTGGAGGCCGATGAACTCCTCCGCTAAGTCTCGCATGCTCATGCGGCGACTGATCCATTGGAGCAGACTAAGACGGGCTTCGAGCTGGCCGGGACCTGGATAGACTTCGGCTTCCCTTCCAAAATATATATCTTGCAGAGGCCCGGCCAAACAGATGTCTGCTCCAACTTCGGCGTATAACCACCGAAGAATTCAATATGTGTACCATCTGGCATTGATGGCCTTCGCTAGGAATTGCAGTTGGAATTCATCCCTGAGTCTGAAGTTGATGCTGCCAAAGGCCACTACGATCTTTTCTCCTCTGGAGCCCTGGTAAGTCTTCGGCTGGCAGGAGGCTTTGTGCAATGCTGCGAATATTTCTGCTCTACCTTCGTAGCCCTCAGCCCGCAGTGCCCATTCGAAGATAGCGAGGCGCGCTATCGCGTTTGAAGATAACTAAGGAAGAGTAACATGGAAAAGATCCAGTACCTCCGACAGGAAGTCCACCGCGGAAAGTCCTAACCTTCTTCGAAGAAGGCTTCGAAAATGACGACTGCTCCGGGTCGTGGCGAAGGGATGGCTTCCTTCCCGGGCTTGCGGACATTAACCCCCGGGCTAATTTTTCCTTCAACTACTGCTGCATTTGTCTTCCTCTTGCAAGTGGATGGCCACGGTTTATAATACTGGTCAGAGTACTTCGAGGAGGCCGGGAGAAGGTCATGGGGGCCAACTTGTTGGGGATTCCCCGCAGGTGCCACTGCTGCTGCCGCCGCCATGGCTTGTTGACGGGCTAAGGCCGAGGTCGCCCGGAGAGCCTTGAAGCTTGTCTTTGCCATCAAGTAGAACAGAGTGATTGGAGCAAAGTTTGAAGGTTAAATGGCGGATTGCGCGAGGACGGTGAGAAAGGTATCTTGGGTGTTTCTAGGTCCTCTATTTATAGCCTGGACTCCTAATTTTTTACCGTTCGGATTTGGCGTTCCGTCTTCTCGACTGTTACTAATTACAAAATCAATGCAGCGTTATAGCTTCTTCTGAAAGGAAAAGGTTAACGGTTATTTTTTCTTAGTCTAATGGTCTTTTCGATTTCATATAAATTGATTTCAGAGTTGTTCGAAATAGAACTCTTTTAGAAATCGATTCGAAGTTCTAAATTTTTGCATATTCCAAAGGTTGATAAATTTTATTAACCCTTACGCATGATTATTTTTATTGCGTATACTGCTTTCCTAACCTTACAGATCATATGGAGAAGCGTATTCGAGGGGCTACTGTTAGGGGAAAATATTTCATCCTCAGGGTCTCTACAGTAATAAGACAAAGGCAATCTACTAAACCGAAGTTCCAATATTAACTCCAGTTTAGTACGTGATCAAGTTCGAAGAATCAATGCAAACTCCTATTTGGAGTATAACTTCAAAGGTCGAATCTTCAGAGAGCTTATCTGTCAACAAGGATGGAAGACTTATCTTCTTTCTCATTAGATTAGTCTTTTACCATTTTAACCCTATTAGAGGTACCGAATAGTTTCCACTATGTCGGTTGTAATTGAGAGGTAAAAAGGTCTTTTTCTTAAGATTTTTACCGATAAATACCCCCCATTTTACTCTGTAATGGAGATCAAAGACTGAGTTATTCAATACACAACATCGAATTACTTCGAGCTATTATCCAATTCGAAGGCTTGAAATAGTTCACTGCGCAAACACTTCGCTTGTTAGTTTCCAATCTCTAAAAACCTGTTAGTGTAATCTTTTACACCAACACACGCTATCTTCTGCAGCGATGTACAGCTGAAACGGAATTCCGGCCTTTGGTGCTCTCACCACGAGCGGCGATGACAAGAACTCTTTAATCCTTTCAAAGGTGCTTTGCTAACTTGCCCCCGAGTGAACTCGACTTCCTTCTTTAGCCGGAGTATAGGGACAAAAGCATCGATTTTGCGAGACATGTTAGATATAAAGCGACGCAAATAATTCATCTTGCCTAGCAACTTTTGCACATCTCTCTTGCATGTCGGTGCTGCAAAGTTTCTAATCTTTTCAGCCTCTTAGGATCAATTTCAATACCTCTTTCATGGATCATGAATCCTAAGAACGTGCCTACCGACATGCCAAAAGAACATTTGAGGGGGTTCATTTTCAAGCTGTATTGTCTCATCCTATAGTGTGCAGATACTTAGGGACAAGCCTAAGTATAACACATCACTGACGTCACATTTCGACTACCCTTAATAGTGGCAAGGGGGTGGAGTTGCCAAGTAATCAAATCACTAGCAAATAATCCAATTAGCCGAAAAGAAATATATTAAATAAGATAAATCAGCAAACTGAACGGAGCCTAACAGATCAGAAGTGTACTGTGCGAAGGGTTTCGCCGAAGGGGGTCTTCAGTGTCTGGTGCGAACGGTCTCGCCGAACGTAGTCTTCAGCATTTGGATCGATCTGGCCGAAGGTAGGCTCCTAATAGATCCCAACACGAAATCACCTGCGAATGGCAAGGTTCGGCGCGAAGTCTCTAACATGATACAAACACTCCAGCGCAACGTGCTGGCACTACTTCGTCTGAAGAGGAGTACAAGCATGGCGAAGCCTGTCTCAACAAAGCCTGCTGCAGAGCATGCTGGCGTGCGGGGCTTGGTCAAACCGACAATAGCGTGATGGTCTCGCACGGCTAGTCGAACCATGAATGTTAAAATAGATAACAAATTTGTTGAAGCTCTTTCTTCTGGACAATGCTTATCTTGGTAGATATCAGCTAGCCTTTGCATCTCATGTTTTACCTTGCTTGTCAACTAAAAAATGTGATGCTTTTGTTTGCAAAAATCTAAAAATACATGGTAATTACTTTCTTTGGATATCATTTATTGCACTGATCATGCATGTGTCTTATACAATATTTTGTGCTATACTTGCTAGATGGGGTAATTGTAGTCAGTCATATCTGAGAAGCATGTTGTTGGCGTAAAGGATTATGTTAACAGGTTCTCTGAGATCAAGAACAGACAAACAATGAGTTCGTGTTTAAGAACTATCTCAAGTCTCTGAATGGATAATAGCTTAAGTAGTCCGAACAGGTGTATTGGAATAGCTCCGTATTCGATCCCTATTATAGGGTAAGGAGGGGGGTATTTATAGGAAAAAACGTCTAAGGAAAAGACCTATTTACCCCTTGATTACAACCGACATAGTGGAAACTATTCGGTACCCTGAACAGGGTTAGAATGGTAAAATCTTCCCAAAGTAAGTACATAAGCCAAACATCTTATCAATCCTGTCATTTGGCTCCGAAGCCTCATATCGTGCGGAGGGTTCCTTCGAATCATGGATCAAAGCACCCTTCGGCTTCACGACTCCTTCGCCTTCGAGCATGAGCCCATCAGCTCCGAAGCTGATAAGTCCTTTTGAACTATTAATCTCTAAGTCCTGAAGGTGAAGCATTTCCCCCAACAGTAGCCCCTCGAATATGCCTCTCCGAATTTGACCTGTATAGAAGGAAGGCAGTATACGCAAGGAACATTTTCATATTCTGAGACTTAGAGAAAATTTTAACACATTATAGTTTTTCGGAGGATCTCTGATCCGAGGCATTCGAACAATGGCTTCGAGCCCCCAACCGCCATGTGAACACTTCGTGGGAAAGAGAAATGTTACGAAGCTCAAACGTCGTGAAGAGCCGTTTGATTATAACCGTTACTGCACAAGTAGCCGTTACACTCTATAAATGGTAACGGTCGAAATTTACGACGGACTCACACCGTTCCGCTCCTTGGGCCCACCTGCCAGTGACGGAAGCCAAACCTGTAGTGTGAATGCAATGGAAGCACAACAACTAGCGGATGGTTATAAAAAAGGGATTGGAATTTACCCAGAACTTTTTACCGTGCCTAGCATCCGCATTCACTTTCTTCAACCTCCAATCCTCACAACTTCCTGAGCCACCAAGCCATGGCGAGAACTAGCCACACTGTGCCGACGGCGGCGGGCACTCTGGCGCATAGGCAAGCGTGGGCGGCTTCGGCCGTAGCGGCAATGGCGGGAGCTCTGGGCGACACCTGGCCTAAGAACCCCCGGGAGCTCCGCCCACCATCCAAGAAGAAAATCCCCCAAAGCTTCCTCATCGGCCAATCCACAAGCACCGCAGAGTCCATCGAATAGGCCGTGGAAGGGAAGCTGGGGACTGGATTGAGGACTCGAGTCCCTGGGTCAGAATCAACCCTGCGGCCATGGAGCGGAGAGGTCGTGGTCTTCGAGGCCTTCTTCGAGATAGGCCTGGGGCTTCCGGCCATCGACTTCTTAGCAGAGGTATTGGATATGTTCCACATCACTTTGCCCCAGCTATCTCCCAATGCGATCGCTCGCCTGGCTATCTTCGAATGGGTGTTTCGGGCCGAAGGGTGCGAGGGGCGATCGGAGGTCTTCGCCGCCACACACGAAGCCATCTGCCAGCCGAAGCCGCAAGATGGCCCCGGGGACACTAAGGTGATAACGGCAGTGTCAACTTCCAGCTGCGGAGGGAGCACGCCCAACACTTTCCATCGAAGGCCATCAATGACCGATGGTACACCAACTGGATCCTTCGGTGGTTCTACGCCGAAGTAGGAGAGGACTCCCCTCTCGGTGGACCCCTTCAGGAGATCTGGTTGCGGAAGGAGGCGAAGGTTAATCCGAACCCTAGCCTGCTCTCAACGCGACTAGGGCTACTGACTTCGGTGTCCAGCCGCATGAGCATGCGAGACCTTGCCGAAGAGTTCATTGCTCTTTGGATTCCACCCCTCGGGGCCAACTAGTCGATAGTGTTTCAACAAGCTTCGGAGGGTGAGCTCCGAACGATAGGTAAGACTTTGACTCCTGCAATAATATGTTAGATGACAAAAATAACATACTTATAATATGTTACCCTTTTTTCAGCGGCTCCACTAGCGTTAGCTCTGGAGCACATAGCTCGGGCCACCGAACGGGTCCTTGGAGCCCCTACGGAGACTGAAAGGCAGAAGAGGTTGGAGCTTGTGGGGAACTGGGAGCGCTCCAACAAAGTGTGGGGAGCCCTTAGGATGGTGCCCCCTCCTCTGCCGGATTTTAACCTGGCCGGAGCATCCCCTTGGAAGAGGAAAGCCGCCGCCGAGCACCCGAAAAAGGCCGGCAAGACCCCCACCAAGAAGAAGAAGGTGGTGAAGATCCCTCCTCAACTGACCCCGGCTTCGTCTACTTCGTCCTTGGGCATTCGGAGCTCAGGCTCGGAGGAGTCCAGGAGCAAGGGCTCCGACACCCAATTGGTGGAGCACTTCGAGAACTACCTCCTAGAGGGCGACGAGGCTACGGAGGTAGATGCGGCACATACTCCTGCGCCCGTTATCTTGAGCTCGGAGCCGGATGCCGTCGCCCCCAACTCACCCATAGCTGGAGTGATCACGACAGAGGTTGAGGCTCCAGTGACAAACACTCTAGAGAGGACTTTGGGGGACGACCTCGACGAGATTCTCCAGATGTACGAGGTCCTGGAGGACCCAACGATTTTACCTCACGGTGCCTCCGAAGGTACCCTTCGAATCTTTTGCCTTGGTCGATTCCTGCACAATTTTTACTTGTAAATGTTCACCAAATACCTTGATGCTGCAGGTAAATCGAAGGGCGACGAAGCCCCGGCGGCACACGAAGCTCCAGCTTCTTCTGGGGTTGTGGTTCTGATGGACGCCTCGACTCCACTAGACACCCCGACCCCGGTAGCTGGGGCCGTTTCCACCGACGTGGCTCCGGTGGTCGAGGCCATCCCTGCTGATGCGGCTCCGGTGGCTGGGGCCATTCCTGCCAACGTGGCTCCAGCCGAAGGGGTAGCCACCGAAGGAGGATCTACTTCCGCCAGAGTCGAGCCACCTGTCTTCGTGCCGGGGAGGGGCAAAACCATGTCAAGCCTCGGACTCCCTCCCGGCCCAATGACGACACCCTCTTCCAATGAGCCTTCGGCAAGCAACTCGGAGGAAGAGGCCACGGCAGACGATCGCCAAGCTTTGTCTTGGCTTCCTCTGCTGGCTCCGTTTATGGAGCAATGGACGGGCCTCCGGGCGCTCCTGGAGCCTTTGGCGGAGAAAAGCCAGGACATTGCCAACTCCGACTTGGTCTCTGTTCTGAGCGAAGCCAGGGCCCCGGGGCTCAACATGGCCTTCGAAAGGGCTTCCCTTAGGTATAAAAAGTACCGCAAATATTTTCAATTAGTAAATGCAAATACCTGGTACTTACTTGTTCCTTTTGCAGCAATTTGTCCTTGCTAGAGCGGCAGTGACTTCCAATGAAGTCGAAACCAATCGACTCAAATGGAAGGTCACCACCCTCCAAGCCATGCTCAAGGGCTCCGAAGAGAGAGCACTTCGGTTGGAGGAAGAAGTCCTCGAAGAACATAGTTCTAGGGCCGAAGCTGACGAAGCCCTCCGACTCATAAGGCAGGACAACGCCGCACTCCAGACTTCAGCCCAAGAAGTTGAAGCTGAGTGCTTGGTGCTCCGGGCAGAGGTTGAGAAGCTCCGGCAGGCAGCGGCTACTTCGAGCACCCAGCTGGTAGAGCTCCAAGGCTCTCTCAAGCAAGCAATGGCCCAGAAGAGCTCCTTGCTGTCCCAGATGGCCAAAGTGTCTGCTACCGCTGCAGGGCTGGAGACGGCAGAGAAGAAGAATGCCAATGTAGCAGAACGTACCTTGGATGCCCTTCAGGGTACCTTGGAATATTTTGGCACCATGTGCCCTTTGTCTTCTGTTGTGGCCAGCGAGTCCCTTGACCGGAAGCTGAAGAGGATCCAAGTGGCGGCGGCGCTGATGATGAGCTCCAATGTCCGATACGGAGAGATCTCCGGATAGTGCGCCGGAATTGGAGTTCTTCGCCACCTCAAAGCCCTTCAGATTCCTATCGCTCTGGTCGGGGTTTCGACACCCGGAAGCTTTGCCTCCGAGGACTTGTTGCATCCTTCACCGAATGTAGCCTCAGCCTAGGAAGTTTTCCGGTCAACCTGGAAGACGGACCACAAGGCTGCAGCTAAAGCTTGGATCGACGAGGCCCGTCGGCAGAAGCAAGCACAGACAAGGCCGCCGCTTCCAGCCTTGCCAGCTCCGGCACCTCCTGCTCCACCAACCGACCCGCGTGTCTAGCTCATAAGACAATTATGTATAAGAAATATTGTAAAGCCCTTTGCATTAATGAAAAGTTTATAAACGAAGAGCTTGTTTGGGTGTTTTGTTCTTTTAGGTTCTGTCATGCCCTTCGGAACTTGACTTCGAAATACTGGATTTTAACGAAGGGCTCCGGAAGGAGTGGGCAAGCCTCGAGAGCTTAAGGCCTTACTGCCGCTCTCACTTCTCTATTCCTTACGGAGATAAAGGGGAGGTAATCCTCGAGGTCTTTCAAGAAGTCTTAGCTTATATCAAGGAAGAGGAAAAAGAGAAGGCATCTTCATCCTCCGAACATATGGATTGGTCTGATTCGGAGTACCAAGCCGAAGACCCTGCGGAGGCTAACTAGGAAAGACTTCTGACTTGGGCCGAGCTTCAAGAGGAGCAGAAGAAACCGCGAGCCTCGAAGAAGAAGACAAGCACTCGAACAAAAAGGACAATCCCGGTGGCTTCGAGCTCCAAAGGACAAGGTAGCCGAAGAAGTAGCTCTAGAGGCCGACAGAGTCTCCAATTTTTCTTAGGCTTGGACCAAAACTTCTCCTAATGTAAAAGTATGATAAATTAATATGAATTGCACCAGAAGCATCTTGTTTGTTCTTTACCCTCCTACCCCTCCTTGTGGGTGGGGGACCTCACTCGTTGCAAAAAGGTCCATCGATCACAATGATGTGCACAACAATTCGATGCTTCGCACAGTACTTAATAACCATATTTTACCTTTTCGTAGGGTTCTTCGAACATAGGTCCGTATACTAGTCGCTTAGGACTTTAAAAGTGTCTCATTGGCAGGAGCCTTGAAACCTTATTGCTTGGTCACCTTCGACTCTTATACAGATGCTTTGAACCCGCAGGCCGGAAGTCTGTTTATCTTTAAAGTCCTTGGACTCTTCTATGGATCCTAACAAGCCGGAGCCTGGGACCCGTAGGCTGGCCACCTTCGGCTCTTTTATAGATACTTCGAACCCGTAGGCCGGAAATCTATTTTTTTAAAGTCCTTAGACTCTTCTACGGATCCTAACAAGCCGGAGCCTGGAATCCGTAGGCTGGCCACCTTCGGCTCTTTTACAGATACTTCGAACCCGGAGGCCGGAAATCTGTTCTTTTAAAGTCCTTAGACTCTTCTACGGATCCTAACAAGCCGGAGCCTGGAATCTTGGGAAAGATGCTTGACTCTGCAAGAATCTCCATCCTCTCGATGCGTCCATCAGGAGTAAGGGATATTCGAAGAGCAAACAAAATTCGACCCTCCACTTTATTGAGAAAAGGAATTTTTACAAGTGATTACAAGGAGCACTTAAGCGTAGTAATGCTTAAGGTGCTCCGCATGCCATGCATGTTTCAATTCTTCCCCTTCTAAATTAGCTAGTTTAAACGATCCAGGGCGCCCTGAGCATAGGATAATATATGGTCCTTCCCATTTCTTTCCTAGCTTCCCCGGGGCTATTACACTTCGCAAAACTAAATGACCTAGTCTAAGCTCGTTCAGCTTTATCTTCGGGTCATACCATGTTTTTGTTTGGTCTTGGTACTTCGTCAGATTGGCGACAGCTCGAAGCCTTGTTTCTTCAGACAAGTCCAGCGAAGTGTTTCTTTCATCTTCATCTCCAGGCTGCACTACATGAAGGTATCCACCCCTGAGCTCCGTAGGAGTCATGGCCTCATCTCCGAATAGTAGTCTAAATGGGGTAAAGCCTGTGGACCTGGCTTGAGTGGTTCGAATGGACCACAAGATCTTGGGAAGCTCCTCGACCCACAGCCCCTTGGCCAACCCGACAATCCATCGATTCAGACCAGAGAGAATGTTCCCGTTTGCTCGCTCGATAGCTCCGTTGGACTATGGATGGCGCACTACTGCGAAGCATAACTTAATGCCCAGTTCTTCACAAAATTCTTTGAATGTGTCAGCTTCAAACTGGGTTCCATTATCCACAGTTAGCTCCCTTGGCACTCTGAACCTGCATATAATATTTTGCCAGAAAAACTTTTGCACATTCCTTGAAGTGATAGCAGTCAATGGTTCTGCTTCAACCCACTCTGAAAAATATTCAATTTCTACCACTGCAAAACTTCAAGCTGCCTTTGGCCATTGGAAAAGGGCCTATGAGGGCCTCCGGACTTGAAGTGGAACTGGCGGTCGATGGATTAATCTTCCCATCCACCACTACAACAAAACAGGGAACTTCCGTCGGCCAAAGAAGACGGAAGTTAGCCCTTTCCCGACGGAAGAAGCTAACTTCCGTCAGCCTTTGGCCGACGGAAGCGAGGAGACGGAAGTTAGCTAACTTCCGTCGGCCGCCGACGGAAGTTAGCTAACTTCCGTCGGCTTGACGTGGCCGACGGAAGTTAGCCCCGAACTCTGCCACGTCAGCAGGGGGACGATAACTTCCGTCGGCCAGGCTGGCCGACGAAAGTTAGGGGCAGCTAACTTTCGTCGGATTTGGCCCTAGCCGACGGAAGTTAGCCTTTCTACCAACGTGGCCGAAACCAGCTAACTTCCGTCGGCTATGGTAAAAGCCGACGGAAGTTAGCTGGTATTTTTTTTTGTTTTTTCCTGGTTCCCCTACTCACACTCACATCCAACCACAATTTTAATCACATTCACAATACACATCTAAATTCACATTTCACATCCAAAATCACATTCAAACTTCACATATAACATCCAAAATCACATCTCACATCCAAAACTTCACACATCACATCCAAAATCACATAACACAACTTAATTCACATTCAAAGTCACAATACACATCCGCATTCACATATACCATTCAAATTCACATACAAAGTCACATAACACATCGAGATTCACACTACACATCCATACTCACTGATCACCCACATTTGGGTCCTGGGTGCCACCGCTGCCTCCTGCTTCACCCACATTTGGGTCGTGGGTGCCGCCGCTGCCTCCCGCTTCATCCACATTTGCCCGAGAGGCTCCATCCTGGCCAGGCGTACGGAAAGTCTGAAGAAATAGACAAAATTAGAGAATGAATTAACTCAACTACTCTTCTAAACACTAACTTAAGTATCTGAAGTAACGATATGTCAGGAGGTACCTCAGGTGATGTAGAATATAATGGTGGTGGCGGGGGAGGTAGTGGTTGGAAATTGGACATGTCAAATCCACCATGCTGCTGGGCTAGTTGCTACACATGTTGTAATGTAATCAGTTAGTTCTAAACCTATTTCTGAATACTTTTTAACTACAACACTCCAAACTAAACTTACTTGGATCATCGCCTGCTGTTGTGCTAAGCAGGCGGTATAGTACTCGTCGCGCCGCCTCATTTCCTGCCTCATTTCCTCCCTCACCCGATCCACCTCCGGGGTTACTGAAGAGCGACGACAGCTGGAGCCAACTCCGACGGAGCTCTGCGACGACTAAGCTAACTTCTGAGCTCTCACTGCTCTCAAGTCAATAACTCCATTGAACATGGAGTACCTGCAACATTGAATGAGTTAGTTACCATCACAATACCATACACAAAACATTAATAAAAACACTGTCTCACCGTCCATGGATTTTACCACCTCCGCTGGAGTACACGGCCATTTGGTCAACAGGTTCTCTTCGCCAATCATAGTCCTCTCCATGGAGTCGAACCATGTGTTCACCATACTACGCCTGCAAAAAACATGTCCGATTAGCTAGACGCAGAAAAATGAAATTACGTAAACTCTTAATAACATCTCACCAAATGGTCCGTGGCTGTCTGGCTACACAAGACATCTAGCTGTGTAGGATCGCTTCCTTTGTGACCAGAGGTATACACCTCTATGTCACTTGGCACGTTGCCAGATTTAGCTTCCTGTACATTGGAAACGAGTTAGTCGCATTACAATGTATCTATAGCTAGAGAGTGACAGAAGGAGGTCTTACCAAGCGTTTAGCGTGGCGAATATGTCCATCGGCACCATATCTGTGCTTCGGATCCATCTCGCGGCATTGTCTTTTCTGCTCGGAAGTCTTCTTAAATGCGGTTGAAGACCAAATCTTGCAGAATTCAAAATATGCGTCCTCGCGGTTTGCAAACCACGGAATCCTCACCTGAACAGAGATGCTATTTGTATTATATGACAACAAATCTCAACAATCGAAGATTTAAAAAGTTAGAATTGTTTACCGAACGGTATTCTTCTTTAGTCAAATAGATTGACGATGAGCCCATCGCCTTGCTCATTCGTTGCCCTAGCTTCTCCTTGTAGTAAGCATTGTTCGCTTGAATGCGGGCATACGAAATGGCATCCTTCACCACCTTATGTGCATTGTTGTTGAAGACTTGAAGGGCATGGTTATGGTGATTGCCGACCTCTGGCAAGCAAAAGCGTAACTGCAAAAGTAATGATTAGTAAAGTGTTGTAACTCGAAAAGCCTAAAAGAAGATTGAAAAAACACATGCATACCCAGAAGTCATGAGACACTGCCCCCTGAGCAGTTCCGTGGCGCTCGTCAGGAACAAACCGGTACTGGTCCCATGTCTGGCATAGAACCCGCTCACCGGTCGGCATTGTCAGCACCCCTGGGTAGTGCAGACGACACAGGTTACCCAATATCTGGTTAACCTGCCTGACCCTCGAGGTTACCCAAGATCTAGAAATACATAATAAATAAAGTCAGTTTAGTGAAAGAAATTTTTTGAAAAAAAAACAACAGAAGAGTATTACACTTAACCGTCACCTACAGGCGTAATCTCGATCTTGGCTCCACCGGAAGAGACTACTGGTGGGGCAACCAGGTGGCTCGTCCTGAAAGATACTGAGGACCCACCGGCAGCCTCAGTCCCTTCCTCCTGACCCGCACCCTCCGGGAGATCCCCCAGCCCCGCACCCTCCGGGTCATCCCCCAGCCCCACACCCTCCGGGTCATCCCTCTGCCCCACACGCTCTGGGTCATCCCTCTGTGCCGCACACTCTACGACATCCCCCTCCTGCCCCCCAACCACCGGATGATCCTCGTGACCCACGCTCTCCAAGTGTTCTTCCTCCTACAAAACAGTATTGAAACAATTAGTAATATTTTATAACTGGCATAAAAAACAATTTGAAAGTTACCTCCTCATCTAGTTGAAATGCAATAGGCCGACCAATTAATGTCGGATCTATGCATCTCAGGAGCTGCTCTTGACGACGTCTGTTTGAAGTAGAGGAACTACCCTCGAATAGGGTGTCCTCCTGACTCGTCGGAGTACTCGCCGATGAACTCCCCAAGCGGAAGAGCTTCCTCGTGACACTCCTCACCTTTTTCGACATCCTGTTCAAAATAAGAACAAACAAGCATTTATTAGTAAAGAAGGTTTGTACATTTGAAAAAACATGTAATATGAAGTATATTGCATATGCATGTATGAAAACAATTACTAGTCAATTATCATCAAAATCAGGATCAATTTGTCCTTTTCTCCCCAAAGCACGCCATGTTACTTTTTTCTTCTTATGTTGGTGTTTCCTTTTCTCGGGAACTGCCACATCATTAGAATCGCCGAGAAAAGAATCTATCGATGATTCTGACTCTACATTAAACGAAGTCGGCAATTCATCATCTTGGTAAACCTCATCGACCTCTTCAACCTCCAATTGATAAGCGCCATCACTAGGGGTGTGTAGACATTCCCGAGGATTCACTTTGTAGACTACCCACCAAGCACTTAGTTTTTCACATGGGTACGACATATAATACACCTACTCGACTTGGTGAGCAAGGACAAAATTATCGCAACCAGATAATCGTTCCGCGTGTTTGACTTCAACCATCCCAAATTGGTTTTCACGAGTACCATGTTTAGCGTCGAACCAATCACAATCGAAGAAGACTACTTTAATCTCCTTATTCCCGGCAAAATTGTACTCGATTATATTTTTGCTTCTGGTCATAGTCATATGCTTCAACTCCTTTCCACAATTGTTTCAACTCTTCAATTAAGGGCTTCAGCATCACGTTTAGTCGTGTTCCAGGATGCTCTAGACCGGGTATAATGAGACACAGGAACATAAATTCATATTTCATACAAAACGAAGGTGGAAGGTTGTATGGAATAGCAAACACAGGCCAACAAGAGTACGACGATGCCGTTACATTGAAAGGCGTGAATCCATCAGTTGCCAACCCGATGCGAACATTCCTTGCATCACTAGCAAAGTCTGCATCAAAATCATCTAGAGCCTTCCATGCCGCACCATCAGATGGTTGCACCATTACTTGATTATTCTCACGTACACCTTCTTTATGCCATCGCATATGTCTAGCGGTTTTCTTTGAGAGAAACAATCGTTTCATCCAAGGTGTAAGAGGCATGTAACGAAGTTGCTTATGAGCAACCTCTGTCGTCACCTTCTCTCCGTCTTCATTTATGACCTCTACGAATCTCGGTTTACCACATTTTAAGCATTTCACCTCATTACTATGTTCTTTCTAGAACAACATACAATTATCTCGGCACACATCAATCTTCTCATACTTCATACTGAGAGCAGAAAGCATTTTCTTTGACTGGTACATGTCTTTCGGCACCTTATGGTTCTTAGGAAGGATATCGCTGATCAGATTCAAGAGCTCCTTATAACAATTGTTTGAAAATGCAAACTTTGACTTAATAGCCATAATACGAGTAACGAAAGCGAGAACGCTTACGGTGGTGTGCTCATGCAATGGCTCTTCTGAAGCTCGAAGGATGTCGAAAAACTTTTGAACCTCCGGTGTTGGAGGATCCTCGGGGTTTGATTCAAACTCCGGTCGTATAGCATCAACCATCTCATCCATCCTATCATCAGCAACGCTATCATCTTCTTCTTCCACTACTAATACCGTTTTTTCACGGCCTGTCTCGCCGTGAAAAGACCAAACTTCATAACCTGGCACGAAACCATATTTGCAAATATGCAATGACAACGTCCTCTTGTCTTACCAACGAGAATTTCTGCACTTCATGGATGGGCACCTCGCGCCAGTGTTTGTTTTCAAAGCGAATGCACGATCAACAAATTTCTCAGCGTTGATTACCCACTCCCTCATGTGAGCTCCACTTTTCATCCAACCACTATACATCCACCGTCGGTGGTCCTCAGCCATTCTATAGGCAAAACATTCATTCAATCAAGAATGCATCATGCATAAGTACCACGGGCCTATGTCTATAGGAAAAGATAGGTCCTAAACCCACCCAAGAGTGACCGACAAAACGTGGTATTTATGACGAGCCATGAGTCCGAATGAAATTTCAGTAGCATAACCCCGCTGTTCTCCAATTGCACGCCTGATAGTGGTGCAATGGAGAACAACAAGGTTATGTTACTGAAATCCCATTCGGACTCATGACTCATCATAAAACCACGCTATGTCGCCCACTCTAAGGCTGTCCAAAAAGGGACAATTCCGGACCTACACATCTCACACGCATGACACATGTGAGACATGTTGGTCCGAAACGGGTGACGCATAGGTTTCGTTACACTATCTACGTTGTTGTCAAATAAAAAATTGCATACGAAAAGAAATATATATAATAAAAGTATATATATATATATAATATACTAATCACCGTAATGAAATCATCAACAAACCACAAATTAACACAAGAATATAATTAATAGCACATATATATTTAAATTTTACCACACAACCCATTTGAATTTCAGCTCATTTAAAGCCCATTTCTAAACCCTAACTTCTCCCCACTACCTCTCTCTCTCAACCCCCTCTCCAGCCTTCACACTTGATCTCCTCTCCCTCATCTTCTCTTTCCCATTTTCTACACTAGTGCACTGGGTGGCCAGATCTGACCTCGCCACGTCCTCGCCACGCCCTCGACATGCCCTCGCCGCGGCCCCATTGCACCCTCGCCATGCCCTATCGAGCCCTCGCTGCGCCATCGCCGCGAGGGAGGGGGTGAGGATTAGAGAGGCTGAAAGGAGAGAGGTGCCACGGGGAGGGGTAGCAGAGGCGGCGGTGGCACAAGGGGAAGGGGTAGCAGAGGCGGCGACGTGGCGCACGGGGAAGGGTAGCAGAGGCGGTGACCGACGGCGCAAGGGGAGGCGTAGCAGAGGCGGTGACTGGCGGCACAAGGGGAGGGGTAGCAGAGGCGGCGGTTGGCGGCGCAAGGGGAGGGGTAGCAGAGGCGGTGGCCGACGGCGCAAGGGGCAGAGGTGGCAGCGCAAGTGGAAGGGGAGGTAGAGAGTCGACTCAGTCGAGACTCAAGAGGGGGCTAGCTAGGGTGACGCGTCGATGATAAATGCAGAGTCCAGATGATAGAGTTATGGAAATTAACGGTGTGCTTGATTCGTTGCAAAATAACACGAGTTTATTTTCCATTAGCAATACTTCAAATCTTTTTCTCCTAAATCATGTATCCAATTTACAATATAACTACACCATTTATTCATTACATTTAAATCTACAAAACACGATTTTGGGTGATTATATTTTGATGAAAAAAGTATATATAACAAGCGGCTCATACTAATTCTAACTTATATCATTCAACAAGCAAATTAGCTCGTACTATCCACTAACAAAGATCATCGAATAGCTAGAATTATGGATCATTAATTCCATCCTATCCACGATACAACAGTTCAAGTAACAAGTGGCCATGCATCTGACCTGAGGCGGTGAGGTGGTGGCGACGGGGTGCCGGGATGGACGGCGGTGGTCACCGGCGTGTGCGGTGGCCGGCGGCCGGGGGCACGGCAGCGGCGGGGCTCCGACGGGCGGCGGGGGCAGGGGCAGGGGCATGCATGGGCGGGCAGCCGCGTGGGCCGGGGCGGCGGTCAGCGGTGGTTGGCCGGGGCGGCGAGCGGGCGGCGGCCGGTGCGATGGCGCGAGGCGCCGGATTGGAGGCGGGCAGTGGCACGGGGTCGAGGCGGGCGGCGGGAGGCGGGTGGGTGGCGGCGGTAGGAGGCGGGCGGCGGCGGCGTGCAGTGGGCGCGTACAGGGATTAGGTCTCCCTGTACGCGCGCGCGGGGTTGGGGATTATATCCCTTAACTTCCGTCGGCCACCATTAAAGCCGACGGAAGTTACTTAAAACTTCCGTCGGCTTTAATGGTGGCCGACGGAAGTTAAGGGATATGTATCGGCCTGGACCACAAACACGTTAACTTCCGTCGGCCACAGGTAAAAGCCGACGAAAGTTATTTTAACTTCCGTCGGCTACTTAAGGCCGACGGAAGTAAAATAACTTCCGTCGGCTTTTCGAAAAGCCGACGGAAGTTAAATTGGCCGACGAAAAGTTTCTGTTTTGTTGTAGTGCACTGGCATCCTTGGCAGGTTCGGACCAACTCCTATGCATCTCTTTCAATTGTCGGCCAGTAAAGCCCCTGCCGAAGTGTTTTGCCTGCTAGAGCGCGAGGGGCTAAGTGACTTCCACATAAACCTTCATGAATGTCCCGAAGTATAACTTGGCCTTCGGGTTGAGAGATGCACCGGAGTAGAGGAGAACACACTCCGGCTTTGTACAACACTCCACTAAAAAGCTTATAATTTCTAGCCCTTGCCTGTAACCTTCGGAAATCTGGACCTTCTGAAGAGTCTGTACTACCTTGCAAGATATCCATTATCGGAGCCCGCCAATCTGGAGCTGGAATGCAAAGGACTTCTGTGGAGGGTAATTGATTGACAGTAGGTTTGACTAGTTCTTCATAAAAAGCACCCTCCGGTAGGTCCAATGCTCCGGCTGCAGCCTTTGCTAGAATGTCTACAAGTTGATTATCTACTCGAGGGATACTTTGAACAGAAAATCCTTTGAATGCTTCTTCCGTCTTGCGAATTTCCTCCAGGTAATTCGCTAGATGTGGGTTCTTTGCTTGAAAGCTTTTATCGACATACCCTGCGACGACTTGGGAATCTGTTTTAATTATTATCCTTGCAGCTCCAAGTGCCTTTGCCTTTCGGAGGCCTACCAGGACCCCTTCATATTCTGTGATATTATTGGTGGTCTTAAAGTTGAGCCTCGCAGAATACATTGCTTTTTGCCCAGATGGTGATATGATGACTGCTCCAGCTCCGGCGCTAGATGCCTGATAAGCTCCGTCAGAAAATATTTTCCATAAACCTTCGGAGGGCTCCTCCGGAGCCCAAACTGCAGATGGAGTCCACTCTGCTACGAAGTCGGCTATGATTTGGGATTTGATAGTTGTTCTTGCCGTGAAGGAGATTCCGAAGGGGGCTAGCTTGACATTCCATTTTTCGATCCTACCCATAGAATCTTTGCTTCGGAGCATATCACAAAGAGGGTACGGGGTAGGAACGATTAGGTTATGCGCCAGAAAGTAATGCCTTAGCTTCCGTGAGGCCATTACTAGGGCATAGGCAAATTTCTCGAGCTCGGAGTATCTTATCTTAGCTCTGGACAAAGCTTCTGAAACAAAATAAACTGGGTTCTGCACCAGCTTTCCCTTAAGCTCAACTTCCCTAACCAGTACTGCACTTACTGCGAAGCCCGTTGCTGCAAGATAAAGGAGGAGTGTTTCCTCCGGGAGGGGCACAGTAAGCGTTGACCGGCATCCGAGGTATCCTTTGATGTCATCGAAGCTCTTCTGGCACTCCGGCGTCCAATTGAAGCTTTCAGACCCCTTTAGGGCTTTGAAAATTGGGAGGCTTCATTCTGCTGACCTGGCCAGGAATCTACTAAGAGCTGCGAGCCTTCCTTCTAGCTTCTGGCCTTGCTTCAAATTCCCTGGTGGAGCCATTCTTTGCAGTGCACTTTTCTGCATTTGGCTAGCTTTGATTCCCCTGCTCGAAACTAAGTACCCTAGCAGTTTTCCTGCTTGTGCTCCGAATATACATTTTTCAGGGTTGAGGCGTACTCCACATGCTCGGAGGCTCTCAAACGTTTCAGCTAGGTCTAGACTATGCTGGTGCTTTTGAGCACTCTTTATTACAATGTCATCCATATAGGCTTCGACATTTTGGCCTATTTGGTGACCTAGAGCCTTAGCTATTAAACGTGAAAATATGGCTCTGGCATTCCGCAAGCCAAAAGGCATTCTTACATAACAAAATACCCCGGAAGGAGTTATGAAACTTGTCGTGGCTTGGTCTTCACGCTTTAGCCAGACTTGATGATACCCGGAGTAAGCATCGAGGAAGCTTAGTAATTCGGAGCCGGCTGTGGAATCCACCAGCTTGTCTATTCGGGGCATCAAGTAGGGGTCTCACGGGCATGCTTTATTTAATGAAGTAAAGTCAATACACATGCGCCACTTGTTCGAGTCCTTCTTCCTTACAAAAACATGGTTCGCCAACCACTCGGTATGGGCTACCTCACTGATGATGCCAGCCTTCAGCAATTTCTCTACTTCGATCTTTGCGAGGCCTGCCCTTTCTGCAGATAGCTTGCGGAGCCCTTGGCGCATCGGCCTAGCTTTCGGGTTGACGAGCAAGCTGTGCTCGATGATGCTCCGATCAACCCCAGTGATGTCTTCATCAGTCCAGGCAAAGACGTCAAAATTTTGCTTGATGACTTCTTCCAACGAGGCAGCTATCTCTGGGGATAGCCCCTTGACGAACTGTATTGGGTATTCTTTGCCATCCTTCGAAATTATCTTCGTCACGACATCACCTTCTGGGCTTGGTTTAAGGGAGAGCCCCTTCAAAGAGTTCGAAGCCTCCGGAACCTCTTCTGCATGGTCCGTCACATTGTGCACTTTCCGGGGTTCCAACGGCTGGCCGTGACCATACTCCATCCTTTGGGCTATAGCCTAGTCTCCTGAAACAGTAAGAACTCCACCTTGCGTGGGCATTTTGAGATAGGGATAGTTGTGATGCGCTATAGCTCCGAATTGGTTAAGCATCCCTCACCCGAAGATTGCGTTGTAAGCATAGGGGCATCGACGACGTCGAAGATCACCTCCTCCACCCTGGCCAAAGGCCCCTCTCCGAAAGCAACCTCGAGGCCTATTTGGCCGAGGGCATCGAGAGGCGGACCTACGAAGCCTTGAAGTGGTCGGGCCACTGGAAGTAGATGCTTCCGGGGTATGCACATTTGATCGAAGGCCTGAATAAAAAGTATGTCTGCGGAACTCCTGCCGTCCACCAGGATCCTTCGGACTTCCCCCCTGCTATATCTGCGGAAATGACCAGGGGTTAGCATGGGGGAACTTCACCCCCCGCGGCATCACTGGCAGTAAAAGAAATGGCACAGAAATGGGCAGGACCACTCGCTTGCCACGGTCTTGGGGGTATTCCTGCTTTGGTGGTGGCATAATATTGGCCACCAGCAGTCGCATGGGGGCTTCGGGGACACCGGCTCGGGCCACAATTTGCACAGGCTCCGACCGTGCCACTGGTGGGGTTCGATACGGAGTACCCTGCCCGGTACTTCGTCCTAGGTATTCACCCCGAAGGGTTAACACCGACTTGCAGTCCTTCGTGTCATGGCTTCTATTATCGCCATGCACGCAGCAGAAAAAACTCTGGCACCTGCCAGGTACTCTTTCTTGAGGTTTCGGTGCTCCAGCCTTGAAGCCTTGCGCCTGCTGATAACTGGCAGGTGCCTTCGGAACAGAGGGTGTGATGTTTAACACCTCCGAACGGAAATGCTTCTTTCCTCGCCTGTGATCGCCGAAGCGATTGTCTTGAGGAGGTTGTAGGGAAGCTAAGGCTTCGGGCTCCGTCTTCACTTCTCGGAGGGCAGGTGCGGGTGCTACGGCCTGTCGAAGGCAGCCCTCCTTCGCCTTGGCATACTGCTCGAAGTATGCCATCAGCTGTGCCACAAATGACACAGGCTTTCGATGGAGTTTGCTGAGGAGATCGGGGTTCAGCACCCCTTCGCGGGCGGTGTCGACTACCGAGGAGGTAGACAGGCCCTTGATCTGCGACTTGGTGTGGGCGAAGCATGTGAAGTATTCCCGAAGTGTTTCTCCCTCTCGCTGCTTCACCTGGAATAAGATCCCTGTCGACATTAGAGCCACAAAGGTACCCTTGAAGTTGCTTACAAACTTCCTCTTCAACTGCTCCCAAGATCTGATTGATCCTGGCTTCACGGACCAGAACCACCTGAGCGCTACACCTTCGAGAGCGAGGGGGAAGCACTTTTCCATAGTGTTGTGCACCCCTCCGCTTGCTTCTATTGCCAGGGCGTACGAGCGAGCGAACTCTCCGGGGTCTGACCTGCTGGAGTACTTGTGCAACATCGAGGCCTAGAATCTGGGATCAAAAGGCACCCTTTGCAAGTCCGAATGCAGCGGAGACTCATCATCGAAAGATGCGTTTTCAGCCTCCTTCGGACTTGAACAGCTTCGGGAAGGTTGCGAGCACCACCATCTTGGGGCCCTTCTGGAGTCTCGGTGGAGGCTTGGGAGCGGAGGCGATCAGCGGCCTCTTGCCTCCATCTAGCCACTTCCTCCTGAAGCTGCGCTATCTGAGTAGCTTCGTCCTCAGGAAGGTCTTCGTTTTCGCCGGAGGGTAGCTCCGGGTCTTGGGAACTGAGATAATCAGTTTGGAGCACTATAGGAGGAGCCCCATGGCCTCTGGGCACTCGACGCCCAGTGACACCCTCGGGGACCATTGGAACAGCTGAGGGTCCGGCTCCGTTGGTACGAGGGGACCTTCGGAGAGGACCCTAGGCTTGGCTTCGCTTGGGAGGCATAGCTAGCAATGGAGAGGTCCGAAGACCGGGGACTTTTATTGGTCTGGGAAGGCGAGGGAAGGCCTTCAAACCACACTAGGAAGCACCTTACCGAAGGGTGCGCGGAATCTTGGGACTCCGAGGCTCCCTCCGTAAGTTCTCTTCGAAGTGCGGTCAGAAGTAGAGAAATAGCTTCTAGAACTAGGTTCCCCACGGACGGCGCCAACTGTTGGTGTAAAGGATTACACTAACAGGTTCTCTGAGATCAAGAACAGACAAACAGTGAGTTCGTGTTTAAGAACTATCTCAAGCCTCTAAATGGATAATAGCTTAAATAGTCCGAACATGTGTATTGGAACAGCTCCGTATTCGATCCCTATTACACGGTAAGGAGGGGGTATTTATAGGCAAAAACGTCTAAGGAAAAGACCTATTTACACCTTGATTACAACCGACACAGTGGAAACTATTCAGTACCCTGAACAGGGTTAGAATGGTAAAATCTCCCCAAAGTAAGTAGATAAGCCAAACATCTTATCAATCCTGCCGTTTGGCTCCAAAGCCTCGTATCGTGCGGAGGGTTCCTTCGGATCATGGATCGAAGCACCCTTCGGCTTCACGACTCCTTCGCCTTCGAGCATGATCCCATCAGCTCCGAAGCTGATAAGTCCTTTTGAATTGTTAATCTCTAAGTCCTGAAGGTGAAGCATTTCCCCCAACACATGCTTTTTACACTCCACTTGCACCCCAGTTGTATTCATTGCATATTTTGAGGGGAGTTTCATTTCAGGGGGAGTTTGAGTCTGTGTCTCTTTTGAGTGCATTTAGTCTCACTTGATGAGTCCAATTGTCAACAAGGGGGAGAAATTTTGGGTTACTTGGTCTTTTAGAAAAGTTTAGGGGGAGTTTTGGCTTTCTCTAGGATTTCTTTCAGAGGGTTTTTTAGTCTCTTCTGCCTTTACTTTTTGGATATCCTTGTTGATAATTCTAAGATTTCACTCGTTTGAGTTTTTGTTTTTGTTTAACCATAATGACCGTTTTCTGGCTTTTGTTCGACTTTTGGTCATTAGGGTTAAACCTTTTATTTTATTTTCTTCTTTCTATCTTCTTGTGTTTTGTTTTCATGTTTCCACATGTTTTGTAGGTTTTGAAGCATTGCTGAAGAGAATGTTGACAATGCACTCATCAAGGGGGAGATTGAGAAGCCATGTTGAAGATCATGGGCCTCATGGCTCCAGATGTGATGAATGATTGTCAACGAAAGTCAAAAGAGAGAGGAGATGAAGAGAAGACGAGACATGTCGTGTCTTCGGCCGCCTGTGACTCAGGTACATGAGCGGCGAGCGATTACCGGGCTGAGGGAGCCGTGGAATCGGGTCAGCCCAATCAGGGTACCCGGTGCGAAGATGGTGGACGCTTTGTCGGTTTTGGCGCAAAACCGATTCCCAATCCAGACCACTGATACAAGATTGAGCCGTCTTGAAGCAAAGTCGAAGGTGCTAAGAAAGCTTCGCATCAGGACAAGTTATCTTTATTTAGGATTTTACAATTTTGCTTTCTAGGCTCACAGTGTGTTAGTCGAGTCTGTAAAAAACATAAGGGCATTATGGTCTTTTCCATTTTATTTTTAGCGTCTGTAAAAACCTAAGGGTATTTTGGTGTTTTCCCTCGTTTATTGGGCTGCCTATAAATAGGGCCCCAGTCCCTAGGGTTTGGGTGAACTCATTCAATAGAAAAAATCTGAGTTCAACTTTTGTGTGTCTTCTTCCTCTATGGATTTTTCCCCTATTCATCTCTGCGTCGCTGTTTTTCTGGTCATCGCCACCACCACTACGTCTCTGCTTTGTGCATGGGTACACAGTGCCCCTGGCCGGTTTTCTCTTACTCTGGTTTTTCTTCGAGCATTTGGGCTACCAAGCTTGTGCCGCGCGCAGGAGCTGCACGTGCACCGCCTGGTCGCACGGGACTGCTACGCGGGGCATTGCGCCACCATGCACATGGCGGAGCATGCGACGCTGACTCATTCAGCACAGGGCGCAGAGCAATGATTGTAGCGTGTGTGGGCTGTCGGCGCAGTAAATGCCCGAGTGCTGCACGAGGGCTTCTGCTTTCTAGCGCTGAGTGCTGCGCTCCGCTTCCCGGAGTTACTGCTGAGCACCGTTGGAAGCCGCACGGCATCACAGGCCTCGCCAACCAAACGCGCGGGCTTTGTAGGGACATGGTCAAAGCAGGCTTCATAGTGCTGTTTGGCTTCGCTGAAGCATGCTTCGGAGATGAGTCACACAGGCTTCGGCTAAGAGGTGAACAGGAGAAATTTTTGCACAGTAAATTTTCTCCTCGATTTGCGTGCAGTTGTAGATTTATTTTCTTGAATATTCTGTGATAGATTAATCTGTAGCAAGGACTCTGAATTTGCATTGATTTATATGTGATATCATCTTGTACTACATTATTTCCGACTAGATTAAATGCGCTAAAAATTGTGGTGTCTCTCATTTGTGAACTAACTGTGTATTGTTTTTTTTGGATGTGCTTGATGGATTATCTGTGTTTTTGGTGAAACATTTGTGGAACTGTCATAATATCTGTGAGTTAACTTAATCTGCATGTAAGCATTTTGTTGGTGTCTTTTTGATTAGGACACTGGTCATTTTTAGGCTAGATTATTTTAGTGCTTGTGATTTGTTTTGATTCTATTGATTGCTTGTTGAAGTGCATTGGGTGTTGGGAGAAGGCCATTGATTCGAATGAATTTTTTAGGCGCCCATTCACCCCCCCTGGTCGCTACTCTCGGTCCTACACACATTCTGCCCCTACAAGTCGGTCGCTTCATCACATTCGAGCACGTTATGCCCCTACAAGTCGGTCGCTTCATTACATTCGTGCACGTTCTGCCCCTACAAGTCGGTAAGCTACTCAAATTCATCCTGGAACGGTAAGATACATTGTTTTCTTTCAGTTGAGAGAGTTGAGAGTCGTCTCACATCTATCCCATTTTTTCTTTCTTCTTGTTCTCTTTATATATTTTGTGTCTACTAAATAATGTCTTCCGAGGACGAGTGTATTATTGTTTTGCAGGAAAAGGATCCTGCTTCGCTAGTACATTGGAATGAATATGAAGCACTCCGCGATCACTTGAAGGTAAAAATTGACTATGTTGTTAAATCGTTTTCTACTGATTTGCAGAAAGTAAAGCTGAAAGTAGATGGCATTGTTCACATGGCTCAAGCAGCACAAAGGAAAGTGACAACACTTCAACGTTCTATCACAGACTTAACACATATTGTAGCAACCTTGTAAACGTCATTTGATCATCAATACAAGCAGCAACATGTGGATGAATCTGATGATGATGGAGAGACAAGTGTTTACAATGATCAGCATGGCCATGGCAATGGAGGTCGTAGCAACGGAGGCCATGGCAGTGGAGGTCGTGGCAATGGAGTCCATGGTCCTGTTCATCGTCTAATGTTTGATGCCGATGTTGCATCGGTTAACCGTGCAGATGATGGACTAGGCAAACCAAAATTTTCTATACCAACATTTGCAGGAAGTACTAATGTTGAAGAATACCTCACTTCGTAGTTAAAGATGGAAAAATTTTGGTGCTTACATGACTATACCAAAGATAAAAATCAAGTTGGCATCTTCTGAATTTGATGGATATGCTTTGCATTGGTGTAATAATCTACTCGAGACTAGACATTAAGATGGTGAGCCAACCATCATTACATGGAGAACTATGAAGTATGGCATGCAGAGCTTTTTTTTCCACGCAACTATATACCCCTAAATATGACAAACTACATAATTTGAAGGTGGGTATTATGACTATGGATGATCATTATCAAGAGATGAATTTGATCATGCAACGAGCTAGAGTACATGAACAGCCCAAGCAAACCATGCAATATTTTCTTTTTGGTTTAACATATAACATCAAGCACATTGTTTGACATCACAAATATGATGACATGACAGATTTGTTACACCAAGCACGTGAGGCTGAACTTCAGATTGCTGAAGACATAAAGGTTGCTCGTCATTACATTGCATCTAGAGGTCAGTTTTCTTCTAGACCGACTTGTGGAGTGCCTACCTCTAGCACTACCTCTAGTGTTTCTTCCGTGGGCAAGTCAGAAATTATTGCAAGAAACACAGTGCATCCTACTTTTAGTGGTGTTGATTCTTCAATATCTACAGCAAGAAATTGAGATACACAGTGCCTATACATGTTGTTGCAAGGGTCATTTCAAGGGGGATTGTCCAAATAAAAAGGTAATGTTGGTCAATGAGGATTTAGAGTATGAGACAGCTGATGATGTTGTTCTTGCCTCTGAGATTACTTTGAGACCAATGCCAATGAAGCAAATAGTGGATGAATCTCAACAAAAATTCGAGTTGAATTCATATATGACAAAGTTTTGTAAGGATCCCACTTTTGTTCCACATGAGCTCATGGTCAAGGGTGATATTTTTATTACTAATGACATGACCCCTCTCTCTTGGTGTTTCTACTATTTTGCAATAATTTTGTGACATGTTTCTAGAGGAGGTACCTGCTGGTTTGCCACCGTTACAAGGTATGGAGGAAATAGTGGAACCTATTTCTGAAATTCCTTTATCACAAAATGATTTTGATGCTATTCCTTGTGATAAAGAAGAGTTGTCCAATGCTTCACTTATATCTGTTCCACAACTAGTGAATGAACATGTTGATTTTGCTGCTAAACATTTTAATGATTCCATACATGTTGTTCACATTGCTAGTGAAAAGGAAGAACAAAAATTGTTATCTTTTTTAAATACTTGGGGTTATATTGAATTTGATAATCTTTGTGATCTTAGTGCTTTAAAGGAGAAATTATTCACTAGAACTGACTTGTCACGTCTTGCTCATATCACTTTTCATGTAATTGGCAAATATAATGATAAAGAAGTATACTTTGTGCATAGAGTTTTTATATGTTCTGATCTGAAACTGCACTTAAATCCTGAAAATAAAAATCTTGAGAAAGGTGTTTTAACTAATCCTATTATCTCGAGAGTCTCTTGTTTTGATTTAAATACACAAGTTTGTTTTCAACAAGGAGTGTAAACTGTTCAACAACACCACAGTCTCCTCTCCTTTCATCAAGGGTGATTCTTCACTGACACTTGAACAACGAAATGCTAAGGTGAGTTGGTTTCCTCCTACTCTCAACACAATAAAAGAACAAGTGATATTGCACAATGATATTTTTTGCTACGGACTACAATGACTACAAAGAACAAAAACAAACCGAGGACGGTTTGTAACCAAGTTGGAGGGAATGATGAGGACATCACTAGTTGGTATATGACCATGCTTATACTTTATAATAAACAACCTAAGGTGCATGCATTATATATTAGATTTATATTTAATTTATTTGAACCATGTATGCTACACCATGAATTGTGTTGCTATTCAATTACAGAAATACTTACATGGATCAAGCGACATGTTGAGAGCACATCAAGGGAATGGAACATCATGGAAGTTGATTGGTTACCAAGTCAAGGCCATCCAACGATAATATACAAGTTTGGGACCTTACTTTTGTGCCAAGAGAATGTGGAGATAAAGATTTAACTATCTTGGACTTGGACTCGGACTACAGGGATAACACCAGATTAAAATGTGCATAACTTTTACATGGAAGATTAAATTTTGATGATCTTGGACTTTTTCGAAAGCGTGAGAAGTCTTCTTTCAAACGGATCTAGTTAGACATAAAAATTATGTCCGAACATATCGAAATCACCAAAACAATGCATGTTACTTATTCAGTCTGAAGGCCATGGGCCTTGTAATTGAGTTATATTCATCTAGGTCTCTCTTTGGATGACCCCCACATGTCCCTAGCCTCTTAAATACCCCTATATAAAGAGAGAGAGGTGGTCGGCCCTAGCAAACATGGTGTTGGTGCGTTTTTTTGTCAAACTTTTACACACACGTGGTCTGAGAGATCTACTTAACTCTAGTGTAGATCCTATGTTCCTAGAAAAAGGGTTCAAGGTGTGCCGTTAGATTGATCCTACAACTGATAAGGGAACAGAGAAATATGACATTAGTGGCATAGCCTATCGGTTGGCAAGCCGATGACCGTGATGAGGATGGCATATTCGTGGAATACCACGCATATCGGCCATAGGGTCGTGTTGGGGAATAGGGATGCTATGCTAGCCAGCAAATTCAAAAATTTCCGCCCTAAGCCCAAAATCCATGCACGTGTGAGATCATAGATCGTTACTATTGGGGGGAAATATTTCATCCTCCAGAGATTCATGAAGCCTCAACATCAACATAATTAGAAGAAACGAAGTAAGGAGCTTTGATCTCTGAAGATCCTAAAAGCATCAAGACTTCACTATATTCGGAGCTCCTTATAGTGAAGGCCTCCGTCAAGGCCTCGATGTGACGAAGCCCCCCAGAGCCTATTTACCTGAAGGGGTACTGCCAGCGAGGACAGAAGAATTATCTTCTCACTAATTAGATTAATATTTTACTCTTTTAACCCTACGAAGAATATTAAATAGTATCTTCTAAGTCGGTTGTAATTAGAGGGTAAAGGAGTCTTTTACCAATGTATTCCGTCTATAAATACCCCTCTTTGTTCTGTAAAGGGTATCAAATACTCAGATATTCAATACACACTTTGAACTATCTCAAACTATTATCCATCGAGGAGGCTTGAAATAGTTCACTTAAACAAACACTTCGTTTGTTAGTCTCTCAAGTTCTTCAAACTTTTTAGCGTAATCTTTTACGCCAACAATTGGCGCCCTCCGTGGGGAACCTAGTACAAAAACTTCATTCTCTACCAATCCTTTCCTAGAGCCATGCCTCCTAAATAGAGCCTAGGCACTAGTCCCCTCCGGAGGTCTTCTCGGACCTTTAGGTTGAGATCTTTGAACACCACCAAGGTCGGAGGACTCTCCGTGGTCCCCCACCTCAAACTCCCGAAGAAAATACTCTTCCTCGAGCATACAGAGCCCCTCTTGTGGCTCCGTCTGTACTCCGAACTAACAGAGCCTCTCCTGCAACTCCGTTCGTGGTCCAAACTGACTTCTTCATTTCTCAAGACCTGGTGGTCCCCTCTGCAGGAAACGAAGACCATCTTGATGATGTGGCGACCCAGATAGCTCATCTTTAGGCCGAAGTAGGAAGATGGAGGCAGGAAGCTGCTGACAGGCTTTGCCCTTAAGATAGGCCTGTCATCCCGGAGGTGCCTCAAGACAACAGCCCTATCTACCATCCCGAAGCCTCGGAGATTCGGAGAAGAACTGAGAATGCTTCCTTCGACGATGAATCTCCGATGCACCCATTCTTGCAAAAGGTGCGCTTAGACCCCAAATTTAGAACTTCGAAGCTGTGCAAGTACTCCAGAGAGCAAGATCCCGATCAATTCTCTCAATCTTATGCTTTGGCATTTGAAGCCAGTGGAGGGGTGTGAGACACAATGACAAAGTGTTTCCCCTTGCGCTTGAAGGAGTTGCTTTGCGTTGGTTCTGGTCCTTGAAACCAGGATCAATTGGATCTTGGGAGCAGTTGAGGAAGAAGTTTGTGAGCAATTTCCAAGGGACCTTCGTGCCCCCTATGTCAATAGGCATTCTTTTTAGGTGAAGCAGCAACCTGGAGAAACTCTACGACAATTTTTCAAGCGCTTCGCTCATACGAAGTCACAGATAAGAGGGTTGTTTGCATCATCCATTGTTGATGCAGCACAGGAAGGAGTCACGAACGCAGGCCTCCTCGACAAACTTCACTGGAAGCATATTTGCTCAGTAGCTCAGCTAATGTCCTACTTCGAGAAATATGCTACGTCAGAAGAAGGATGACTCCGAATGACGGCTTCATCTTCACTTACCATCCTTCGAGAAGTCAAACTTGAGGTGAAGACTTCAACTCCACCACAGGTGTACCCCTTCGAAAAACAACCAGCATGACGGACAAAGAGAACGAAAGCATCCTCGCTCTGAGGTTTTAAACATCGCTCCCTCTTCTTCGAAATTGCCCCCTAAAAATCCACAGGCTCAGGGAAATAAGGTCAGCGGCTAGAGGCTGCCTGGGAAGCCAGCTGGCCGAGGATAGGCCTTCTTCTACTGTGTACATGGTGAAAACCGGAGCCATGCTACTAACGCATGCTAGTCCATATTAGCTCTGCGGATCGAGTATCCCGAGACGAGCTCTTGCCGAGGCACTACTGACCGAGCCCCTCCTGAGACACGTCCGGAGCCGGTGCAGGATGTCGGACGTGTAGACACGTCCGGAGGCGGTGCACTACTGACCGAAGTTTTGATACTATATAACTTGTCTAATTGCTGAATTAGGAATCTGTTGGGGGAAGATATTCCATCCTCAGGGTTATTGCGATAACAACACAAAGGCAGATAATGGATTCGAAGGTTTCCAGACGTCCATCTTCGAAGATGCCCTGAGTCAAGCTCGAAGTAGGAAGGTGGACCTTGGTTCGGAGTATATCTTCGAACTAAGGCTCTTTGAGATCTTTTTTGCCAGTTAAAATGGAAGACTTATCTTTTTCCTCATTAGATTAGTCTTTTACCATTTTAGCCCTATTAAGGGTACCGAATAGTTTCCACTATGTCGGTTGTAATAGAGGGGTAAATAGGTCTTTTCCTTAATGTTTGGGCCTATAAATACCCCCCGTTTAACCCTGTAATAAGGACCGAATACAAGTTATTCAATACACACATTCGAACTATTCTAAGTTGTTATCCTTTCGGAGGCTTAGAACAGTTCACTTCGCAAACACTTTGTTTGTTAGTTTCTAATCTAGAGAAACCTGTTAGCGTAATCTTTTACGCCAACAGTTGGCGCCGTCCGTGGGGAACCTAGTCCAAGAAACTTCGTTCTCTACCAACTTCTTACATCATGCCTCCTAAGCGGAGCACAACTCGTAATCCTGTTCGAAGGTCTTCTCGGATCTCCGGAGGGGCACCGTCCGACACGGTTGAGGTCTGAGGACCTTCGACGTTTCCTCCACCTCAAACTCCGGAAGGGGTTTCCATTCCTCGAGCATACGGAATTCCTCCACCGACTCCATCTATACTTCAACCACCCGGAGCCTCTCTTCCACCTTCAATCCCACTTCGAACTGATCCTCTCAGTTCTCAGGACCCGGAAGATCCTTTCGGAGGAGATGAAGACAATCTTGGCGATACGGCCGCTCAAATGGCTAGTCTCCAAGCTGAAGTAGCGAGGTGGCGGTAAGAAGCTACGAATAGGCTTCGTTCTCAAGCCATCCCGGTTATTCCAGAAGTGCCTGAAGACGACGAACCCATCTATCCCGAAGCCCTGGAGAGCGCCTCCTTCGATACTGAATCTCCGCTGCATCCTGAGCTGCAAAAAGTTCAATTTGACCCGATGTTTAAGACTTCGAAGCTCTGTAAGTATGCCGGAGATGAATATCCTGGAGAATTTGTCCGTTCTTATGCCCTAGCAATTGAAGCTAGTGGAGGAGTTCGAGATACCATGGCAAAGTGCTTCCCCTTAGCTCTTCAAGGAGTGGCATTAAGGTGGTTCTGGTCTTTGAAGCCAGGATCAATTAATTCATGGGGGCAGCTGAAGAAGAAGTTCGTAAGCAATTTTCAAGGCACCTTCGTGCCTCCAATGTCAACGGGAAGTCTTTTCCAGGTAAAGCAGCTCCCTAGAGAAACCTTGAGGCAATATTTTAAGCGCTTCACTCATACGAAGTCACATATCCGAGGATTGTCTACATCTTCGGTAGTTGATGCAGCTCGGGAAGGTGTCACTCATCAAGGCCTCCTAGATAAGCTTCATCAGAAAAGCATATCTTCGGTTTCTCAGTTGATGTCATACTTTGAGGAGTATGCAAGGTCGGAAGAAGGTTGGCTTCGAAGAACTGCCGCTACTCCATCCATATTACAGGAAGTAAAAGTAGAAGTAAAAACTTCGGCACAGCCGCAAGAACCAGTCTTCGAAGTTCAACATGATCGGAGAAGGGGGCAAAAGCATCCTCGTTCTGAAGTCTTGAACATTGCACCCCCGCAAAAGTTCTCACAGAGAGCTCCAGAACCTTCGGGGAACAAGGTCAGCGGTTTGAGGCCACCAGGGAAAACGGCTGGCAAAGGCCAGACCCTCTTCTGCTGCATTCATGGTGAAAACCAAAGCCACGCAACTGATACTTGCAAGGCTATACTCACTCTGAGAGGAGAATATCTAGAATGAATTTGGGTCGAGGTACTACTGACCGAGTTCCAGCTCAAGCGCGCCTGGAGCTGGTCCAGGCTGTGGCGCGGATAGAAAACTTCGAAGCCGCAAGACGCCCTCTAGTGGCCAATGTTATGCCACCGCCGAAGAAAGAGGAGGGGCAAGACCGAGGGAAAAGAGTAGTCCTCCCCATCTCCGGAGGAGGTACCCTCGGAAGCATGTCAAAAAGACAGAGAAGAGACTATGTCAGAGAGGTGGGCCACATTGGTACTTCATCATCTGCAGCTGCTATGCCGGAATGGTCTCATGTACCAATATCTTTTTCTACGAAGGATGCAGCTGGCATTAAATTTCCACATGCAGACCCACTTGTTATTACTGCTGATATTACGGGCACTGAAGTTCGAAGAGTGTTGATTGACGAAGGCAGTTCGGCAGACATTATTTTTGTTCAATCCTTCGATCAATTGTGCATCTCCAGGAAGCACCTCCTTCCAGCAGCTCACCCTTTGCAAGGCTTCGCAGGACCTCCGCTTGATGCACTCGGCCAAATAGGCCTGGAAGTTACCTTCGGAGAAGGTTTGTTGGCCCGAACTGAGGAAGTAATCTTCGATGTTGTAGATGCCCCATATTCTTACAACGTCATCTTCGGAAGAGGCATGCTAAACCAGTTCGGAGCTGTGGCGCATCACAATTATTTGTGTATGAAGATGCCCACGCAAATAGGAGTTCTTACTGTCTTCGGAGATCAAGCTATCGCCCGAAGAGCGGAATATGGTCATGGTCCCCCTCTTGATCCAAGACAAGTAAACAATGTGCAAGATAATCAAGAAAATGTTTCAGCCCCTTCCGAAGCTTCGAAGAAATCCTTCCCAAGACCAAGTCCTGAAGGAGAGATTGCAGTGAAGGTTATTGTTAAAGATGGTAAAGAATATACATTTCAATTAAGTAAAGATTTACCTCCAGAAGTTGCAACCTCTTTGAAAAAGGTGGTGGAAGAGAACGCTTGGTTTGACGAAGACATCACCGGAGTCGATCGGGATATCATTGAACATAGTTTGCTTGTAAACCCAAAGGCCCGACCTGTTCGGCAAGGACTCCGAAAAATGTCTACGGAAAGAGCTGTTCTGGCGAAGGACGAAGTTGAGAAATTGTTGAAGGCTGGGATTATCAGAGAAGTGGCTCACACAGAATGGTTAGCCAACCCAGTCTTCGTCAAAAAGAAATCTTCCGGGAAGTGGCGCATGTGCATTGATTTCACATCCTTGAATAAAGCATGCCCTCGTGACCCCTACCCCATGCCCCGAATTGATCAATTGGTCGACTCCACCGTAGGTTCGGAGTTATTAAGCTTCCTCGACGCGTATTCTGGTTATCATCAAATATGGTTGAAGCGCGAAGATGAGATCAAGACAAGCTTCGTAACTCCTTCGGGAGTCTTTTGTTATGTAAGAATGCCTTTCGGCTTAAGAAATGTCGGGGCTACTTTTTCGAGGTTAGTTGCTAAGGCTCTAGGTCATCAATTAGGCCGCAATGTGGAGGCCTATATGGATGATATTGTAATAAAGAGTGCTTTAAAGCACCAACATAGCCTAGACCTAGCAGAAACATTTAATAGCCTTCGGGCATGTGGGATTTGCCTTAACCCTGAAAAATGTATCTTCGGAGCTAAGGCTGGAAAGTTGTTAGGGTATTTAGTTTCAAGCAGGGGGATTGAAGCTAGCCCTACTCAAATAACTGCGCTACAAAAGATGGCTCCTCCAGAAAATTTAAAGCAAGTACAAAAGCTGACTGGGCGTCTGGCAGCACTTAGCAGGTTTTTATCAAGGTCTGTGGAGAGAAGCTTGCCTATATTTAAAGCATTGAAAGGGTCCGAAGACTTTGCATGGACACCGGAGTGTCAAAAAAGCTTCGAAGATATTAAAGAGTATCTCAGTAATCTTGCTACACTCACGGTGCTTACTGCGGACGAAACCCTACTCCTTTACCTTACAGCTACAGGTTCTGCTGTCAGTGCAGTCCTTGTCAGAGAAGTGGATTTCAATGGGAAGTTGTTACAAAATCCTATTTATTTTGTGTCTGAAGCATTATCAGGAGCGAAGACAAGATACTCCGAACTCGAGAAGTTCATTTATGCTCTGATAATGGCTTCGAGGAAATTAAGACATTATTTTTTGGCTCACAATGTAATTGTACCAACTTCGTATCCTTTGGGAGATATGCTCCGAAGTAAGGATTCCACTGGAAGAATTGGGAAGTGGGCAGTCGAGCTAGCACCCTTTGGCATATCTTTTTTGGCAAGGACAGCAATCAAATCGCAAGTCTTAGCAGATTTTGTAGCAGAATGGACTCCACCTGCAACTTTGGTTCCGGAGAAGTCAAGTGACGGAGTTTGGACTGTTTATTCTGATGTGGCTTTCCAAGCATCCGGAGCAGGCATTGGAGCAGTATTAATTTCGCCTTAAGGGCAAAGAGCAATGTACTCCGCAAGACTCAACTTTAAGTCTACCAATAATATAGCGGAGTATGAAGGGATTTTACTGGGACTCCGAAAAGCACGTGCTCTAGGGGCTACAAGAGTTGTTATAAAGACAGATTCTCAAATAGTAGCAGGCCACGTAGATAAAAGTTTTCAGGTTCGGCATCCACAGCTTGCAAAGTACTTAGAAGAAATCCGTAAGATTGAAGCACACTTCAAGGGTATTTCCATTCGGAGTATACCAAGAGCAGAAAATGTGCAAGCAGACATCTTAGCAAAAGTTGCAGTCGGAGCTGTGGATGTACCAGAAGAAGCCTTCTATGAAGAGCTCAGTACACCTTCGGTGCCACGAATTCCCTCTGCAGAGATTCTTTGCATCCCAAGTGCAGATTGGAAAAATTCAATCATGGAACTTTTATAAGGAGGAACAAATTTGCCTGAAGAGCCACAGCTTTCAAGATTGAAACTCGGGGCTAGAAATTATCAAATAATCAACGATATTTTATACAAGGCCGGAGTATGTTCCCCTTTACTCCGATGTATATCTCAAGCCGAAGGTCAAGAAATTCTTCGAGAAATTCATGAAGGCCTTTGTGGTAGCCATTTAGCCCCTCGAGCTTTGGCAGGAAAAACACTTCGCCAGGGGCTTTATTGGCCTACAATAACAGCTGATGCGGAGAGCTTAGTCCGCACTTATCAATGATGTCAGTGGATGGGTCGACGAAGTCATCGCCCACCAACAGCTCTTCAAGTTATTTCTCCGGTATGGCCTATGGCCAGATGGGGTATGGATTTAATTGGTCCCTTTCCAGTAGCTAAGGGAAATCTAAAGTTTGCAGTGGTAGCTATTGAATATTTTTCTAAGTGGGTAGAAGCAGAGCCCTTAACAGCTATCACTTCGAACATTGTACAGAAATTCTTTTGGAAAAATATCATTTGCCGGTTCGGAGTACCTAGGCAACTTACAGTTGATAATGGAACACAGTTCGATGCAGAACCTTTCAGGAAGTTTTGCGAAGATCTAGGTATCCAGTTATGTTTTGCAGCAGTGAGGCATCCTCAGTCTAATGGAGCTGTAGAAAGAGCCAATGGAAATATTTTGTCAGGGCTAAATCGAAGGATAGTAGGATTAGCAAAAGGACTGTGGACCGAAGAGCTTCCGAAGATTTTGTGGTCCATTCGGACTACGCAAACAAGGTCCACAGGTTTTACTCCATTCAGATTACTATTCGGAGATGAAGCTATGACTCCAACAGAGCTCAAAGGAGGATCACTTCGCAGGACCGAATCGGAGATTGAAGAAGAAAGACAAGCTTCGCTAGATTTATCAGAAGAAACAAGACTTCGAGCTGTGGCAAATTTATCAAAGTATCACCAGCAGACGAAGGCTTGGTTTGACCCGAAGGTTAAGATCAATGAACTTAGACTGGGTCATCTTGTTCTACGAAGCATTATAGCGCCAGGGAAGTTAGGAAATAAATGGGAAGGTCCATACCTAATTGTTCGTTCAGGACGTCCTGGCTCTTTTAAATTAGCTAATTTAGAAGGTGAAGAGTTAGCACATACTTGGCATGCGGAGCACCTAAAGCGATACTTCGCATAAGGGCTCCTTGTAAATCACTTGTAATCATCTTCTGAATTAATAAAGCATATGGTCCAGATAGTGCCTTCCCCTCATAAACCTCCAGCTTCCGAGTGGACGCACTGGAACCGCGGAGTTGACCGAGAGGGAAGTGTCATAAAGCTGAATCATATTTTCGGACTTCGAATCATTGGTTCGAAGTTTCCGACGTGGGGGCTGACATAATCCGGAGTCCAAGCCACCGGCTTGTAGTCATCCGTAAAAGAGCCCAAAACCACATCATGCGGAGTCCAAGCCATTGGCTGGTAGACATCCGTAAAAAGAGTCCAAAGAGACCATTGCAAACTCCAAACCACTGGTTTGACAGAGTTCGCAAAAAAGAGCCGAAGGTGGCCAAAGCAAAACAGAGTTTGAGCCAAGATCTTCGAATGTCTCTTAACATATATAGTCCAAAGTGACAAATTATTTAAGACACTAAGGTGTCCTGAAAGTTATCTCAACTGATTTCTTTCAAAAAACAAAGGGTATTAAGTTGCCATTCTCCAGACTAAAAATAGTCGAGGACATTTTATAAGATTTTAAAAGATCTTTAAATTACAGAGGGGCTCCGAACCCCAAAAAATTGTACTCCGAAGTTTTTTCTTTGCGCATAACCATCTTTGAATACAGTTCGAAGTTGCTTATAACCAAAGAGGGGCTAGTAAATAAGGAGACAATTTTAAATCGGTATTCATTATTCGAACGAATATGTTTACAGATTACATCATGAAAAATTGGTATCTATACCAAGAAGGAATCGAAGACCTCTTCGATCTCTAGAGCTAGGGTTGGAACGACTAGTTCCAGTGCTGGGAGTTCTAACAACTTTACGTTTAACTCTCATGCCTCCCTTCGAAGCTCTAAAGTCCTTCTGTTCTTGTTGAAGCTCGGCCCAAGTTCAAAGTCGTTCGGGGCTCCTTTCCTAGCTTCCAAGTTCTTCAGGTTTTTTATTTCGAGCCTCATCTTCGTCTTCGGACCATATAACGTCTTCAGAAGACGAAGTGTCCAAGTTAACCTCTTTTTCTTCCTCTTTAATATAAGATAGTATATCCTTTCTTACTTCGGCAGTAATAGCACCGGAGCTATCTCGAGGAACTGAAAATCGAGTGCGTTTATAAGCTTTTAGAAGATCAAAGGTAGCCCATAATGAGTGAAGTTCGTCGTTAATGTCTAACACTTCGATATCTTCCGTATGAGGCAAAGCCTAATAATATGATAAACAAATTTTCATTGATAAATGTACATAAGCACAAAGCTTTACATAGTCAAAAATCCTAAGATATATCTAAACCTGTGGGTTCGGAGGAGGCTGACTGCTTGAAGCTTGGGTCCGAGCTTGCTTCTGGCGTTGTCCTTCGTCGATCCAGGCCTTGATCGCAGAGCGACCTTCGGCTCTCCATGAAGTTTGGAAGGCTCACCAGGCAGTAGCCACACCTTCGGAAGGAGTCAGAAGCCGCTCGTCGTCGAAGGTAATTGGGCCCTCTCCTACGCTCGGAGTTATCGATCGGCCCAGATCCTCATAGTAGCGAAGTAGGCCAACAGCAGCCACTTGTCCGGAGAGTTCTCCGTAGTGAATGCGTGCTATCTTCATCTACTTCGCTACTCCTTGAATCCTTTTCAACCGGCGCAGAAGAGAAATGTTATCATCAGAAGTAAGTGTTCCGGTAGTACCGAAGTACTCTAGAACACCTAGCAGTTGATTCATAACTTCTGCAGCTACCTTCTCGGACTTCAGCTTATCTTCGATTAGCACATCCTTCACCGAAGTTACTTCTTCCAGAATTCCGGAAAGTCTAGCAGTCTCTGTAGTCAAGGAATTCTTTTGGTTCAAAAGCTGGCTAGCTTCCTCTTGAAGTCTGACAAGCTCGGTCCCCGTAGTAGCGTGCTCCACCCGCATTCTTTCAATTTCTGCTCGAAGCACAATTCTTTCTGCTTCGAGCTTCTTATTCGCAGCCTCCAAACCTTGTCTGGCCCTGCGCTCCGTTGACACTATACTATCCATCTGAACCACTCGACCTTCGGAAATAGTGAGATTCCATTGAAGAGTTTCGTTTTCCTCTAGAAGGCGAGTGATTTCTCGTTCATTTGATATATTCGCAGCTTAGGCCAAGACTGTTTGCTGCGAAAAGAAAAAATCAAGGTAAGAAATTATTTGTATGTAAACTTAATGTTATTTCATAGATGCTTCGTACCTGGTAGGCTGCGCGCTCCATAGCAGCGTTAAGCTCCGAGCTCTTCGCCTCGCTCAGAATGGCCACCAAGTTCGTTTCCCCAATGTCACGACTAGCTCGATCCAAAGGCTCGAGCAAAGTCTGAAGACCAGTTCTCTGCTCTAAGAAAGGAGCTAGAAGGGGAGCATACTTATTGCTTGTTGGTCATCTTCGTTTAACGAAGGGCCGGAGTGTTGGCCTGTAGTCTTCGGAGCCCCCGGAGACTGACCCCCTCTCGGTAGATTGACTCTCGTCTGTTGACTCAGACGGAGTTGATCCGGAGCTCGCAGCAGGGAGGGAGTCTATATTTCTTTTGCCTCTTCCAGGCCCCATTTGAGTGGCTCTTGGGATTGGCTCCGAAGCCGTCGAAGGTCCAGGGATTGTATCTTCCTGACGGACCTCGTCCACAGAAGTGGACTCTGTAAAAACAAAAGTATTATACATCGTATAAATACGCAAAATAAACATAAAAGAATTATTCGAAGTTTACCTTCGACATTCTGGCGAGGAGTAATCATTGGACTGTTTGGCGGATCGAAGGCAAGATCTTCGTCCGAATCAGCCGTCAAATCTTCGACTGCAGGAACATTTTACTGGACAGTCCTTGTTGCCTCTTCAGGAATCGAAGCCATAGTGACTTCGACTCCACTCTCATCCACAGGAACTTCGTCCTGAGGTAAATCCTCTTGAACTGCCGAAGTCCTTGGTTGCTCAAGGTTATCTCGAGACTCCGGCACGTTCGCAGGTACTTCGGCTTGTGCAGTCCTTTGAGATGCATCTTCGTCTAGCAGACGCACAAGCAACCTCCCTTCGACCTCTTGGGAGTCAGAGACTGAAGCCCTTGGGCTCGAAGGTGCTGGATTCTTTGGTTTCCGAGCCACCTTCTTGACCGGAGTCTTGGCGGAGCTCGAAGTCCCAGCTTCGGCTTTCCTCTTTTTGGGTCCTTTCTCCGAAGGCACCCAATCCATCAAAGGGGGCGGAGTGATTTCCAGCATTCCCCACACTCTGTTAAATCTTTCCCAATTCCCGACCAACTTGATTCTCCATTCTTTTTCGGTCGGAGTTGGAGCGCCCAAAATCTTCTCCGAAGCCCGTACGATTTGCTCCGAAGTAATAGGGGCTGAAGAAGCTAAAAAATGAATTAAGTTAGTTACTTCTTCGAATGAATATGCATAATATATGTTGTTTTCGAGGTTACCTGCAGGGCTCGAAGTCGAAGTAATTTTTCGGAGACCGCCTTCCGAATCCTCTTCGAAGATAATAGGCCAGTTGGCCATCAACGGAGGGATTTGTAACCCGAGGAACTCTTCGGCTAAGTCTCGCATGCTCAACCTTCGACTGATCTTCTGAAGTAGGCTGAGGCGAGCTTCGAGCTGACCTTGGTCTGGATGTACTAGGGCTTCCTTCCGGAAATGGATGTCTTTCAGAGGTCTGGCCAGAGGGTTGCTCGCCCCAACTTCGGCATAGAACCATCTCATAACCCAGTCGGTATACCATCTAGCATTGATGGCCTTAGCAGGAAATTGAAGAGCGTATTCATCCCGAAGCCTGAAGTTAATACTTCCGAAGGCTACTACTACTTTTTCACCTCCGGGGCCTACGAAGGTTTTTGGCTGGCACGAAGCTCTGTGCAGTGCAGCGAAGATCTCAGCCCTCCCCTCACAACCTTCGGCTCTCAACGCCCATTCGAAGATAGCTAAACGAGCTACTGCGTTCGGAGAAAGTTGAGGAAGAGTGACGTGAAACAAATCAAGTACCTCGGCCAAGAAGTCCACTGCTGGAAGGCCTAAGCCAGCTTCAAAGAAGGCTTCGAAGATGACCACTTCTCTGGGTCTTGGTGATGGGATTAGTTCCTTTCCAGGTTTGCAGATCATGACTCCCGTACTAATCTTCCCTTCTACTGCGACCGCCAGTGATTCTCTTTTGCAGGTAGAAGGTCCCAGTTGGAAGGATTGATCCAAGTATTTCGTTGATGGCGGGCAGAGACCTTGATCACATTGCGGGTGTTGGAGGTGCCATCGCCAATGCCGCAGCCGCTGCTGCTGCAGTCGCCTGCTGTCGAGCCAAGGCCGAAGGGGCTCCAGTACTCTTGGTTTCTGCCATTAAAGCTACTAGGTTGCTTTGGAGGAAGAATGGAGGCTAGGGCTCAAAGGGTGTTTGTTTGCAAGAGAGCGGTGGAAAGGTACTCAGGAAAGTTCTAGGCCCTCTATTTATAGCCTAGACTTTACATTTTTTACCGTTAGTCCATGCCGTTTCGCATTCTTGCCCGTTACTTTTCTCCGAAATTAACGCACTCTGTAACTTCCGTTAGAAGAAGGAAGCTAACGGCTATTTCTTCTAAGTCTAAAAGGCTTTTGAGCTTCCTAAGTCAGTTCTAAGATAGTTCAAAAGTAATTATCTTAAAACTGATTCGGAGTTTTATATCTCCGTACATTTCGGGGATAAATTAAAATCTAATAACCCCTGGCCTGGTTATTTTTTCTTCCGTATACTGCTCTCCTAACATTACAGGTTTAACGGAGAAGCGTATTTGAGGGGCTACTGTTGGGGGAAAATATTCCATCCTCAGGGTTATTGCGGTAACAGCACAAAGGCAGATAATGGATTCGAAGGTTTCCAAACGTCCATCTTCGAAGATGCCCCGAGTCAAGCTCGAAGTATGAAGGTGGACCTTGGTTCGGAGTATATCTTCGAACTAAGGCTCTTTGAGATCTTTTTTGCCAGTTAAAATGGAAGACTTATCTTTTTCCTTATTAGATTAGTCTTTTACCATTTTAGCCCTATTAAGGGTACCGAATAGTTTCCACTATGTCGGTTGTAATAGAGGGGTAAATAGGTCTTTTCCTTAATGTTTGGGCCTATAAATACCCCCCGTTTAACCCTGTAATAAGGACTGAATACAAGTTATTCAATACACACATTCGAACTATTCTAAGTTGTTATCCTTTCGGAGGCTTAGAACAGTTCACTTCGCAAACACTTCATTTGTTAGTTTCTAATCTACAGAAACCTGTTAGCGTAATCTTTTACGCCAATAGAATCATTTGATTTGAAGTTGTTAATCCTGTTCAGAGCATGATCTGCTACAGTAGTTTCACATATGTTTCAATACCCAATTTCTGAATTCAAACTGATCTGAAAGTCAAGTGTGTTCCTGAACTTGAATAGTGAAATTGCTGTTCTGTGATTGTTTAAAATATGTTGTCGGATTAGAAACAGTTCTGCCAAAGAAAATTTTATGTCAAGAACTCTGAAGTTATTCAATCAACATTGTGTATTTTCAGGATATAGATTGTGTTGGGGGAAAATATCTCATCTTCGGGGTTATTGCCGAAACAGCATAAAGGCAGATAGCGGATTCGAAGGTTCCCAGACGTTCATCTTCGAAGATACCCTGAGTCAAGCTCGAAGTACGAAGATAGGCATTGGTTCGGAGTACATCTTCGAACTAAGGCTTTTCGAGATCTTTACAGCCAGCTAAGATGGAAGATTTATCTTTTATATCATTAGATTAGTCTTTTACCATTTTATCCCTATCAAGGGTACCGAATAGTTTCCACTATGTCGGTTGTAATAGAGGGGTAAATAGGTCTTTTCCTTATTATATGGGCCTATAAATACCCCCCATTTCATCCTGTAATAGGGACCGAATACAAGTTATTCAATACACACATTCGAACTATTCTAAGTTGTTATCCTTTCGGAGGCTTAGAACAGTTCTTTTCGCAAACACTTCATTTGTTAGTTTCTATTCTACAGAAACCTATTAGCGTAATCTTTTACGCCAACAGTTGGCGCCGTCCGTGGGGAACCTAGTCCGAAAAACTTCGTTCTCTACCAACTTCTTACATCATGCCTCCTAAGCGGAGCGCACCTCGTAACCATGTTCGGAGGTCTTCTCAGATCTCCGGAGAGAACCCGTCCGACACGGTCGAAGTCGGAGGGCCTTCGACTTTCTCTCCACAAACTCCGGAAGGAGTTTCCATCCCTCGAACATACGGAGCTTCTCCGCCAAATCCCTCCATAATTCGACCACCTGGAATCCCTCTTCCACCTTCCATTCCACTTCGAACTGATCCTACTAGTTCTCAAGACCTGGAAGATCCTTCCGGAGGAGATGAAGACAATCTTGGAGATATGGCCACTCAAATGGCCAACCTTCAAGCTGAAGTAGCAAGGTGGCGACAGGAAGCTGCGAACAGGCTTCGTTCTCAAGCCATCCCAGCTATTCCAGAAGTGCCCGAAGATGACGAACCCGATTATCCCGAAGCCCCGAAGAACCCCTCCTTCGATAATGAATCTCCGCTGCATCCTGAGCTGCAGAAAGTTCGCTTTGATCCGAAGTTTAAGACTTCGAAGCTATGTAAGTATGCTGGAGATGAAGATCCCGGAGAGTTTGTTCGTTCTTATGCCCTAGCAATTGAAGCTAGCGGAGGAGTTCGAGACACCATGGCAAAGTGCTTCCCTTTAGCTCTTCAAGGAGTGGCATTAAGGTGGTTCTGGTCCTTGAAGCCAGGATCAATTAATTCATGGGGGCAGCTGAAGAAGAAGTTTATAAGCAATTTTCAGGGCACCTTCGTGCCTCTGATGTCAACAGGAAGCCTTTTCCAGGTGAAACAACTCCCCGGAGAAACATTGAGGCAATATTTCAAGCGCTTCGCTCATACGATGTCGCAAATCCGGGGGTTGTCTGCATCTTCAGTAGTTGATGCAGCTCGGGAAGGTGTCACTCATCAAGGCCTCTTGGATAAGCTTCATCGGAAAAGCATCTCCTCGGTATCTCAACTGATGTCTTACTTCGAGGAGTATGCAAGGTCAGAAGAGGGTTGGCTCCGAAGAACTACAGCTACTTCATCCATATTGCAAGAAGTTAAAGTAGAAGTAAAAACTTCGGCACAGCCGCAAGAACCAGTCTTCGAAGTTCAACATGATCGGAGAAGAGGGCAAAAGCACCCTCGTTCTGAAGTCATGAATATTGCACCCCCACAGAAGTTTACACAGAGAGCTCCACAGTCTTCGGGGAACAAGGCCAGCGGCTGGAGGCTGCCAGGGAAAACGGCTGGCAAGGGCCAGACCCTTTTCTGCTGCATCCATGGTGAAAATCGAAGCCATGCAACTGATACTTGCAAGGATATACTTACTCTAAGAGGAGAGTATCTAGAAAGAACTTCGGGTCGAGGTACTACCGACCGAGTTCCAGTTGCAACGCGCCCAGAGCCGGTCCAAGCTGTGGCGCGGATAGAAAACTTTGATGCTGCAAGACACCCTCCAGTGGCCAATGTTATGCCACCTCCGAAGCAAGAGGAAGGCCAAGACCGAGGGAAAAGAGTAGTCCTCCCCATCTCCGGAGGAGGTACCCTCGGAAGCATGTCCAAGAGACAGCGAAGAGACTACGTCAGAGAAGTAGGCCATATTGGGACTTCGTCGTCTGCAGCCGCAATGCCGGAGTGGTCTCATGTGCCGATATCCTTTTCTGCGGAGGATGCAGCTGGCATTAAGTTCCCGCATGCAGACCCACTTGTTATCACTGCTGATATTGCGGGCACTGAAGTTCGAAGGGTGTTGATTGACGGAGGTAGTTCGGCAGATATCATTTTTGTTCAAGCCTTCGATCAATTGTGCATTTCCAGAAAGCATCTCCTTCTAGCAGCTCGTCCTTTGCAAGGCTTCGCAGGACCTCCGCTTGATGCACTTGGCCAAATAGGCCTAGAAGTTACCTTCTGAGAAGGTTTGTTGGCCCGAATTGAGGAAGTAATCTTCGATGTTGTAGATGCCTCGTATGCTTACAACGTCATCTTCGGAAGAGGCATGCTAAACCAGTTCGGAGTTGTGGCACATCACAATTATTTGTGCATGAAGATGCCCACACAAGCAGGAGTCCTTACTGTCTTCGGAGATCAAGCTATTGCTCGGAGAGCGGAATATGGTCATGGTCCCCATCTTGATCCAAGACAAGTAAACAATGTACAAGACAATGAAGAAATTTTTTCAGCCCCTTCCGAAGCTTCAAAGAAATCCTTTCCGAGACCAAGTCCTGATGGAGAGATTGCAGCGAAGGTCATTGTTAAAGATGGTAAAGAATATACATTTCAATTTGGTAAAAATTTACCTCCAGAAGTTGCAACCTCCTTGGAAAAGGTGGTGAAAGAGAATTTGGATGTCTTCGCTTGGTCTGACGAAGATATCACCGGAGTCAATCGGGATATCATTGAACATAGTTTACTTGTAAACCCGAAGGCCCGCCCTGTTCGGCAAGGACTCCGGAAAATGTCTGCAGAAAGAGCTGCTCTAGTGAAAGACGAAGTTAAGAAATTGTCGAAGGCTGGGATTATTAGAGAAGTGGCTCACACAGAATGGTTAGCCAACCCAGTCTTCATCAGAAAGAAGTCTTCCGGGAAGTGGCGCATGTGCATTGATTTCACATCCTTGAATAAAGCATGCCCTCGTGACCCCTACCCCATGCCCCGAATTGATCAATTGGTCGACTCCACCATAGGTTCGGAGTTATTAAGCTTCCTTGACGCGTATTCTGGTTATCATCAAATATGGTTGAAGCGCGAAGATGAGATCAAGACAAGCTTCGTAACTCCTTCGGGAGTCTTCTGTTATGTAAGAATGCCCTTCGGTTTAAGAAATGTCGGGGCTACTTTTTCGAGGTTAGTTGCTAAGGCTTTAGGTCATCAATTAGGTCGCAATGTGGAGGCCTATATGGATGATATTGTAATAAAGAGTGCTTTAAAGCACCAACATAGCCTAGACTTAGCAGAAACATTCAATAGCCTTCGGGCATGTGGAATCCGTCTTAACCCCGAAAAATGTATCTTCGGAGCTAAGGCTGGAAAATTATTAGGGTATTTAGTTTCAAGCAGGGGGATTGAAGCTAGCCCTACTCAAATAACTGCGCTGCAGAAGATGGCTCCTCCGGAAAATTTAAAGCAAGTGCAAAAGCTAACTGGGCGTCTGGCAGCACTTAGCAGGTTTTTATCAAGGTCTGCAGAGAGAAGCTTACCTATATTTAAAGCATTGAAAGGGTCCGAAGATTTTGCATGGACACCGGAGTGTCAGAAAAGCTTCGAAGATATTAAAGAGTATCTCAGCAATCTTACTACACTCACGGTGCCTAATGCGGATGAAACCCTACTCCTTTACCTTGCAGCCACAGGTTCTGCTGTCAGTGCAGTCCTTGTCAGAGAAATGGATTTCAATGGAAAGTTGGTCCAAAATCCTGTTTATTTTGTATCCGAAGCATTATCAGGAGCGAAGACAAGATACTCCGAACTTGAGAAGTTCGTTTATGCTCTGATAATGGCTTCGAGGAAATTAAGACATTATTTTTTGGCACACAATGTAATTGTACCAACTTCGTATCCTTTAGGAGATATGCTTCGAAGTAAGGATTCCACTGAAAGGATTGGGAAGTGGGCAGTTGAGCTAGCACCCTTCGGCATATCTTTCCAGGCAAGGACAGCAATCAAATCGCAAGTCTTAGCAGATTTTGTAGCATAATGGACTCCACCTGCAAATTTGGTTCCGGAGAAGTCAAGTGACGGAGTTTGGACTGTTTACTCCGATGGGGCTTTCCAAGCATCCGGAGCAGGCATCGGAGCAGTATTAATTTCGCCTTCAGGACAAAGAGCAATGTACTCCGCAAGACTCAACTTTAAGTCTAACAATAATATAGCGGAGTATGAAGGTATTTTATTGGGACTCCGAAAAGCACGTGCTCTAGGGGCTACAAGACTAATTATAAAAACAGATTCTCAAATAGTAGCAGGGCACGTAGATAAAAGTTTCCAGGTTAGGCATCCACAGCTTGCAAAGTACTTAGAAGAAATCCGTAAAATCGAAGCACACTTCAAGGGTATTTCCATTCGGAGTATACCAAGAGCAGAAAATGTGCAAGCGGACATCTTAGCAAAAGCTTCAGCCGGAGCTGTGGATGTGCCAGAAGAAGCCTTCTATGAGGAGCTCAGTACACCTTCGGTGCCACAAATTCCTTCAGCAGAGATTCTTTGCATTCCTAGTGCAGATTGGAAAAATTCAATCATGGAACTTTTACAAGGAGGAACAAATTTGCCCGAAGAGCCACAGCTGTCAAGATTAAAGCTTAGAGCTAGAAATTATCAAATAATCAATGGTATTTTATACAAGGCCGGAGTATGTTCCCCTCTACTGCGATGTATATCTCAAGCCGAAGGTCAAGAAATTCTTCGAGAAATTCATGAAGGCCTTTGTGGTAGCCATTTAGCCCCGCGAGCCTTGGCAGGAAAAACACTTCGCGAGGGGCTTTACTGGCCTACAATAACAGCTGATGCGGAGAGCTTAGTCCGCACTTGTCAAGGATGCCAGTGGATGGGTCGACGGAGTCATCGCCCACCAACAGCTCTTCAAGTCATTGCTCCGGTATGGCCTATGGCCATATGGGGTATGGATTTAATTGGCCCCTTTCTAGTAGCCAAGGGAAATCTAAAGTTCGCAGTGGTAGCTATTGAGTATTTTTCTAAGTGGGTGGAAGCAGAGCCCTTAACAGCTATCACTTCGAACAATGTACAGAAATTCTTTTGGAAGAACATCATCTGCCGGTTCGGAGTGCCTAGACAACTCACAGTTGATAATGGAACACAGTTCGATGCAGAACCTTTCAGGAAGTTTTGCGAAGATCTAGGCATTCAGTTATGTTTTGCTGCAGTAAGACATCCTTAGTCTAACGGAGCTGTAGAAAGAGCCAATGGAAATATTTTGTCAGGGCTAAATTGAAGGATAGTAGGATTAGCAAAGGGACTGTGGACCGAAGAGCTTTCGAAGATTTTGTGGTCCATTCGGACTACGCAAACAAGGTCCACAGGTTTTACTCCATTCAGACTACTATTCGGAGATGAAGCTATGACTCCAACGGAGCTCAAAGGAGGATCGTTTCGCAGCACCGAACCGGAAATTGAAGAAGAAAGACAAGCTTCGCTAGATTTATCAGAAGAAACAAAACTTTGAGCTGTGGCAAATTTATCAAAGTATCAGCAGCAAACGAAGGCTTGGTTTGACCCGAAGGTTAAGCTCAATGAACTAAGACCGGGTCATCTTGTTCTACGAAGCATTATAGCGCTAGGGAAGTTAGGAAATAAATGGGAAGGTCCATACCTAATTGTTCGTTCAGGACGCCCTGGCTCTTTCAAATTAGCTAATTTAGAAAGTGAAGAGTTAGCACATACTTGGCATGCGGAGCACCTAAAGCGATACTTCGCATAAGGGCTCCTTGTAACTCACTTGTAATCATCTTCCAAATTAATAAAGCATATGATCCTGATAATGCCTTCCCCTCATAGACTTCCAGCTTCCGAGTGGACGCACTGGAACCGCGGGGTTGACCGAGAGGGAAGTGTCATGAAGCTGGATTGTATTTTTGGACTTCGAACCATTGGTTCGAAGCTTCCGACGTGGGGGCTGACATAATCCGGAGTCCAAGCCACCGGCTTGTAGGCATCCGTAAAAGAGCCCAAAACCACATCATACGGAGTCCAAGCCATTGGCTGGTAAACTTCCGTAAAAAGAGCCGAAGGTGGCCAAAACATGCGGAGTCCAAGCCATTGGCTGGTAGACTTCCGTAAAAAGAGCCGAAGGTGGCCAAAACCTGCGAAGTCCAAGCCATTGGCTGGTAGACTTCCGCAAAAAGAGCCGAAGGTGGCCAAAATATACGGAGTCCAAGCCATTGGCTGGTAGACATCCGTAAAAAGAGTCCAAAGAGACCATTGCAAAGTCCGAACCATTGGTTCAACAGAGATCGCAAAAATGAGCCGAAGGTGGCTAAAGCAAAACAGAATTTGAACCATGAGCTTCGAATATCTGTTAACATAGTCCAAAGTGACAAATTATCTAAGATACTAAGGTATCTTGAAAGTTATCTCAAGCGATTTCTTTCAAAAAACAAAGGTATTAAGTTGCCGTTTTTTCGACTACAAATAGTCGAAGACATTTTATAAGATTTTAAAAGATCTTTAAATTGCAGAGGGGCTCCGAACCCCCAAAAAATTGTACTCCGAAGTTTTTTCTTTGCGCATAACCATCTTTGAATACAGTTCAAAGTTGCTTATACCCAAAGAGGGGCTAGTAAATATGGAGACAATTTTAAATCGGTATTCATTATTCAAACGAATGTGTTTACAAATTACATCATGAAAAATTGGTATCTATACCAAGAAGGAATCGAAGACCTCTTCGGTCTCTAGAGATAGGGTTGGAACGACTAGTTCCAGCACCGGGAGTTCTAACAACTTTGCGTTTAACTCTCTTGCCCCCCTTCGAAGCTCTAAAATCCTTCTGTTCTTGTTGAAGCTCGGCCCAAGTTCGAAGCCGTTCGGGGCTTCTTTCCCAGCTTCCAAGTTCTTCAGGTTTTTTACTTCGGACTTCATCTTCATCTTCAGACCATATAACGTCTTTTTCTTCCTCTTTAATATAAGACAGTATATCTTTGATTACTTCGGGCGCAATTACACCGGAGCTATCTCGAGGAATTAGAAATTGAGGACGTTTATAAGCTTTTAGAAGATCGAAGGTGGTCCATAATGAGCGAACTTTGTCGTTAAGATCTAACACTTCGATATCTTCCGTATGAGGCAAAGCCTAAAAATATGACAAACAAATTTTCATTGATAAATGTTTATAAGCATAAAGCTTTACATGGCCAAAAATCCTAAGGTATTTCTAAACCTGCGGGTTCGGAGGAGGCTGACTGCTTGAAGCTTGGGTCCGAACTTGCTTCTGGCGTTGGCCTTCGTCGATCCAAGCCTTGATCGCGGAACGACCTTCGGCTCTCCATGAAGTTTGAAAGGCTCGCCAGGCAGCAGCCACAACTTCGGAAGGAGTCATGTCTCGCCCCGATTTAATAAATCAGGACTTTATTGAAATTCCATAGAAAATCAATAAAACAAGACGTTCATCATGCGACCACGTACAATACGGGCAATCATTCACGGTTCGTAGACCGTATTAATACAAAAGTGAATAAAGGTGAAGAGAAACTAATAAAATAAGGGTCCTAGATGAACGCCTCCTTCCAGTCTCGCCTTGACTGGGTCGCTACTCCAGACCTTCATCCTCCTCGTAGTAGACGGGCTCTGATGTTGTAAGTCAACGGGGTGAGTACAGATGTACTCAGCAAGCCACCGAATGCAAATATAATGCAAGATAATAACAAGGGAGATAGTGGCTAGTTTAGCGGAAGCAGCATAATTGTAAAGCTTTAAATGTGAGCAATTTATTAGTACGGAAAAGTAAACATGTGTGTGTGCATCATCATCTTCTAACTCGAGGGGTACTGTCAGCCCCACCTCGCTCAACAGTCCTTACGTGCCATGAATAACTTGAACATTCAAACAATTGTAAACTAACTGCGAGTAGTCACACAACCCGCCCTTGACCGTGGGCTCGGCTTTTCGAAAAGATTTAATTACTCTGATCAGAGATGTACCACTGTACCCACAAGGCACGCACTCATCACCTACACCGAAGTGTAACGAGATGACCCATCACACGGGAACTCGTGCCAAAACCTTCCATATAGTCCACCCCGACCCAATAGCACCCTCTTATGGGTTTCATATGGTGTCCCGCAGTACAAGTCGCCCGCAGGCTAGCCCCTTGCCCCCTCCTCTATGGTGCATCGAGCCGGAGTATTCCATACTTCCGGTTAGGACTTACCCATTAGACTTGTGGTTGGTACGGAAGTGCTTTGCAACAGATCCCGCAGACCGGTCCTTATAGTGCCCCGGGTGCGACAAACCAGTGCCCGAGCTTGCACCCGGAACCCACCATACTTATAACTTAGCCAACTCCAACAGAGTCCAGAGACGAGAATAACGGGGAAATTCATATACAGAATCCAGCTATCTACGACTCATTCTTTTTATCCTATAGCAGTTGTGCCGGTACATTGGGCACTAGCTAATATTTTAATAGTAGAGTGACAAGGAGTTAAGGCTCAATAAGCATGGCTTGGGTTTGCACACAAGGACGGGGATCTAATAAATATAAGTGTAAGGCTTTGATATTTGACTAATGCAATATTATCCTATGAGTTATAGCGATATTTTATTAAAACATGGGCTCAAATATGATCAACTATTACCACAGAGGTGGTCGATGACTTGCCTTGATCAGCAAAGGGGGATGGAGGAACCTCGGGGTAGAACTCCTGCTCCTCGATGAACTCGTAGTCTTCTCGATACGGAAAAATAATTAAACAACACATTCAATAAAACATCACCAAACATAATCATACATATTTGTGGGTGTTTTTATGTGAAGTAACATTTTAATCTTCTGAAGTTTTGTATAAAACAGTAAAGTTTAACTTGTTGGGATTTTTCCTAATTTATTTTCTATCTTATTAATCTTAACCCTAAGGGGTTTTTATTCATTTATTTATTAAGAATATTTTGGGTAACAGTAACATACTGTTTTTATGGCATTAATGTGTAGAGAATATTATTCTGAATTTAACAAAATTTGAATGGTGAAATTTGGAGTTAAAATGAGCAAGATATGAATTTTTGAAGTTTAAAACTATTTTCTGGATTTTATTTAAACTGAAAAACAGTCCCTGGTCCACGGTGAACCAGGTTCACCGTGAACCCGTGGCTATGCGCGTGGACCCGAGCGTTCTGGGCCGTTGGATCTGGATCCATCGGTCAGATGCGAGGCGGGTGGGTTTAATGAATTTGGACGGCTCAGATTAAAACGTGGCGAAAGGGTATACGTGGACGCACCAGATGGATCCGGGGGTTTAAGTGACGATCGACGGCTGCGATCGCACGATACCTCTTCGATCAGATCCGAGGGCCCGGATTAAATCCCGAAGGGATTTAATCGTAGCCCTCCGATCGTGATCGGACGGCCGCGATCTCGTCCGGCACGACACGCCGTAAGGGGTCGAGTACCGCATTCGTCTCCGGCGACGGCGGACTCGGGTGCGGCCACGGCGGCGACGGCGAGGGCCTAGGGGCCTAGCTAGGGCCAAAAACGGAACGCGGGGAGTAAGGGGGTCACGACGATACCTTCGGCGGCGATGATGGGGGCTTGGAGGCGACCGACGGCGAGCGTAGATGACGGAGGGCGTACGGGTGCTCAACGGCGACGGCGGTCCGGCGGTGTCCACGGCCAACGGAGGGGTGGACGAGGTGGGGTGGTCGATGACGGACCCGACGGTGGCGGCGGCTAGGGCGGCGGGGGTCCGAGGCGACGGCGAAGGCTCGCCGGAGGTGGAGCAGGGGAGGGGCTCGCAAAAACAGCAGCGGCGCTCTGGAGGGCGAAGGCTAGGGCTTAGGCGGTGTGGGCAGAGTGCGGTGAGCCGAGGGGTACTTATAGGGTCGCCGACGTCGGTTAAATGGAAGGGAACCTGAGGGTTTCCTTTTCTCTCCGGCGAGCTTCCATGAGCGCGGGTACCTGCCATCCAAGGTGAAAACGCGTGGAGATAAGGAGGAAAGCGATCGCCGGGATTTGGCAAGTCATGGCGTGGGCCCAGATCGGCGATCGACGGCTGGCAGGGGCGATTTCGGCAGGGGGGCTCGCCGGCGATGGAAAGGGGGATCCCTTTCCATCGGGGAAGAAGCTCCCGACAGGTGGCCCCCACCTGTCGGTGGGTGAATGGAAATGGAAACCCAGACAGGCGGGCCATGGTTGTCAGAGGGAGAAAGGGGAGTGGCGGAGGCTGACGGGTGGGCCGGCGGAGCGCGGGTGCGGGGAGGAGAGAGGGGGAAAGTGCCGACAGACGGGCCCCACTGGTCAGCGACACAGAGCTGTGTTGGGCTGGGCTGGAGGCTAATTCGGGGTTGAGGCCCATTAAGCATTTTAATTCTTTTCTGATTTAAAATAATTCCAGTAATTCATTTATTTGATTAAGGGTTGAATCACTGTTGGTAAAAATTTGTAAAAATTCCTAAAATTATATCTTGGCCTCTAGTTCATCCCATAAAATTTTCAAGTCCAAATTTTGAGTATTTCTCCCTGTTTGGCTTTATTTGGGTTCTTTTGTGAATTTCCCTTTAATAATAAATCCAAAAATGATTTAAATAATACTTTCTTTTTATTTTATTTCTTTCAATTTCTGGGGTGTTACAAGTCAGAAGTCACTCGTCGTCGAAGGTAATTGGGCCCCCTCCTGCGTCCGGAGTTATCGATCGGCCCAGATCTTCGTAGTAGTGAAGTAGGCCGACAACAGCCACTTGTCCGGAGAGTTCTCCGTATCTAATGCCCGCTGTCTTCATTTGCTTCGCCACTCCTTGGATCCTTTTCAACCGGCGCAGAAGAGTGATGTTATCGTCAGAAGGAAGTATCCCAGTAGTACCGAAGTACTCCAGGACACCTAACAACTGATTCATAACTTCCACAGCCACCTTCTCAGACTTCAGCTTGTCTTCGTTCAACGTGTCCTTCGTCGAAGTGACTTCGCCCAGAACCCCAGAAAGTCTAGCATTTTCAGTGGTCAAAATATTCTTTTGGTTTAATAGCTGGCTAGCTTCCTCTTGGAGTCTGACAAGCTCGGACCCCACAGTAGCATGCTCCGCCCGCAATTTTTCAACTTCCGCTCGAAGCACAATTCTTTCTACTTCAAGCTCCTTATTCGCAGCCTCCAAACCTTGTCTAGCCCTTCACTCTGTTGACACTATATTGTCCATTTGAGCCACCCGACTTTCGGAGATGTTAAGATTCCTTTGAAGGACGTTATTTTCCTCCCAAAGACGAGCGATCTCTTCGTCATTGCATATATTCGCAGCTCGGGCCAAGACAGTTTGCTACAAGAATAAAAAACTAAGGTAAATATTTATTCGTAGATGAATTCTATGTTATTTCGCAGGTGCTTCGTACCTGGTAGGCTGCACGTTCTATAGCGGCATTAAGCTCCGTCCTGTCCGCCTTGCTCAGAATAGCCACTAAGTTGGTCTCCCCTATGTCACGGCTAGCTCGATCCAAAGGTTCGAGCAAAGTCCGAAGACCAGTTGTTTGCCCTAAGAAAGGAGCCATCAAGGGGAGCATGCTTATTGCCTCTTGGTCATCTTCGTCCAGCGAAGGACCGGAGCGTTGGCTTGTGGTCTTCGGATCCACTGGAGACTGGCCCTCCCCGGAAGATTGGCTCTCGTCTGTTGAATCAGACAGGGTTGATCCGGAACTCGCAGCAGGGAGGGGCTCTATATGTCTTTTGCCTCTTCCACGTCCCATTTGAGTAACTCTTTGGGCTGGCTCCGAAGTCGTCGAAGGTCCAGGAATTATTTCTTCTTGGCGGACCTCCTCCATAGGAGTGGACTCTGTAAAAAAATATACAAAATATTATACATTGTATAAATACACAAAATAAACATGAAAGAGTTATTCGAAGTCTACCTTCGACATTTTGCAAAGGAGTCATCATCGGACTGTTCGGCGGATCGAAGGCTAGATATTCATCCGAATCAGCCGTTAAGTCTTCGACTGCAGGAGCATCGTCCTGAGCAGTCCTTGTTGCCTCTTCAGGAATCGAAGCCATAGTAGCTTCGACCCCACTCTCATTCACGGGAACTTCGTCCAGAGGTATATCTCCTTGAACTGCCGAAGTCCTTGGTTGCTCAAGGTTATCTTGAGACTCCGGCATGTTCGCAGGTACTTCGGCTTGTGCAGTCCTTTGAGCTTCATCTTCGTCTATTAGACGCACAAGCAATCTCCCTTCATCCTCTTGGGAGTCAGAGACTAAAGCCCTTGAGCTCGAAGGCGCAGGATTCGAAGGTGTAAGATTTTTTGGCTTCCGAGCCACCTTCTTCACCGGAGTCTTGGCCGAGCTCGAAGTCCCAGCTTCGGCTTTCCTCTTCTTGGGTCCTTTCTCTGAAGGCACCGAATCCATCAAAGGGGGTGGAGTGATTTCCAGCATTCCGCATACTCTGTTAAATCTCTCCCAACTCCCGACCAACTTGATTCTCCATTCTTTTTCAGTCGGAGTTGGAGCGCCCAAAATCTTCTCCGAAGCCCTTACGATTTGTTCTGAAGTAACAGGGGCTGAAGAAGCTAAAAAAATAAATCAAGTTAGTTTTTCTTCGAATGAATATGCATAATACATGTTGTCTTCGAAGTTACCTGTAGGGCTCGAAGTCAAGGTGATTTTTCGGAGACCGCCTTTCGAATCCTCTTCGAAGATGATAGGCCAGTTGGCCATCAATGGATAGATTTGTAACCCGAGGAATTCTTCGTCTAAGTCTCGCATGCTCAACCTTCGGCTGATCCTCTGAAGTAGGTTGAGGCGAGCTTCGAGCTGACCTTGGCCCGGATGCACTAAGGCTTCCTTCCGGAATTGGATTTCTTTCAGAGGTCCGGCCAGAGGATTGCTCGCCCCAACTTCGGCATAAAACCACCTCATGACCCAGTCAGTGTACCATCTAGCATTGATGGCCTTAGCAGGAAATTGAAGAGCATATTCGTCCCGAAGTCTAAAATTAATACTTCCGAAGGCTACTACTACTTTTTCACCTCCGGGACCTACGAAGGTTTTCGGCTGACATGAAGCCCTATGTAGCGCAGCGAAGATTTCTGCCCTCCCCTCACAGCCTTCGGCTCTCAGTGCCCATTCGAAGATAGCCAGTCGAGCTACTGCGTTCCGAGATAATTGAGGGAGGGTGACATGAAATAAATCGAGTACCTCCGCCAGGAAGTCAACTGCTGGGAGGCCCAAACCAGCTTCGAAGAAGGCTTTGTAGACAACCACTTCTCCGGGCCTTGGCGTCAGGATGAGTTCTTTTCTGGGCTTACGAATCATAACTTCGGTGCTAATCTTTCCTTCTACTACGATAGCCAGTGATTCCCTCTTGCAGGTAGAAGATCCCAGTTGGAAAGACTGGTCCAGGTACTTCGTTGATGGCGGGCAGAGACTTTGATCATCGACATTTTGGGGATTTCTCCCTCCTACCGCCATGAATGTCGTTGCCGATGCCGAAGGTGTCGTCGCCAACACCGCAGCCGCTGCTGCTGCAGCCGCCTGTTGCCGAGCCAAGGTCGACGGGGCTCCAGAACCCTTGGTCTTCACCATTGCAGTCGCTAGGTTGGTTTGGGGGAAATGGAGGCTAGGGCTCAGAAGGTGTTTGTTTGCGAGAGAGCAGTGAAAAGGTAACCGGGTGAGTTCTAGGCCATCTATTTATAGCCTAGACTTTACATTTTTACCGTTAGTCCATGTCGTTTCGCATTCCTGTCGTTACTTTTCTCTGAAATTAACGCATTCTACGGTTTCCGTTAGGAACAGAAAGCTAACGGCTATTTTCTCTAAGAGACTTTCGAACTTCCTGAGTCGGTTCTAAGATAGTTCGAAAGTAATTATTTTAAGACTGATTCGGAGTTTATATCTTCATACATTTCAGAGATAAATTGAAATCTAATAACCCCTATGTCTGGTTATTTTTTCCTTTCGTATACTGCTCTCCTAACATTACAGGTTAAACGGAGAAGCATATTCGAGGGGCTACTGTTGGGGGAAAATATCTCATCTTCGGGGTTATTGCCGAAACAGCATAAAGGCAGATAGCGGATTCGAAGGTTCCCAAACGTTCATCTTCGAAGATACCCTGAGTCAAGCTCGAAGTACGAAGATAGGCATTGGTTCGGAGTACATCTTCGAACTAAGGCTTTTCGAGATCTTTACTGCCAGCTAAGATGGAAGATTTATCTTTTATATCATTAGATTAGTCTTTTACCATTTTATCCCTATCAAGGGTACCGAATAGTTTCCACTATGTCGGTTGTAATAGAGGGGTAAATAGGTCTTTTCCTTATTATATGGGCCTATAAATACCCCCCATTTCATCCTGTAATAGGGACCGAATACAAGTTATTCAATACACACATTCGAACTATTCTAAGTTGTTATCCTTTCGGAGGCTTAGAACAGTTCTTTTCGCAAACACTTCGTTTGTTAGTTTCTATTCTATAGAAACCTGTTAGCGTAATCTTTTATGCCAACAGATTGCTTCTCATATACTGAATATAGATGTGTTGATTTGAATGAAATTTGTCTCAGCTTTTGTTTTCTTCTGATTTAGTATGTTGACTCATATGAAAAACTCTTACAATGAATAGTGTACTGAAATTGCTTTAAACCTGAATGAGTGATTGCTGTTTTAATATTCAAACTTGTATAAGTGAAAGGTTACAGTTTGGGTATGAATTGAAGTTAACCTGGGTTCATTGGTTTGCTCAAAGATTGAATCAGAGTTTGAATTATTAAATCAGTTTTGTATTTGTTGTTGTTGGACAAAGAATAGTGTTCGCATTTAGAGAAATTTTCAGGAACTCTGTTTTGCTTGATCAGATGAATGAATTTTCAGGATTCTTAATGCATAACATATTCTGAAGTTGGATTGCTGAGTTGAAGTGAATTTGAGAAGGAAATTTGCAATCTGAAACTATAGTTGTCAAATACATCTTGCTTAATCCGGGTTTACTATTCACCGTCCGAAAATTTTCAGAAGTGGTTGATTCGAAATTGTGATTGAGTAAAATTGTTCTGATTTAAATTTTTCCACTCTATTTGGTTTCTAGTGTGAATGTTTTGATAGTTATGCTCTAAAAAGTTTGAATTAAAGCTATTTTGTGTTTTGGCCTTTTTGAGAAGATCAATCTTTGTAATGTGTTGAATTGAAATTTGAAACTGTGTTTTTAGAGGTGCGTTGGGTGATTTGATTAGGCCATCACATTCGAAAGAAAGTTTCGAGGCGCCTATTCACCCCCCTCTAGTCGCCATTTTGATGCCACAATTGGTATCTGAGCCAGTTTGATCACGAGTTGACCATTACCGGTTGTGATCCTTGTTTTGGCGACATGGATAGGAATACAAAGATTCTGATGTTTGACAGTCAAGACTATGCCTATTGGAAGGTGCGCATGGAGGCTTATTTGCTTAGCTAAGGAAGTGCGATATGGGACACTGTTGCATCCCAGTACACGATCCCCGAAACTCGTACCTAATAGACTGAGAACACTCAATATGAATGTAATAGCAAGGCTAGAAACATTTTTTTTATCAGTCTGAGTCGCAATGAGTTCGACAGGGTTCAACACCTTCGTACTGCTCAAGAGATTTGGTCGACATTGAGTACTTTTCATGAGGGCACATCATAGATTAAGGCTAGGAGGCAGAGCACGTATAATCAAGAATACTAAATGTTCATGCAGGTCCCTGGCGAATCTGTTGATGCTTTGTTTGCTCGCTTTGATGGCATTGTTAGTAATTTTCGATCCACTGGGATGCTAGCTTACTCAGATCATGAACGTGCGATCAAACTTCTCTATGCTCTAGATCATAGCATATGTCAAGTTAAGATCTCTAGCATTGAGGATCTGCAAGCTTTGATACTTTGACATGCAATGAACTTTTTAGTAAGCTTATGTCCACCGAGATCGCCAAGGCATCTCGTTCTATGATTGGGAGCTCTTTGCCACAGTCCATGGCACTAGTTTCCGGTTCCGGCAGTGGCACCTCATCTCGAGGTAATTCATTAGGTGTTTCTGGAGCTTGTATTTTCTCTGGAGCTTTTGAGTTGTCCTCCCTTGTCTCTGTCACAAAAGAACAACTCGATGTTCTAGATGATGCGGAGCTAGCTCTCATCGTTAGAAAGTTCACTCGCTTTTACAATGATAGACGAGACCAAAGGATAGGAGGGTCACAAGGCTATTTTGAGTGTGGATATACGTCTCACATTAAAGCTAATTGCCCTAAACTGAAATTTAAAAATTAAAATGAGCACAAGCACCAAAAATGGAACAAGAAATCCTATTTCAGGGGAAAGCGAAGAAAAATGGCTAAGAGAGTAGCCAGAGCTTTTGTGGCCACCCTCAGCGACATCAACAACACGTCAAGCGAGGAGCCAAGCTCGGAGGAAGAGGAGCCTCCCAAGAAAGAGAAGAAGGAGAAGAAGACAATGGACATCATCGACCTTTGCTTCACGGTCGACGACTACAGTAGCGACGAGCTTGACACTTCTGAGGTACATATGTCTCGTGATCAGATTCTTGTTCAGAATGATGAATTGCATGATGCTGTTTATTCTCAGGATAGATTACTTAAACTTGCTGCTAAAGAACGTAAAGAACTAAAACTCAGACTTGAAGCTATTTCCACTAAACTTGCTATTTTGAAATCTAAGTCTGATGATGCCGATTGTGAGTCATGTCTTACTGTCATGAATAAACTTGCTCAACTGCGATTTATACATGCTCAAACAGTTGAAAAACTAGAATTAACTGAAAAGCAGCTTTTGTTGGTGCAGTCTAGTCCTGCGGTCATTAACGAATGCCTGAACTGTCCTTTACTTGTTGAGAGCATAAATTTGAGAGATAGGCATGTTGATGAACTCAAGGCTAAATTGGAGAGTGCTGAGTGTTCTACAGATGAGCAGCCGGCTTGTCCGACATGCATCATTGAGAAACCATGTTGAAGAATATGGTTTAGATATTCCAGATGTGATGAGTGATTGTCAACGGAAGTCAAAGGAAGGGAGAGATGGAGACCTGCCGAGTCTGAGGCGCATGTGACTCAGGTACACGGGCAGTGAGCGACGACCGGGCAGAGGAGCTGCGGAGTCGGACTGGCCCAATCCGGGTACATGGCTAGGAGCGGTAGATGATCCACTGGTCTGTTGACTGGGTTTGACTCAGGTACACGGGCGGCGAGCGATTGCCGGGCTGAGGGAGCTGCGGGGTCGGGTCGGCCCAATCCGGGTACCCGGTGCGAAGACGGTGGACGCTTTGTCAGTTTCGGCGTAAAACTGACAATCTATCATTAATTCGTTTTTAGGATATTAATATTTAGTTTTTAAGTTTAGAATATTTTTATTCGAATCAGTTAATTTTTCTAAGAATAATTTAGTAATTTTCGGAATTTATTTTTAGAGTCAGTTTATTTTACCCGAGGGTAAAGTAGTCTTTTCATGTATTAGGATTTGCCTATAAATAGGCCCCTATCCCCTTGGGGATAGATGACTGTTTTTCTTATATTAATCTACAGTCCACAAAATTGGGTTATCTGCAAGTTTTTCGGATCTCCAAAGTTCATCCGCCGTCGTCATCGTTAATCCTTTTTCCTTCGTGTGGAACTCGCCGGCGCAGCAGGAGATCACGGCGCAAGAAGCTGTGCGCCGAGGCAGTCCGAGGCATGTGGCAACAGCGACATCAACAGGTAGAACGCGCCTGAGTCTTCAGCGGCTGCAGTTTTTGACTTTCTGCAGTCCTGCATCAGCCACAGCGAAAAGCAGCTGGCCTCGGTTTGCGTGAATTGATAATCAATAAAAGGCAGGATAGCACGCTGGCTGTTTTTGCCTTTCCGCTGCTTGCCGCACGGATTCAAAAGAAGGTGGGACCCATTTTTATGCACACGGCTGAGAAAAGCAAAGTTGTTTTTTGTCTTCCTCAATGTGCTAGTGCATCATCGTGCATGGAAACTTGCCCTCGTGGGCCCCGCCGGTGTTGCAGCCAAGCTTTGGCAGCACTGCTTTCAGACGTGCAGCAGGCTAGCGGCGACGTGAGAAGCCAGCGGCAGCGCAGTGCATGCAGTAGTTTTTTTTGCCGGATCTTCTGCGACGGGCGGCGATGTAAACGGTTGATTTTTCACAGCAGGTAAGTTCTAATCTAATCTCCTATTTCCTAGATAGATTAGTTAGATAGATAGTCATCTATTTTTAATCAGGCTGTGAATTTGATTGTTAATCTCGTGGTTAACTTTTATCTATTAAAATATTATTAGATCTCGCACATTTTATTTAAGTATCTTCAATCGGCTCATATAAAAATATATATATACATTATTAGACGAAGTAATATTTTTATTCTAGAGATTCATGAAATATTGTATGTTTATCTCTGAATTAATTTTTGAATGATCCATGTTTTATTCTTTTGATTAGTACTTTATCTCTAGGTTACAATATAAATATTTCGTGATATATCTAGGTGATTTTATTTACTTCAGTATTCTTATTTAGTTTATTTTTAATATCATTTTAATTGGGACACCGGTTATTTTTAGGCTAAACCAAGTTAATTCCTGCAATTTGCTTTGCTAATATTATTTGACTGGCTAAGTTCTTTTGGGTGTCAGGTTTAGCATTTAGTTTAGCAAGAATTTTTAAGCGCCCATTCACCCCCCTCTGGTCGCTACTTTCGGTCCTACAAGTGGTATCAGAGCGAGGTTAGGTTTTTCTAAATATCTTAACCGATTCAAAACCTAGGTAGTGACCATGACGTCTTCTGGTAAAATCCCATCCCTAGAAGCTTTTGGCTACACTTATTGGAAGACTCGCATGCGAGCATACCTTATGAGCCAGAGCTCGGACATATGGGAGATTTGTGTTCATCCTAGTTTCACCATTACGACTATTGCTGCGGATACTGCTGAAAATGTAATTACCCAGCATCAAAATAATAGTAAGGCGGTGAACATTTTATTTTCTGGTCTAGGTCCTAGTGAGTTCGAGCGTGTTAGCCATCTCACCACTGCTAGAGAGATCTGGGCTACCCTCCAGGCACATCATGAGGGAACAGCTCAGGTCAAGGCTAGACTATATCCGACCTATAGGCGTGAGTATGAAAATTTCTCACAGAAGCCGGGTGAGACTATTGAGGCTTTGTTTGGTCGTTTTCAATCGATTATTAACAAGCTTCGTGTTAACAAGGCTGAGGGTGATCAGCTGGTCTCGGATCATGAACAGGCTCTTAAAGTACTCCATACTTTGGACCCTAAGATCTGGGAGATCAAGGTCTCGTCTATTGTTGAGAGTGTGTCCTATGATACCTTGACCGTCGCAGAGCTTTTTAGTAAGCTCAAGGCCTCAGAGGTCGATATTCAGTTGAGATCAAATCTCACTGATTCTGGCTCAAAGACTCTGGCGCTTGCGACACCATCTACAGATCCTAATGTCATGAGTTGTACTGCCTTTTCTTGATGTCTATCTCCGAGGAACAACTTGATACTCTAGGAGATGATGATTTGTGCCTATTTAACAACCGGGTGCGACGTGTCTATGATAAGCGAATGTTTAAGAGACATGGCACAAAATCCGGATGCTTTGAGTGTGGTGACCCAGGTCATTTCATCGCCGACTGTCCCAAGCAGAAGAATTACAAGAAGGGAACCGGCGGTAACTCCTACAACTCCGGCAAGTACGACAACTCCACGAAGGGCAAGCCCAAGACAAAATTCTTTCGAAAGGCTCTGAAGGACTACAGGCATGAGAACAAGAAGCGAGACAAGACCTTCTTCGCCGAGATGGAGAAAAGATACTCCAAGAGATCCTCGTCTTCCTCATCATCTTCAAGTTCAAGTGATGAAGATATCATGATCAGGAAGGGGAAGGATAGGGACAATCCGGCGGGCCTCTGTTACATGGGCTTCAAGGACAAGCTGAAGAGTCGCTCACGTCACAGCCGAAGATCCCACAAGAGCTTCTGTTCAATGGCTCTTGGAGAGAAGAAAGAAAAGGACTCCTCCGATGACTCCGACGACGAAGACGATGAGAAGGCATCTTCCTATGAACAAGAAGTTGTTAATTTACTAGAACAGAACAGTCAGGAGTTGAAGTATAGGGAGAAACTGCTTAGAGGGGCTAAGAAGAGGATAGATGAGCTTGAGAGTGAGCTTGCCACAACAAATGGCAAGATTGAGAGTCTGTCTTCTTCCCCTTGCTTGGGTGATAGTGGTGAGTGCCCTAACTGTGAGGTGCTGCTGTGTGACCTGGCGACTCTTAAGTCCAGGTACACAGAGAGAGTAGATGAGAGAGACACATTGGCCACTGAGCTTGAGAGCGCTCAGCAGGAGCTAAAAGATGCTCATGCCACTATCATCACACCTTGTGTAGACTGCCCATCCTATTTAGCTAGTATAGCTGAGCTGAGAGCCAAGAGTGATGAGCAGTTGAGCGAGTTAGCTGGAGTGAGAGGTGAGTTGGAGCAGACTAAGCTAGAGCTTGAGACCTTGTCAGTTCCATACACTGTTTGTGAGAACTGCCTATCCATTAGAATGGAGTTGATCAAGCTAAAAGCTGAGAAGTCTGTCAAAGCTGATAAAGAGTGTGAGATCTGCTTGTCTCAGGTGGAGGTGTTAGCTTCTTTGAGAGAGGAGCTAGCTGATGTTCAGAACGAGAACTTTTACCTCTGTTCTATCCTGAGTTGGATTAGTGCTAGAGAGCCACGGCTCGGCATGATGATCCAGCAGTTCAAGAGACAGGATGGTTTTGGGGTAGGATACACATATACCAAGGCTAATTTTGAGAGCGCCACTAGTCGTGCAGTGGAGTGGAGTAAGATGACTCCCGAACAGAGATATCCCAAGACTCACTCCACTGAGTCCTTTAAGGATAGTCAGCCCAAGGATGGTGTGTTCCAAGAACAGCCCAAGGCTCCACCTAAGAAGCAGATCTGGGTTCCAAAGCCTAAGACTCTCCACACCTCTCTTGATTCTTTACCTGGACCCTCTCACACCAAAGATGATTCACCCAACACCACCAAGCCTAAGAACCCTAAGCCACAACAACATTCCAAGAAGCCTACCTATCACTGTGAGTTTTGTCAGAGAGACGGGCATCTTGAGGAGTTTTGCTTCAGGAGGAAGCGGGTTGAGCGAGCAGAGAGAGCTCGAGGTGGGCAGGAGCAGTTCTACCAGCATAGTGTTAGGCAGAGAGTCCCTCGACGTGGAGAGAGGCTAGAGGCCAGGCCACGTCGTGTAGGTGGTGGTAGAGGAGACGGTTTTCACTATCGTGCTCCGGATGGTGGTTTCCGTTCCGGCAGAGTTCCAGATCGTCATGGATATGGTTTTGGATCTCGTGACCGTGATTTTAGGCAGAACAGAGGACCGCGCTTTGATCCGCGCTTCAGTCCAGACTCATATGATTCCTTTTGCTTTCCTACATACGCGCAGATGGCTCGACACTGGTTCAATACTTTTACTAAACCTGGCATTGGATCGTTTGGTCCCACTCATGATTATTGATCGTTTTTTTGGAGCTGTGTATTTTTTTTGGATATTTTGAGTCAGCTTTTCATTGGTATCAGTTTTACTTTTTTTTTGTGTGTTCATATCATGCATAATCATCAATCACATTTTGAGCTTGCTTCTGTTATATGATTAATCTGCTTTACTTTCTCTAGCTAGTATATGTTTTTGATTACTCGTCGATGATCATGTTTTGTTTCAGTTCACATGATATATCTGATATTTGTCATATGCATTGCTTTTGTACTTTAAAATTGAAAAAATGATCACCATTGCTTCTGGTAACTAGCATGTGTAGGCTGAATGCTTTCGCTATCTTTTACATGCCTTGTAGCTAGATCCTTACTTAGATGCAGATATGCAACTTGGACATCCATATGCTTTAAATATGAAAATGTGCTATAAAAATGATAAAAATTAAAAAAAAATTATGCATTTTTATGATTATAAGAAAAGATCCAGGTGGGTTTGCTTTTGTCGCATTGCATTGTTCTGGACTGCTTACCATAGCACTTTGGTATGAACTAGGACAATGTAATGTATGCCAAGACCAATGTCTTAAGCTTCTGATGGTCCAATTCTGGCCTAGGCTTGACTTGGTCGGTTAGCATAAGGTTTGACATGCAAATAACCCCTGGCAGAAATGAAAAAGAAATAATCTGAAAAATTAAAAAAAGATGACAAGTTTGCTGAAGCACTTTGTTTTGGACAATGCTTATCTTGGTAGATATCAGTTAGCTTTTGCATATCATGTTTTACCTTGCTTGTCAACTAGAAAATGTGGTGATGCTTTTGTTTGAAAAAATCAAAAAATGCGTGCTAATGACTTTCTTTAGATATCATCTGTTACACTGATCATGTCATGTATCTTAGACAGTATATCTTTTGCTATACCTGTTAGATGTTGTAATAGCAGTCAATCATATCTAAGAAGCATGCTTTTCACACTCCACCTGCACCCCATCTGCATTCATAGCATATTTTGAGGGGGAGCTGCATTTCAGGGGGAGTTTGTGTTTATGTCTCTTTAAAGTGCATTTTAGTCTCACTTGATGAGTCCAATTGTCAACAAGGGGGAGAAATTTTGGATATATTTTCGGCTTTCTGTGGGATTTATTTCAGGGGGAAATTTGCACTTGTTTTTGAGGCTTTATTTTTGGTTAACCATAATGACCGTTTTCGTGCTTCTGTTTGGCTTTTGGTCATTAGGGTTAAACCTTTATTTTATTTCTTCTATTTTCTTTTGTTTTGTTTTTTTGTTTCCACATGTTTTGCAGGTTCTGGAGATGAGCTGAAAAGGGTGTTGACAATGCACTCATCAAGGGGGAGATTGAGAAACCATGTTGAAGAATATGGTTTAGATATTCCAGATGTGATGAGTGATTGTCAATGGAAGTCAAAGGAAGGGAGAGATGGAGACCTGCCGAGTCTGAGGCGCATGTGACTCAGGTACACGGGCAGTGAGCGACGACCGGGCAGAGGAGCTGCGGAGTCGGACTGGCCCAATCCGGGTACCCGGTGCGAAGACGGTGGACGCTTTGTCAGTTTCGGCGTAAAACTGACAATCTATCATTAATTCGTTTTTAGGATATTAATATTTAGTTTTTAAGTTTAGAATATTTTTATTCGAATCAGTTAATTTTTCTAAGAATAATTTAGTAATTTTCGGAATTTATTTTTAGAGTCAGTTTATTTTACCCGAGGGTAAAGTAGTCTTTTCATGTATTAGGATTTGCCTATAAATAGGCCCCTATCCCCTTGGGGATAGATGACTGTTTTTCTTATATTAATCTACAGTCCACAAAATTGGGTTATCTGCAAGTTTTTCGGATCTCCAAAGTTCATCCGCCGTCGTCATCGTTAATCCTTTTTCCTTCGTGTGGAACTCGCCGGCGCAGCAGGAGATCACGGCGCAAGAAGCTGTGCGCCGAGGCAGTCCGAGGCATGTGGCAACAGCGACATCAACAGGTAGAACGCACCTGAGTCTTCAGCGGCTGCAGTTTTTGACTTTCTGCAGTCCTGCATCAGCCACAGCGAAAAGCAGCTGGCCTCGGTTTGCGTGAATTGATAATCAATAAAAGGCAGGATAGCACGCTGGCTGTTTTTGCCTTTCCGCTGCTTGCCGCACGGATTCAAAAGAAGGTGGGACCCATTTTTATGCACACGGCTGAGAAAAGCAAAGTTGTTTTTTGTCTTCCTCAATGTGCTAGTGCATCATCGTGCATGGAAACTTGCCCTCGTGGGCCCCGCCGGTGTTGCAGCCAAGCTTTGGCAGCACTGCTTTCAGACGTGCAGCAGGCTAGCGGCGACGTGAGAAGCCAGCGGCAGCGCAGTGCATGCAGTAGTTTTTTTTGCCGGATCTTCTGCGACGGGCGGCGATGTAAACGGTTGATTTTTTCACAGCAGGTAAGTTCTAATCTAATCTCCTATTTCCTAGATAGATTAGTTAGATAGATAGTCATCTATTTTTAATCAGCCTGTGAATTTGATTGTTAATCTCGTGGTTAACTTTTATCTATTAAAATATTATTAGATCTCGCACATTTTATTTAAGTATCTTCAATCGGCTCATATAAAAATATATATATACATTATTAGACGAAGTAATATTTTTATTCTAGAGATTCATGAAATATTGTATGTTTATCTCTGAATTAATTTTTGAATGATCCATGTTTTATTCTTTTGATTAGTACTTTATCTCTAGGTTACAATATAAATATTTCGTGATATATCTAGGTGATTTTATTTACTTCAGTATTCTTATTTAGTTTATTTTTAATATCATTTTAATTGGGACACCGGTTATTTTTAGGCTAAACCAAGTTAATTCCTGCAATTTGCTTTGCTAATATTATTTGACTGGCTAAGTTCTTTTGGGTGTCAGGTTTAGCATTTAGTTTAGCAAGAATTTTTAAGCGCCCATTCACCCCCCCTCTGGTCGCTACTTTCGGTCCTACAATCACCCTGAAGGACCAACTCAGCCTTGATAGAGAGCAAGGAGAGAAATTGAAATATGAGAATGACTATCTTCTATCCGTAGTGGAAAAATGAACGGAAGGAAAGGGTAGGATGGATCTACTTTTGGCTAAAACCAAAATGTGTGCTGACAGGGCAGGGTTAGCTCTCGGGTTGGGTTAAGAGAAAACCACTCCAAACACTTTGAGCGAAACTGTGTTCACTCCTGCCACTACCCTTCAGAAAGAGAGAGCCTTGTTAGACACCGAAAAAAAGCCAAGAATCCTACCCAACCGACAAAGAAAGCTCTCCGTGCTTCAGATGAACCTCCTAAGCCAAAACCCAAGAAAACTGTGAGATTTGTGCCTGAGACCCATACCCACAAACCCAAGAAAGTGTATCACTGGTCTTATTGTCATCGGGTGGGTCATTTGGTTGGGTTTTGCTTTCGTCATATTAGGGATGAGCGACAGTCTTTTGCTATGAGTTTTTAGGACATGCACTACCCATCTTTAGGTATGCACGAGTATGTTTTTCACTCTTATCCTGATTTTGAGGCTCCTTAGAGTGATATGAGTGGCTATGCTCATCACGGTGTATATCGTACCTTGTATGATGATAGACCACGTAGGCATATTTTTCCTAATTATTTTAGGAGACCTCAGCGAGTTGCTAGGAGATCACATGCACAGTATGATTCTTATCACACATAGTCTCCTGCTTTATCTACTTCTCGGGTTGTTCAGCGCTGGATACCTAAGCATATTATCTCGAAACCCAGCACTGAGTACTCGAGATTTTACTTCTCTACTTAGGAGAGTGTTTTTGCCCCTCGTGGTGTACACCATGCTTCATATGGTGGTAGATCACGTGTAAGAGGCTTTGATGCTCGACAGGTTGGGTGACCTTGTCGTTTTCCAGGTTCGCGCTTTATTGCTATACCACACACTTTTTATCTTGGTTTATCTCCTGTGCTTGGTTAGTCTTTTACTTTGCCCGGATCTCGTGTTTTGCGCTATTGGATTCCAAAGCAATTTTTAACTCGCCCTCTCACTAAGCATCCGAGAGATACGAGCATGTTTTGAGGGGGAGTTGTATAGCATTGCATGAGCTTCTCTTATTTGATAAATTGCTTTTACTAGTACATGCTTTGTAATGCCTTTGAACTATTATCTTTGATACTGTTGACTACTTGGCATGTATTCATCTGAGAATTGACATGAGCATGGATTTTATTTGTGAAAATCTGAAAATGGTCACTACTTAGTCTAAGATCTAGCATGGATTGGCTGAGTGCATTTGCTAGCTTTTATACACCTGATAGCTAGCTCCTTTTTACTTGGATGCTGATACGCAACATGAGTTCATAAAAAATGTAAGAAAATGAAAATGAAATTGAATAAAAAATGAATGAAAATGAAAATGGAAATGGAAATGAATGATATTCATGCTTTTGTGTGCTGAATTTTGAAAAGATCCAGGTGAGTTTGCTTTGTCGCACTACTTTGTTCTGGACGGCTTATCATAGCACTTTGGTATGAACTGGGACATTGAGTGTATACTGAGACCATTGCTTTAAGCTTCTGATGGTTTCTACCTAGGCTTAGCATGGTCGGTTAGCATAAGGTTGACATGCAAATAACCCCTGGCACAAAAATGAAAAATTTGAAATTCATTGCATATCATGTCTGCTGAAGCACCTTGATGTAGTATACACTTATCTAGTGTGTGCTTTCTTGGCTTTTGCAAATCATGCCTTGACATGTCACGTATGCTAGTCTTAGTGGTGATGCTTTTATTTGGTAAAAACAGAAAATGCTTGCTCATGCTTTTTATTTAGATGGTATACATATGAGGACGTCTTTCAATACTTTAACGTGATATTCAAAGCGAATACTTGTTGGTACTGTAACTGCAGTTTCTCATGTCTCAGAAGCTCACATCTCTGCTTTACCCTCTTTTCCCCTTCTTTGCATCTTTTTATCTCCTTGATGCCTGCATTGTCAAAAGGGGAGAAATGATCTACATGATTCTTTGGCTTTTGGATTGCTTGGTTAAGAGGGAGTTGGCTTTGGCTTTCATGTGGGGCTTTCATGTTGAAATGATTTTGATGCGATTGATGTGATGCGCTTTTGATGCTTGCGATTGATGTGATGCACTTTTGATGCTTTTGCTTTTGCTTTGCCTTGCATAAAGTTTTTTGCTAAGGTTTTTTTGCCCAAGCAGGGAGATATTTTACCAAGTGACAATGACATGGTTTGCTCTTTTGTGAGTTTTAATTGTCACTTGTGCGCGTAACTTGCTATCTCATCATGTCCTTGCTTTGGGGTTGTCAATGCACTCATCAAGGGGGAGATTGAGAAACCAAGGGTGGTTTCGGTCTAGATGATGAGTGATTGACAACAATGAGCGATAGAGTGGTCGAGAGTATGTGGAGTGCATTGAGGGTTTCGATGTGAAGTGAAGGTGGGGCTACCGAGGGTTTCGACAGTGCGTTTCATTCTTGTTTTGGCTTGTCTTGTTTATGCAGGGTGGAGATGCTGACCAACTGTCGACAGCGGGTGATCGAGGGTCGAGCGGGGAGCTTGATGCCGAGGATCAGTTAGGCCGGGCGAAGTTAGAGAAGATCTCAAGAGTGCACGAAAAGACGGAGCGAGACTCGGACGGATGGCTGACTGCGACGGCGTGTCCACCGTGTTTGCGAGAGGGAGGCCAAGATAAGCATTTGTGCGGCTCGATGGGATCGAGAGCGGAAGTGGCTTGCTGGCACTTGGAGTCACGAAGCGGTGACACGAGTCAAAGGGACGAGAAGGCTTTGTCGGTTTTTGCTAAAAACAGTCGAAACATTTATCGTTTTTACTAATTCAGTAAAATTGAGTCATGTGTTAGTTTAAATATTTTAATGTCTTAGGGTGTACTTTTTAGAATATTTTTGGAATATATATATTCTGAAAATATTTTAAAGAGAGGTCTATTGTGAAAGGGTATTTTTCTGTTTTTATTTTCAGTTTTGTATTATTGGTCTTTCTAGGGGGCTTGTTGTAAAATTGCTTTCTAGAAGCTTGGAGTTGTTGGGATAAATATCCCTGTGTGTGTTGGCCGAAAAAAGACATCGGGAACAATCCGAAGACATGAAATTGGTTTTTTCTTCCAGAACTTGTTCTACCGAGAGCTTTGCTGCTAAAATCAGGTGATTATGAATAGCGCCAGGTAGCGTTACCTGAAGATGAACACCGCTGCCGACAACGATTTGCTACAGCGTGAAGACCAGGCGCTGGAGGCAAACTCATTCTGAATGCGATTTTGAGAGCCCATTATCTTGTGTTTTTGCTACAGAAATCGATGTGGGTGTTTATACATGATCTGTTGTACAAGTTCTGAATGTTCCATTTTCGAAATTTGCATCAAGTTTCTTTGAGTCTGAGTAATTCGTTTGATGATCCCAAGTGATGTATCTGCATAGGTTTTAGTTCTGAATTGTTTTTTCTAAGCCAAGTCTGTTCATCCAAATTTTCACTACCTATTACATCGCATGAAGATGAATAGTGTGGGCATTTTGAACATCCAGAACCTTTAAGCAACAAAATTTAATTTGAACTTCCCTGCTGTTGTTTTGCCGAGAGCTTCCGTCTGAATTGAATTGGCGATGAACACATGATAGTGAACAACGCTGCTGGTTTTGCCATTTCTGCTACATCACTGCTGGTTTTTGCCATTTCCGCTACAGATTTCTTGCCGAGGCATTTGTTCTTGCTGAGATTAAATGATGAGGAACAAGAAGTCTTGAGATTGCCAAATTTGCTACAGTTGGTCAAAATTCTGAATCTATGTGCTCTATGTGTCAAAAATTTCAGTTACTGAGTTTAGTGATTGAATCTGTTTTCAGTCTGATTTCATGTGTTGATTGGGACTGTTTTGTAGTTTGAAGTCATTCATGTCTGTTTTCTAAAGCTGAAAGTCTAAAGTGCTTGATCACAACTTCAAAACTACCTAATATCTTACAATTAACAGGATTGTCTCATCTGTTTTCAGAGTTATGTATATCATCTGAGCTCCTGCTTTTGAGCAGTATTTTCTGTTCTGATTGACTTAATTGACCTGTACTTCGATCCCAATTTCTAGTTTGACTTGAATCTGCTATAATTGATGTTTGAATGCAGTTTTGATACTATATAACTTGTCTAATTGCTGAATTAGGAATCATTTGATCTGAAGTTGTTAATCCTGTTCAGAGCATGATATACTACAGTAGTTTCACATATGTTTCAATACCAAATTCTGAATTCAAAACTGATCTAAAAGTCAAGTGTGTTCCTGAACTTGAATACTGAATTTGATGTTCTGTGATTGTTTAGAATATGTTGTCGGATTAGAAATAGTTCTGCCAAAGAAAATTTTATGTCAAGAACTCTGAAGTTATTCAATCAGCATTGAGTATTTTCAGGATATAGATTGCTGCTCATATACTGAATATAGATGTGCTGATTTGAATGAAATTTGTCTCAGCTTTTGTTTTCTTCTGATTCTGTATGTTGACTCATATGGAAAACTCTTAAAATGAATAGTGTACTGAAATTGATTTAAACATAAATGAGTGATTGCTGTTTTAATATTCAAACTTGTAGAAGTGCAAGGTTACAGTTTGGGTATGAATTGAAGTTAACCTGGGTTCATTGGTTTGCTCAAAGATTGAATAAGAGTTTGAATTACTAAATCAGTTTTGTATTTGTTGTTGTCGGACAAAGAATAGTGTTGGCGTTTAGAGAAATTTTCAGGAACTCTATTTTGCTTGATTAGATGAATGAATTTTCAGGATTCTTAATGCATAACATATTCTGGAGTTGGTTTGCTGAGTCGAAGTGAAATTGAGAAGGAAATTTGCAATCTGAAACTATAGTTGTCAAATACATCTTGCTGAATCTGTGTTTACTATTCACCTTCTGAAAATTTTCAGAAGTGGTTGATTCGAAATTGTGACTGAGTAAAATTGTTCTGATTTAAATTTTTCCACTCTATTTGGTCTCTTGTGTGAATGTGCTGATAGTTATTGTCTGAAAAGTTTGAATTAAAGTTGTTTTGTGTTTTGGCCTTTTTGACAAGATCAATCTTTGTACTGTGTTGAATTGAAATTTGAAACTGTGTTTTTCGAGGTGCGTTGGGTGATTTGATTAGGCCATCACATTCGAAAGAAAGTGTCGAGGTGCCTATTCACCCCCCTCTAGTCGCCATTCCGATCCCACAGTTAGCTCGATATTTCACTTGATCAAGTATCGGATTCAAATCATGACTAACTCCTTAGTAATAGTGGTGTTGGCATAAAAGATTACGCTAACAGGTTCTTGAAGATTAAGAACTAACAAACGAAGAGTTTGTGATGCGAACTATTCCGAGCATATGAAAAGGATAATAGCTCAAAGTAGTTCGAAGTTGTGTATTGAATAGCTGAGTATTCGATGTCTATTACAGGGTAGAAAGGGGGGTATTTATAGGTAAAAACTATAAGGAAAAGACCTATTTACCCATCAATTACAACCGACATAGTGGAAACTATTCGGTACCCCAAATAGGGTTAAAATAGTAAAATCTATTAGGAGAAGGTAGATAAGGCAGACGTCTTATCAGTCTTGCTATTTTCCACGGTAGCTTCGAAGCCTCCAAAGGATACCTTCAGAACATGAAGCCGAAGTATCCTTTGGCTTAGAAACATCATCATCTCCGGAGATGAACGCAAACTTCGATGCTGGTGAATTATCTTTGACTGTTGATCTCTAAAGTCCTGAGGATGAAGTATTTCCCCCAATAGTAGCCCCTCGAATACGCTTCTCCGATTTAACCTGTATGGTAGGAAAGTAGTATACGCAAGGAATATTTTCATATTCAGTGACATAGAGAAATTTAAAGGTGTTACATTTATTCGAAGGGTATTTGACATCGAAGTATCTCCGATGAAAACTTCGAACTGGGACTGCTGTGTGAACGCTTCATAGGGAAGTGAACTGTTACGGAGGCGGAACATCGTGAAGAGCCGTTAATTTTGAGCCGTTACCCTTCAAGTAGCCGTTATTCTCCCAAAAAAGGTAACGGTCTAAATTTTACCGTGGGTTCACACCTTTTTACTTCCTGGTCCCACCTATCAGCGACATAAGTCGAACCTTGAGAAAACAGGGGTGGTTTCGGTCTAAATGATGAGCGATTGACAACAATAAGTGTTTGAGCGAGGATGTCTGAGAGGTTGTGAATTGCATCGAGGGTGTCGATGCAGGTTGAAGGTTTTGCTGCCGAGGGGTTCGCCAGTGCGTCGCGTTGCGTCGTGTCCTTGTTTTGGCTGCTTGTCGTGTTTGTGCAGGGTGGAGATGCTAACAGATTGTCGACGGCGGGTGATCGAGGGTCGAGCGGGGAGCCGATGCCGAGGATCAAGGAGGCCGGGCGTAGTTTGGGTAGATCTCCAGGATGCACGAAGAGACGAAGCAAGACTCGGACGGGCGAACGGACGGACGGATGGCTGCCTACGACGGCGTGTCGACCGTGTTCGCGAGAAGGTGGCCAGGACAAGCATTCACGCGGCTCGAGGGGATAGAGAGTGGAAGTGGCTTGCTGGCGCTCTGAGTCGCAGAGCGGTGTCACGAGTCGAGGAGCTGGAGAGAGGCTTTGTCGGTTTTCGCTAAAACTGTCAAAACAATTAATGTTTTTACTTTTCAATAAAATAGTGTCAAATTGTTAGTCTAAAATTTTAGTATCATTAGTGTATTCTTTTGAGTGTGTTTTTGGAATGTATATTCTGAAAATATATTCAAAAGGAGTCAAATGTAATTTTTCTTTTTAGCTTAAGGGTATCTTCAAGTTTTAGTTTTTAGTTTTGTAAATAGGGTCTTTAGGGGCTGATTGAAAAGTCCCTTCTAGAAGAGGGAGTAGGTGGATAAATATCCCCTCTCCTCCTCCCACGGCTGGTAGAGCCTTTTGCCTAGAACATTCTCCAGAACCTTCATTTTTGAGAGATCAAATCGAAATTTGTTCTGCTGTGCTGTTCTTTCAATGGAGATTTCCAGCGCATGAAACGCTGCAGCGTGCAGCATTTTTGCCAGAAGCTACACAGTATTGCCGAAAACCATCGCTACATCGGATGAAGAACAAGGTTTCAGCGCTGGAGGTATTTTCTATCTGGATTCAATTTTGAAAGCCAAATTTCTTGCAATTTTGATACAGAGCACAAGTGAGCTATCTGGATTTATTTTTGTGGTGTGTTCTTCCAATTTAATTTCTGAGATTTGTTTTGTCTGAGAGTGTGTGCGTTAAGTTTCTGATTGTCAGAAGAAACAAGACTTCGAGCTGTAGCTAATTTATCAAAGTATCATCAGCAAACGAAGACTTAGTATGACCCGAAAGTTAAGCTCAGCGAGTTAAGGCCGGGTCATCTTGTTCTACGAAGCATTATAGCACCAGGGAAGTTAGGCAATAAATGGGAAGGTCCATATCTAATTGTCCGCTCAGGGCGCCCTGGTTCATTCAAATTAGCTAATTTAGAAGGTGAAGAGTTAGCACATACTTGGCATGCGGAGCACCTAAAGCGATACTTCGCATAAGGGATCCTTGTAATTCGCTTGTAATCACCTCTAAATTAATAAAGCATATGACCCTGATAGTTGCCTTCCCCTCATAGACTTCCAGCTTCCGAGTGGACGCACTGGAACCGCGGGGTCGACCGAGAGGGAAGTGTCATTAAGCTGGGTTGTATTTTCGGACATCGAACCCATAAAGTTCGGAGCTTCCGATGTGGGGGCTGACATAATCCGGAGCCCAAGCCATCGGCTTGTAGGCATCCGTAAAAGAGCCCAAAACCACACTCTACGGAGTCCAAGCCATTGGCTGGTAGACTTCCGTAAAAAGAGCTGAAGGTGGCCAAAATCTACGGAGTCCAAGCTGCAGCTTGCAGGCATCCGTAAAAAGAGCCGAAGGTGGCCAAAATCTGCGAAGTCCAAGCCATTGGCTGGTAGACTTCTGCATGCCGAAGGTGGCTAAATTATACGGAGTCCAAGCCATTGGCTGGTAGACATCCGTAAAAAGAGTCCAAAGAGACCATTGCAAACTCCGAACCATTGGTTCGTCAGAGATCGCAAAGACAAGCCAAAGGTGGCTAAAGCAAAACAGCATTTGAGCCGTGAGCTTCGAATGTGTGTTAACATAGTCCAAAGTGACAAATTTTTTAAGACACTAAAGTGTCCTGAAAGTTATCTCAAGTGATTTCTTTCATAAAACAAAGGTACTAAGCTACCATTCTTCCGACTGCAAAAAGTCGAAGACATTTCATAAGATTTCAAAAGATCTTTAAATGAAAGAGGGGCTCCGAACCCCCAAAAAATTGTACTCCGAAGTTTTTTCTTTGCGCATAACCATCTTTGAATACATTTTGAAGTTGATTATCCACAAAGAGGGGCTAGTAAATATGGAGACAATTTTAAATCGGCATTCATTATTGAAATAAATGTGTTTACAAATTACATTATGAAAAATTGGTATCTATACCAAGAAGGAATCGGAGACCTCTTCGGTCCCGAGAGCTAGGGGTGGAACGACTAGTTCCAACATCAGAAGTTCTAAGAACTTTACGTTTAACTCTCTTCCTCCCCTTCGAAGCTCTAAAATCCTTCTGCTCTTGCTGAAGCTCGGCCCAAGTTCGAAGTCGCTCGGGGCTTCTTTCCCAGCTTCTAAGATCTTCAGATCTTTTATTTCGAGCTTCACCTTCGTCTTCAGACCAATTAGTGTCTTCAGAAGACGAGGTGTTTGCGTCAACTTCTTTATCTTCCTCTTTAATATAAGACAATACGTCTTTGATTACTTCGGGCGCAATTACGCCGGAGTCATCTCGAGGAATAAGAAATCGAGGACACTTATAACTCTTTAGAAGTTCGAAGGTGTTCAATAACGAGCGAAGTTCGTTGGTAAGCTCTAACACCTCGATATCTTCCATAAGAGGCAAAGCCTAAAAATATGACAAATAAGACTTTCATTGATAAATGTTTACAAGCATGAGCTTTACATAATCAAAAATTCCTAAGTAATTCCTAAACCTGTGGGTTCGGAGGAGGCTGACTGCTCGAAGCTTGGCTCCGAACTTGCTTCTGGCGTTGGCCTTCATCAATCCAAGCCTTGATCGCAGAGCGACCTTCGGCTCTCCATGAGGTTTGAAAGGCTCGCCAGGCGGCAGTCACGCCTTCGGAAGGATTCAAAAGCCGCTCGTCGTCGAAGGTAATGGAGCCCTCTGCGCTCGGAGTGATTGTTCGGCCCAAATCCTCGTAATAACGAAGTAATCCGAGGGCAGACACTTGTCCGGAGAGTTCTCCATAACGCATGCCTGCCGTCTTCATTTGCTTCGCTGCTCCTTGGATCCTCTTTAATCGGCGCAGCAGAGTCACATTGTCATCCGAAGGTAGTGATCCGGTAGTACCGAAGTACTCCAAAACACCTAGCATTTGTTCGATGACCTCCGAAGCCACCTTCTCAGACTTAAGCTTTTCCTCAATAAGTGCATCCTTGGCCGAAGTCGTTTCTGCTAGAACTCCGGAAATTCTGGCATTCTCTGTAGTCAAAGTATTCTTTTGAGTCAAGAGTTGGCCAGCCTCCTCTTGGAGCCTCACAAGTTCGGACCCCTTCGCAGCATCCTCCTTTCGCAGTTTTTCAACCTCTGCTCGAAGCACAATTCTTTCTGCTTCGAGCTCTTTCTTCGCAGCCTCCAAGCTTTGCCTAGCCCTTCGCTCTGCTAATATTATATTATCCATCTGAGCTACTCGACCTTCGGAGGTGTTAAAATTTCTTTGAAGAGTTTCATTTTCTTCCCGAAGTTGAGCAATTTCATTTTCGCCCGATAAAGCTGCGGCGCGGGACAAGACTGCTTGCTAAGAAAAAAGAAAAACTAAAATAAGAAATTATTTATATATAATTTGATATTTGGTTCGAAGATGCTTCGTACCTGGTAGGATGCTCTTTCTATAGCAATGTTAAGCTCCGAACTTTTCGCCCTGCTTAATATGGCTACCAGTTCTGTTTCCCCGACTTGGCGACTGGCTTGACCCAAAGGTTTAACCAGAGTCCGAAGTCCGGTTCTCTCCTCCAAAAAAGGAGTTAAGAGAGGAAGCATTTCTGAAGCCTTCTGATCAGCTCTGCTTAGCGAAGGTCCGGAGAGTTCTTCTGAGGTCCTTGGAACTTCAGTAGATGCCCCCCCTCAGTTGATTCACTTTCATCTGTTGACTCAGATGAAGTTGATCCTTGAGTAGGGAGAGGCTCTATGTGTCTTTTACCCCTTCCAGGCCCCTGTTGAGTGACCTCCGGGTGTGGCTCCGAAGTTGTCGAAGGCCTTTGAGTTGTGTCTTCGTGGTGTACTTCTTCCGAAGGAGGCTCTGCAAAAACAAAAATATTATACATTGTAAAATTTTGCAGAAAATAATAGAAGAATTATGCGAAGTTTACCTTCGACATTCTGGGGGAGGTCGAGCACTGGACTGCTCGGAGGATCGAAGGTGAAGTCATCATCTGAATCCACAGTTAAATTTTCTGCTGTCGGAGTATCTCCGTGAGCAGTCCTTTCCTCCACAACTGAAGTTGTAGGAACTTCAACTTCATCTTCGCCCATAGGGGCTTCGATTTGTTCTTCTTGAGTATCCGGAGCTCTCACTTCTTCAATGTTAGCTTGGGGCTCCGGCATACCTGCAGTATCTTCAATGTGAATATTTCGTTGAGCTGCATCTTCATCAATCAATCTCACTAATAATATACCTTCATCTTCTTTAGAACCAGAGATTGAGGTTCTTGAGCTCGAAGGCGCATGATTCGAAGGTGCGAGATTTTTTGGCTTCCGAGCCACCTTCTTCACCGGGGTCCTTGCGGAGCTCGAAGCTCTGGCTTCGGCTATCCTCTTCCTGGGTCCTTTCTCCGAAGGCACCCAGTCCATCAGAGGGGGCGGAGACAGCTCTAGCATTCCCCATACTCTGTTAGATCTCTCCCAACTCCCGACCAATTTAACTCGCCATTCTTTCTCAGTCGGAGTTGGGGCACCTAGAATCTTTTCTGAAGCCCTTATAATTTGTTCTGAAGTCATAGGGGCTGAAGAAGCTGCAAAATAAATAATTCGAGTTAGTCTTTCTTCGAAGTAAATATGTATAATGCATGTTGGTTTCGAAGTTACCTGCAGGGCTCGAAGTCAAATTGATTTTACGAAGACCGCCTTCTGAATCATCCTCGAAGATGATAGGCCAGTTGGCCATCAACGGAGGAATTTGCAGGCCAATAAATTCTTCAGCTAAGTCTCGCATACTTAACCTTCGGCTAACTTTTTGAAGCAGGTTCAGACGAGCTTCGAATTGGCCTTCGTTAGGCTGCACCAAAGCTTCCTTTCGGAATTGGATTTCTTTGAGGGGCCCAGCCAAAGGATTGCCTGCCCCAACTTTGGCATAGAACCATCTTAGAATCCAATCAGTGTACCATCTGGCATTGATGGCTTTGGCGGGGAATTGGAGGGCATACTCATCCCGAAGCCTAAAATTGATACTACCGAAGGATACCACCACCTTTTCACCTCCGGAGCCTACGAAGGTTTTCGGCTGGCATGTTGCTCTATGCAATGCAGCGAAGATCTCTGCCCTCCCTTCACATCCTTCGGCTCTTAAGGCCCATTCGAAGATAGCTAATCTACCTACCGCATTCGGAGATAGTTGGGGGAGGGTTACATGGAACAGATCGAGTACCTCGGCCAGGAAGTCCACGGCAGGGAGGCCCAAGCCTGCTTCGAAGAAGGCTTCGAATACTACTACCTCTCCGGGTCTTGGCACTGGAATCACTTCTTTGCCTGGCTTCCGAATCATAACCCCTGTATTGATGTTTCCTCCTACTGCGATTGTCAAGGATTCTCTTTTGCAGGTCGAAGGCCCCAACTGGAAAGACTGATCCAAATATTTGGTCGATGGCGGGCACAGACCTTGGTCCTCGATGATTTGGGGATTTCTCCCCCCAGCCGCCATGGATGTTACCGCCGGCATCGGAGGTGCCGCCGCCAATGTTGCCGCCGCTGCTGCTGCGGCCGCCTGCTGCCGAGCCAAGGCCGACGGAGGAGCAGATCCTTTAGTCTTCACCATCGAGATCTCTGGATTGTTCTGAGGAGATGGAGGCTAGGGCTCAAGAACTCAAGGGGCTCAAAAAGTTTTTGACTATGAGAAAGCGGTGAAAAGGTAACCGGGTAACTTCTAGGCCCTCTATTTATAGCCTAGGTTTCCCACTTGTTACCGTTTGGCTCTGCCTTTTCGCATTCTTGCCCGTTATTTTCCTCCGAAAATAACGCATCGTATAACTTCCGTTAGAAGAAACTGGCTAACGGCTATTTCTTCTAAGTTTGGAAAGTCTTCAGTCTTTTTAAAGATATTTCTAAGTTACTTCGAATGTAACTTCTTCGAATACCAATTTGAAGCATACATCTCCACATAATTCGGAGATGATATAAATCTGTTAACCCCTACGCATGATTACTTTTCTTGCGTATACTGCTTTCCTAACGTTACAGGTTAAAACGGAGAAGCGTATTCGAGGGGCTACTGTTGGGGGAAAATATCTCATCTTCGGGGTTATTGCCGAAGCAATATGAAGGCAGACAGCAGATTCGAAGGTTCCCCGTTGATCATCTTCGAAGATATCCGGAACCAAGTTCGAAGTACGAAGATAGGCATTGGTTCGGAGTACATCTTCGAACTAAGGCCCTCCAAGATCTTTTCTGCCAGCTAAGATGGAAGACTTATCTTCTTTCTGATTAGATTAGTCTTTTACCATTTTAGCCCTATTAAGGGAACCGAATAGTTTCCACTATGTCGGTTGTAATAGAGGGGTAAATAGGTCTTTTCCTTAATGTTTGGGCCTATAAATACCCCCCATTTCACCCTGTAATAGGGACCGAATACAAGTTATTCAATACACACTTTCGAACTATTCTAAGTTATTATCCTTTCGGAGGCTTAGAACAGTTTGCTTCGCAAACACTTCGTTTGTTAGTTTCTCTTCTACAGAAACCTGTTAGCGTAATCTTTTACGCCAACAACTATATTACCAGGAACAGGACGCAGTCATTTGTCGGATTGTCTATAGCTGCTGATGAACTGGATGTATGCAGTGGTACCACTTCTGTTTTGAACAGTTTCAGTCAAGGTGCAATCCTGTTTCTTATAGATTTCTATAGAATACTTTGAGTCTTTTGCAGCACGTATGTTGTAGTGACGATTTCATGTTACAGTTCAGACTCTGATTTTTTTGTTGCTGAGCAGTAGTGTTTTCAGTTTGCTGGTTTCAGGTTTCTATTCATTGACTGAAAATTTTCAGGCCAAAAACTGTGATGTTATTCAGAGTGTTACTCATGTTCTGAACATGTTCTGTTGAGTGATAGAGGAGAAACCCATTTAGAATTTCAGTGTTGAATTGTGCTGCAATCTGAAAGTGCATTCACTGATAAAAATTTGCTATATCTTATCTTTTGTCGGATCTTGAATAGTGCTGGTTTAGAAATTTCCTCAAAGAACTCTAAATTTAATTATTCACTGATATGAAGTTTTAGGATTTTTGTGCAATTTGTGTTCTGATGTGTTGTATGCTGAACAGGAAATGATTCGAGTTTAAAACTTGTGAATTGGTTTAAAGTCTATCAAACTTACTTTGCTGAAAACGTCATTTACTGTTCACTGTACAAAAACTTATATTCTGAAGTTGTTTGTTTATAGTTGTGAATTATCTGATTTCATAGTGAGTATCATGTTCTGTATTGGTTGTGCTGGACTAGGAACAGTGTTGATGTTGATAGGAATTTCAGATTCTCCGAATTGGCTTGATCAAGTGTGTGAACTTTCAGCATTCATATTACATATCATATTCTGACTTTGTTGTGACTAAACTGAATTGAGTTTGAGTCAAAGTCTTTCAAACATACAGTGCTGAATTTGTCGATTACTATTCACCATATGAAGTATTTCAGTTTTGAATGAAACACATTGGTAATTGAATAGAATCTTTCTGAGATACATGTTAATCTTAGTTTTGGTTCTCATGTGTGAATATCTCTGACAGGTGATGTCTAGGATCTTGAAACGAATCTGTTTTTGGGTATTTGACTTGAGATACATGTTAATAATGTTTGAATTGAGTTGTGATTTTGTGTTTTTAGAGGAGCGTTGGGTGTTTTGATTAGGCCATCACTTCGAAAGAAGTTGTCGAGGAAATTATTCACCCCCCTCTAGTCGCCATTCCGATCCCACAAACCTGCAATGCGAACGCCATCGAGGCGCAGTAGCTAGCGGAAAGGCTATAAAAGGGGGGTCGAAGCCCACCGAAATTTTTTACGGAGCTTAATTTACGGAGCTTTCTTTCTTCAACCTCCAAATCTCATCTCAACCTTTTGAGCGATCAACTCATGGCGAGGTACTTTGGCGCAGAGGCAGGCGTGGGCGACTTCAGCAGCGGCGGCCATGGCGGGAGCTCCAGGAGGTTCTTGGCCAAAAAATCCTCGGGAGCTGCACCCTCCATCCAAGAAGCCAATCCTGCAAAGCTTCCTCATCGAGCAATCAACAAGCACGGCGGAATCCATTGAAGAGGCAGTGAGCGGGAAACTGGGCCCCGGAATGAGGACTCGGGTCCTCAGAATGGAGTCGACCTCGAAGCCGCGAAGCGAAGAAGTGGTAGTCTTCGAAGCGTTCTTTGAAGCTAGATTGGGACTCCCTGCCATCAATTTTCTGTTAGAGGTATTAGAAATGTTCCATATTACCTTGCCGCAATTGTCCCCCAATGCTATTGCAAGACTGACGATCTTCGAATGGGCTCTTCGGGGCGAAGGATGAGAAGGAAGATCGGAGATCTTTGCTACCACCGATGAAACCACCTGCCAACCAAAGCCACAGGACGGAACCAGAGATACTAAGGTGCTGACGGCATTCAAAAGTTCCAACTTCCAGCTTCGGAAGGAGCATGCACAACATTTTCCAGCGAAGGCCATCAACGACCGGTGCTATACCAACTGGATCCTCCGGTGGTTTTACGCCGAGGTCGGAGAAGAATCCAGCTTCGCAGGGCCCCTTCAAGAGATTTGGTTCTGGAAGGAGGCTGAAGTTACCCCGAACCCAAGCCTGCTCTCAACGCGGCTTGGGTTGCTTTCTTCGATAGCCAGCCATATGAGCATGTGGGATCTGGCGGGTGAATTTATCGCCTTCCGGATCCCGCCTCTCGGAGCTGACTAGCCGATTGCGTTTCAACACACTTCGGAGGGAGAGCTTCGAAGCCTAGTTAAATCTCAACACTTCCTACATTAACACATTAGGAAATGGATAACATACTTATGAAATGCTACCTCTTTTCATTGGCTCCTTTGGCGCTGGCTCTAGAGCAGATCGTAAAGGCCACCGAACAGGTGCTCGGAGCCCCTACGGTGGTGGAGAAACAGCGAAGGGTAGAGATGATGGGAAGCTGGGAGCGCTTCAAAAGAGTGTGGAGGGCTCTCGGAATGGAGCCTCCACCTCTTTCAGACTTCAACTCGACTGGAGTGGCCCCTCGAAAGAGGAAAGCCACTGCCGAGCCTTCCAAGAAGGCCATCAAGACCCTAGTCAAGAAGGGGAAGAAAACGTTGAAACCTCCTACTCAACCAACTCCGGTGTCTTCGGGTTCTTCCCTGAGCATTCAGATCTCTTCTTTGGAGGACTCAGGAGAGAAAAACTCCGATGTCCGGATGGGGAAGGCTCTCAAGGACTACCTTGCGGAGGATAGTGAAGACGAGGCCTTGGGCACAGCCGGAGCTCCTTCTCATGAGGCAATGGAAGCAGATACACCGCACTCCCCCGAACCAATCGCAGCTGGCTCAGGACTTGAGGCAGTTATTCCCAACTCGCCTCTGGCCGGGGTGATAGTACCAGAGATCGGGGCGCCTATAGTGACTGCACCGGAGCAGACTTCGGGGGATGACCTCAAAGAGTACCTTCGGATGTATGAAGTCTTGGAGGACCCCACAATTCTCCCTCAAGGCGTAGACGAAGGTATACTTCGAAGCTTTTGCCTTTGCAATTCCTACAATAACTATTACCCACAAATATTCACTAAATACCTTAATTTTTGTAGGTGCGTTGAGGAGTAGCATGGCTCCAATCACCGATGGAGCTTCTGCTTCTCTTAGAGTTGAGGCTCCAGTTGACGTAGTGGCTCCAACGACCGGAGCCGTCTTGGGCGAAGCTGTTCCAGCCGAGGGGGGCAACGGTCGAAGGGGGAACTACCTCAGTCGGAGTTCCAACTCCGACGTTTGTGCCGGGGAGGGTAAGAGCATGACGAGCTTTGGTCCCCTCCCTGCCTTGATGGCGACGCCCTCCTCCAATGATCCTTCGGCGAGCAACTCGGAGGAGGAGGCCTCGGTAGATGATCGCCAGGCCCTATCCTGGCTCTCTCTACTGGCTCCATTCTTGGAGCAACGGATAGGCCTCCGCGCTTCTGGAGCCCTTGGCGGACAAAGGCCAGGAAGTCGTGAACTCCGAACTGGTCTCCGTCTTGAGCGAAGCTAGAGCTCTGGATCTCAATTTGGCCATCGAAAGGGTTGCCCTTTAGGTATGCTACATATCGCAAGTATATTCAATCAATAAATGGAATTACTTGGTACTTACTTTGCTTTTTTGTAGCAATTTGTCCTTGCTAGAGTGGCAGCGACTTCCAATGAGCTTGAAACTAATCAGCTCAGAAGGAAGGCTACTACCCTCCAATCTGCCCTTAAAAGCTCTAAAGACAAAACACTTCGAGTAGAGGAGGAACTCCTCGAGGAACGGAGGATCAGAGCCGCCATCGACGAAGCACTTCGGGCCGAGAAGCAGAACAACACTGCACTCAAGGCTTCAGCTCAAGAGATTGAGGCTGAAAATGTGGTGCTCAGGGCTGAGGTTGAGAAGCTCCATCAAGCAGCAACAAATTCCAGCGCGCAACTCGTGGAGCTTCAAGACTCGATTCAACAAGCATTGACTCAGAAGAGCACTTTGCTATCCAAGATGGCCGAAGTGTCCGCTACAGCTGCTGGGATGGAAGCGATAGAAGAAAAGAATGCCACCAACGCGGACCGTACCATGGATACCCTCCGAGGTACCTTGGAGTACTTTGGCACGAAGTTTCCTTCGACTTCAGCTGTGGCGAATGAGCCCCTTGAGCGGAAGTTAAAGATGATCCAAGTGGCAACACAGTTGATGATGGGCACCGGGGTTCGGTACAGAGAGATCTCCGGACAAGTTGCCAAGATCAGAGTCCTTCGTCACCTCGAAGCTCTCGGAATATCTGTTGCTCCGGTTGGGGGTTCGATGCATGTGGGCTTTGCCAATGAAGACTCATTGTGTCCTTCGGTGGATGTAGCTTCTGCCTGGGAAGATTTCCGGGCCACCTGGGAAACGGACCACAAGGATGGAACCAAAGTTTGGATCGACGAAGCTCGCCGGTAGAAGCAAGCTCAGACGAAGCCTCCACTTCCGACTTCAACGGCTCTGATTCCGCCTGCTCCGCCAGCTGACCTGTAGGTTTAGCTTCATAGATCGCTTATGCATGTAGAAGAAACCTTGTAAAAGCCCCTTTTATTAATGAATGAAAAGTTTATAAACATGGAAACTGTTGGCGTAAAAGATTACGCTAACAGGTTTCTGTAGAATATAAACTAACAAACGAAGTGTTTGCGAAGAGAACTGTTCTAAGCCTCCGAAAGGATAATAACTTAGAATAGTTCGAATGTGTGTATTGAATAACTTGTATTCGGTCCTTATTACAGGGTGAAATGGGGGGTATTTAGAGGCCCAAATATTAAGGAAAAGACCTATTTACCCCTCATTTACAACCGACATAGTGGAAACTATTCGGCTCCCTTAATAGGGCTAAAATGGTAAAAGACTAATCTAATGAGATAGAAGATAAGTCTTCCATCTTAGCTGGCGGAAAAGATCTTGAAAAGCCTTAGTTCGAAGATGTACTCCGAACCAATGCCGATCTTCGTACTTCGAACTTGACTCCGGGTATCTTCGAAGATGAACGTCTGGGAACCTTCGAATCCACTGTCTGCCTTTATGTTGTTTCGGCAATAACCCCGAAGATGAGATATTTTCCCCCAACAGTAGCCCCTCGAATAGGCTTCTCCGTTTAACCTGTAACGTTAGGAGAGCAGTATACGGAAGGAAAAGATAACCAAACATAGGGGTTATTGGTTTTTAGTTCATCTCCGAAATGCATGAAGATATAAACTCCGAATCAGTCTTAGGATAATTGCTTTTCGAACTATCTTAGAACCGACTCAGGAAGTTCGAAAGTCTTTTAGACTTAGAGAAAATAGCCGTTAGCTTTCTGTTTCTAACGGAAACTGTAGAATGCGTTAATTTCGGAGAAAAGTAACGGCAGGAATGCGAAACGGCATGGACTAACGGTAAAAAAGTAAAATCTAGGCTATAAATAGAAGGTCTAGAACTTACCCGGTTACCTTTTCACCGCTTTCTCGCAATCAAAAACCTTTGAGCCATTTGAGTTCTTGAGCCCTAGCCTCCAGTTTCTCCAAAGCAACCCAGTGACTGCAATGGCGAAGACCAAAGGTGCGGGGCCTTCAGCTTTGGCTAGGCAGCAGGCCGCAGCTGCAGCAGCGGCGGCAGCAATGGCGATGGGACCTCCGGCATCTGCAGCGACATCCGTGGCGGCAGGAGGGAGAAATCCCCAAAATGTCGATGATCAAGGTCTGTGCCCGCCATCAACAAAATATTTGGATCAATCTTTCCAATTGAGGCCTTCTACCTGCAAGAGAGAGTCATTGGCAATCGCAGTAGAAGGGAAAATTAGTACTGGAGTGATGATCCGCAAGCCCGGTAAAGAGCTTATTCCGTCACCAAGGCCCGGAGAAGTAGTTGGTTTCGAAGCCTTCTTCGAAGCCGGCTTGGGCCTTCCTGCAGCAGATTTCCTAGCGGAGGTACTCGATCTATTCCATGTCACCCTCCCTCAATTATGTCCGAATGCAGTAGCTAGACTGGCTATCTTCGAATGGGCATTGAGAGCCGAAGGTTGTGAGGGGAGGGCAGAGATCTTCGCTGAACTTCATAGAGCAACATGCCAACCAAAGACCTTCGTAGGCCCCGGAGGTGAAAAAGTAGTAGTAGCCTTTGGTAGTATCAACTTTAGGCTTCGAGATGAGTATGCCCTTCAGTTTCCTGCCAAGGCCATCAATGCCAGATGGTATACTGATTGGGTTCTGAGATGGTTTTATGCCGAAGTTGGGGCAAGCAGTCCTCTGGCTGGACCCCTTAAAGAAATCCAATTCCAGAAGGAAGCCTTAGTGCAGCCCAACGAAGGTCAGCTCGAAGCCCGCGTCAACCTGCTTCAGAAGATTAGCCGAAGGTTAAGCATGCGAGACTTAGCCAAAGAATTCCTCGGTCTGCAAATTTCTTCGCTGATGGCCAACTGGCCTATCATCTTCGAAGAGGATTCGGAAGGCGGTCTTCGAAAAATTGCTTCAACTTTGAGCCCTGCAGGTAACTTCGAAGACAATATGTTTTATTCATATTCATTCGAAGAAAAATTAACTTGATTTATTTTTCTTTTTTAGCTTCTTCAGCCCCTGTTACTTCGGAACAAATCATAAGGGCTTTGGAGAAGATTTTGGGCGCTCCAACTCCGACCGAAAAAGAATGGAGAGTCCAGTTAGTCGGAAGTTGGGAAAGGTTTAACGGAGTGTGGGGAATGCTGGGACTCACTCCGCCCCCTCTGATGGATTCGGTGCCTTCGGAGAAAGGACCCTAAAAGAGAAAAGCCGAAGCTGGAGCTTCGAGTTCCGCAAAGACTCCGGTGAAAAAGGTGGCTAAAAAGCCTAGAAAGCCTGCACCTCCGAGCCCAAGATCCTCAACCTCCGGTTCTAAGGAGGATGAAGGTAAACTATTAATGAGGTGGATCGATGAAGATGCAGCTCAAACAGATATTCACATTGAAGATACTGCAGGTATGACGGAGTCTCAGGCTAATATTGAAGAAGTGAGAACTCCGGATGCTCAAGAGGAGCAGCAAATCGAAGCCCCTGTGGGCGAAGGTGAAGTTGAAGTTGCTACAACTTCAGTTTTGGATGAAGGGAGGACTGCTCAAGGAGATACTCCGGCAGTTGAAATTTTAACTTTGGATTCAGACGAAGACCTCACCATTGATCCTCCGAGCAGTCCGATGCTCGATCGCCCCCAGAATGTCGAAGGTAAACTTCGCATAATTCTCTTATTATTTTCTGCAAAATTATACAATGTATAATACCTTTGCTTTTGCAGAGCCCTCTTCTGTAGAAGTACATCACGAAGATCCAATTCAAGGGCCTTCGACAACTTCGTAGCCGCACCCGGAGGTCGCTCAGCAGGGGCCTGGAAGGGGTAAAAGACATATAGAGCCTCTCCTTGCTCAAGGATCAACTTCGTCTGAATCAACAGATGAAAGTCGATCTACTGAGGGGGGGGCATCTACTGAAGCTCCGAGGACCTCAGGAGAACCCTCCGGAACTTCGCCGAGCAGGAATGACCAGGAAGCTTCGGCAATGCTCCCTCTTTTAACTCCTTTTTTGGAGCAAATAACTGGGCTTCGGAATCTGCTCAAACCTTTGGGTCGAGCCAGTCGCGAAGTCGTGGAGACAGAGCTGGTGGCTATTTTAAGCGAGGCGAAGAGTTCGGAGCTAAACGTTGCCATGGAACGAGCAGCCTACCAGGTACGGAACATCTTCGAAACAATAGCAAATTATACATGGATAATATCTTACTTCGATTTTTTCTTTTCTTAGCAAGCGGTCTTGGCCCGTGCTGCAACTTTATCGGGCGAACGTGAAATTGCTCAGCTTCGGGAAGAAAACGAAGCTCTTCAGCGCAACTTATCATTCTCTGAAGCTAGAGTAGCTCAAATGGATAATATGATTTCAACAGAACGCAGGGCCAGACAGGGCTTGGAGGCTGCAAATAAGGAGCTCGAAGCAGAAAGGATCGTGCTTCGAGCGGAAATAGAAAGGGTGCGGTTGGAGCATGCTAATGCGGGTTCCGAGCTTGTTAGGCTCCAAGAGGAAGCTAGCCAACTCCTAAATCAGAAGAATATTTTAACTACGGAGAATGCTAGGCTTTCCGGAGTTCTAGAAGAAACGACTTCGAGCAAGGATGCATTAATTGAAGAAAAGCTTAAGTCCGAGAAGGTAGCTACGGAGGTCATAGAACAGATGCTAGGTGTTCTGGAGTACTTCGGTACTACTGGATCACTTCCTTCAGATGACAACGTCACTCTCTTGCGCCGGTTAAAAAGGATCCAAGGAGCAGCGAAGCAAATGAAGACGGCGGGTATTCGTTACGGAGAACTCTCCGGACAAGTGTCTGCCATCGGACTACTTCGTTACTATGAGGACTTGGGCCGGACAATCACTCTGAGCGTAGAGGGCTCTATTACCTTCGACGACGAACGGCTTATAACTCCTTCCGAAGGCGTGACTGCTGCCTGGCGAGCCTTTCAAACCTCATGGAGAGCTGAAGGTCGTTCCGCGATCAAGGCTTGGATCGACGAAGGCCAACGCCAGAAGCAAGTTCGGAACCAAGCTTCAAGCAGTCAGCCTCCTCCGAACCCGCAGGTTTAGGAATAATTTAGGATTTTTGACTATGTAAAGCTTCGTGTTTATGAACCTTTATCAATGAAAATTTGTTTATCATATTTTTAGGCTTTGTCTCATACGGAAGATATCGAAGTGTTAGAAATTAACGACGAACTTCGCTCATTATGGAACACCTTCGAACTTCTAAAGACTTACAAGCGTCCTCGATTTCTAATTCCTCGAGATGACTCTGGCGTAATTGCGCCCGAAGTAATCAAAGATGTATAGTCTTATATTAAAGAGGAAGAGAAAGAGATTAACGTAAACACTTCGTCTTCTGAAGACACTGTTTGGTCTGAAGACGAAGATGAAGTTCAAAATAAAAGATCTGAAGATCTTAGAAGCTGAGAAAGAAGCCCCGAACGGCTTCGAACTTGGGCCGAGCTTCAACAAGAACAGAAGGATTTTAGAGCTTCGAAGGGGAGAAAGAGAGTTAAACGCAAAGTTATTAGAACTCCCGGCGCTGGAACTAGTCGTTCCACCCCTAGCTCTAGAGACCGAAGAGGTCTTCGATTCCTTCTTGGTATAGATACCAATTTTTCATAATGTAATCTGTAAACACATTCGTTTGAATAATGAATACCGATTTAAAATTGTCTCCATATTTACTAGCCCCTCTTTGGGTATAAGCAACTTCGAAATGTATTCAAAGATGGTTATGCGCAAAGAAAAACTTCGGAGTACAATTTTTTGGGGGTTCGGAGCCTCTCTGCAATTTAAAGATCTTTTAAAATCTTATAAAATGTCTTCGACTATTTGCAGTCGGAAGAATGGCAATTTAGTACCTTTGTTTTATGAAAGAAATCACTTGAGATAACTTTGAAGATACTTTAGTATCTTAGATAATTTGTCACTTTGGACTGTGTTAACAGATATTCGAAGCTCATGGCTCAAATTCTGTTTTGCTTTAGCCACCTTCGGCTTATTTTTGCGATCTCTGTCGAACCAATGGTTCAGAGTTTGCAATGGTCTCTTTGGACTCTTTTTACGGATGTCTACCAGCCAATGGCTTGGACTCCGTATATTTTGGCCACCTTCGGCTCTTTTTTGCGGAAGTCTACCAGCCAATGGCTTGGACTTCGCAGGTTTTGGCCACCTTCGGCTCTTTTTACGGAAGTCTACCAGCCAATGGCTTGGACTCCGTAGGATGTGGTTTTGGGCTCTTTTACGGATGCCTACAAGCCGGTGGCTTGGGCTCTAGATTATGTCAGCCCCCACGTCGGAAGCTTCGAACTTGCAGATTCGAAGTCCGAAAATACAACCCAGCTTCATGACACTTCCCTCTCGGTCGACCCCGTGGTTCCAGTGCGTCCACTCGGAAGCTGGAAGTCTATGAGGGGAAGACACTATCAAGATCATATGCTTTATTAATTTAGAAGATGTTTACAAGCGAATTACAAGGAGCCCTCATGCGAAGTATCGCTTTAGGTGCTCCGCATGCCAAGTATGTGCTAACTCTTCACCTTCTAAATTAGCTAACTTAAAAGAACCAGGGCGTCCTGAACGGACAATTAGGTATGGACCTTCCCATTTATTCCCTAACTTCCCTGGTGCTACAATGCTTCGTAGAACAAGATGACCCGGTCTTAGTTCATTGAGCTTAACCTTCGGGTCAAACCAAGCCTTTGTTTGATGATGATACTTTGATAAATTTGCTACAGCTCAAAGTCTTGTTTCTTCTGATAAATCTAGCGAAGCTTGTCGCTCTTCTTCAATGTCCGGTTCGGTGCTGCGAAATGATCCTCCTTTCAGTTCCGTTGGAGTCATAGCTTCATCTCCGAATAGTAGTCTGAACGGAGTAAAACCTGTGGACCTTGTTTGCGTAGTCCGAATGGACCACAAAATCTTCGGAAGCTCTTCGGTCCACAGTCCCTTTGCTAATCCTACTATTCTTCGATTTAGCCCTGATAAAATATTTCCATTGGCTCGCTCTACGGCTCCATTAGACTAAGGATGCCTTACTGCAGCAAAACATAACTGAATGCCTAGATCTTCGCAAAACTTCCAGAAGGGTTCTGCGTCGAACTATGTTCCATTATCAACTGTGAGGTATCTAGGCACTCCGAACCGGCAAATGATGTTCTTCCAGAAGAATTTTTTTACATTGTTCAAAGTGATAGCTGTTAAGGGTTCTGCTTCCACCCACTTAGAAAAATATTCAATAGTTACCACTGCGAACTTCAGATTTCCCTTCGCTACTGGAAAGGGACCAATTAAATCCATACCCCATCTGGCCATACGCCATACCGAAGCAATGACTTGAAGAGCTGTTGGTGGGCGATGACTCCGTCGACCCATCCACTGGCATCCTTGACAAGTGCGGACTAAGCTCTCCGCATCAGCTATTATTGTAGGCCAATAAAGCCCCTGGCGAAGTGTTTTTCCTGCCAAAGCTCTAGGGGCTAAATGGCTACCACAAAGGCCTTCATGAATTTCTCGAAGAATTTCTTGGCCTTCGGCTTGAGATATACATCGGAGTAGAGGGGAACATACTCAGGCCTTGTATAAAATACCGTTGATTATTTGATAATTTCTGGCTCTAAGCTTTAATCTTGACAGCTGTGGCTCTTCAGGCAAATTTGTTCCTCCCTGTAAAAGTTCCATGATTGAATTTTTCCAATCTGCACTAGGAATACAAAGAATCTCTGCCGAGGGAATTTGTGGCACCGAAGGTATATTGAGCTCCTCATAGAAAGCTTCTTCGGGCACATCCACAGCTCCGGCTGCAGCTTTTGCTAAGATGTCCGCTTGCACATTTTCTGCTCTTGGTATACTCCGAATGGAAATACCCTTGAAGTGTGCTTCGATTTTACGGATTTCTTCTAAGTACTTTGCAAGCTGTGGATGTCAAACTTGGAAACTTTTATCTACGTGCCCTGCTACTATCTGAGAATCTGTCTTTATAATAATTCTTGTAGCCCCTAGAGCACGTGCTTTTCGGAGTCCCAATAAAATCCCTTCATACTCCGCTATATTATTGGTAGACTTAAAGTTGAGTCTTGCGGAGTACATTGCTCTTTGCCCTGAAGGTGAAATCAACACTGCTCCGATGCGTGCTCCGGATGCTTGGAAAGCCCCATCGGAGTAAACAATCCAAACTCCGTCACTTGACTTCTCCGGAACCAAATTTGCAGGTGGAGTCCATTCTGCTACAAAATCTGCTAGGACTTGCGATTTGATTGCTGTCCTTGCCAAGAAAGATATGCTGAAGGGTGCTAGCTCAACTTCCCACTTCCCAATCCTTCCAGTGGAATCCTTACTTCGGAGCATATCTCCTAAAGGATACGAAGTTGGTACAATTACATTGTGTGCCCAAAAATAATGTCTTAGCTTTCTTGAAGCCATTATCAGAGCATAAACGAACTTCTCAAGTTCGGAGTATCTTGTCTTCGCTCCTGATAATGCTTCGGATACAAAATAAACAGGATTTTGGACCAACTTCCCATTGAAATCCACTTCTCTGACAAGGACTGCACTGACGGCAGAACCTGTAGCTGCAAGGTAAAGGAGTAGGGTTTCGTCCGCAGAAGGCACCGTGAGTGTAGCAAGATTACTGAGATACTCTTTAATACCTTCGAAGCTTTTCTGACACTCCGGTGTCCATGCAAAATCTTCGGACCCTTTCAATGCTTTAAATATAGGCAAGCTTCTCTCCGCAGACCTTGATAAAAACCTGCTAAGTGCTGCCAGACGCCCAGTCAGCTTTTGCACTTGCTTTAAATTTTCCGGAGGAGCCATTTTCTGCAGCGCAGTTATTTGAGTAGGGCTAGCTTCAATTCCCCTGCTTGAAACTAAATACCCTAACAGCTTTCCAGCCTTAGCTCCGAATATACATTTTTCGGGGTTAAGACGGATCCCACATGCCTGAAGGCTATTGAATGTTTCTGCTAAGTCTAGGCTATGTTGGTGCTTTAAAGCACTCTTTATTAAAATATCATCCATATAGGCCTCCACATTGCGACATTTCCTAAGCCGAAGGGCATTCTTACATAATAGAAGACTCCCGAAGGAGTTACAAAGCTTGTCTTGATCTCATCTTCGCGCTTCAACCATATTTGATGATAACCAGAATACGCGTCGAGGAAGCTTAGTAACTCCAAACCTGCGGTGGAGTCAACCAATTGATCAATTCGGGGCATGGGGTAGGGGTCATGTGGGCATGCTTTATTCAAGGATGTGAAATCAATGCACCTGCGCCACTTCTCGGAAGACTTCTTTCTGACGAAGACTGGGTTGGCTAACCATTCTGTGTGGGCCACTTCTCTGATAATCCCAGCCTTCAACAATTTCTCAACTTCGTCCTTCGCTAGAGCAACTCTTTCTGCAGACATTTTCCGGAGTCCTTGCCGGACAGGCCGGGCCTTCGGGTTTACAAGTAAACTATGTTCAATGATATCCCGATCGACTCCGGTGATATCTTCGTCAGACCAAGCGAAGACATCCAAATTTTCTTCTACTACTTTTTCCAAGGAGGTTGCAACTTCTGGGGGTAAATCTTTACCAAATTGAAATGTATACTCTTTACCATCTTTAACAATGACCTTCGTTGCAATTTCTCCCTCAGGGCTTGGTCTCGGAAAGGACTTCTTCGAGGCTTCGGAGGTGGCTGAAAAAATTTCTTCATTATCTTGTACATTGTTTACTTGCCTTGGATCAAGAGGGGGACCATGACCATATTCCGCCCTCCGAGCAATGGCTTGATCTCCGAAGACTGTAAGGACTCCTGCTTGTGTGGGCATCTTCATGCACAAATAATTGTGATGCGCCACAGCTCCGAACTGGTTTAGCATGCCTCTTCCGAAGATGACATTATACGCATACGGGGCATCTACAACATCGAAGATTACTTCTTCAGTTCGAGCAAACAAACCTTCTCCGAAGGTGACTTCCAGGCCTATCTGGCCAAGTGCATCAAGCGGAGGTCCTGCGAAGCCTTGCAAAGGACGAGCTGCTGGAAGGAGATGCTTCCTGGAGATGCACAATTGATCGAAGGCTTGAACAAAAATGATATCTGCCGAACTACCTCCATCAATAAACACCCTTCGAACTTCAGTGCCCGCAATATCAGCAGTGATAACCAATGGGTCTGCATGCGGGAACTTAATACCAGCTGCATCCTCCGCAGAAAAAGATATCGGCACATGAGACCACTCAGGCATTGCAACTGCAGACGACGAAGTCCCAATATGGCCTACTTCTCTGACGTAGTCCCTTCGCTGTCTCTTGGACATGCTTCCGAGGGTACCTCCTCCGGAGATAGGGAGAACTACTCTCTTCCCTCGATCTTGCCCTTCCTCTTGCTTCGGAGGTGGCATAACATTGGCCACCGGAGGGTGTCTCGCAGCATCAAAGTTTTCTATCCGCGCCACAGCCTGGACCGGCTCAGGGCGCGTTGCAGCTGGAACTCGGTCGGTAGTACCTCGACCCGAAGTTCTCTCTAGGTACTCTCCCCTTAGGGTAAGTATAGCCTTGCAAGTATCAGTTGCATGGCTTCGATTTTCTCCATGGATGCAGCAGAAAAGGGTCTGGCCCTTGCCAGCCGTTTTCCCTGGCGGCCTCCAGGCGCTGGTCTTGTTCCCCGAAGACTGTGGAGCTCTCTGTGTAAACTTCTGTGGGGGTGCAATATTCATGACTTCAGAACGAGGGTGCTTTTGCCCTCTTCTCCGATCATGTTGAACTTCGAAGACTGGTTCCTGCGGCTGTGCCGAAGTTTTCACTTCCACTTTAACTTCCTGCAATATGGACGAAGTAGCAGCAGTCCTTCGAAGCCAACCCTCTTCTGACCTCGCATACTCCTCGAAGTATGACATCAACTGAGAGACCGAGGAAATGCTTTTCCGATGAAGCTTATCCAAGAGGCCTTGATGAGTGACACCTTCTCGAGCTGCATCAACTACCGAAGATGCAGACAACCCCCGAATTTGCGACTTCGTATGAGCGAAGCGCTTAAAATATTGCTTCAATGTCTCTCCGGGGAGCTGTTTCACCTGGAAAAGGCTTCCTGTTGACATGGGAGGCACGAAGGTGCCCTGAAAATTGCTTATAAACTTCTTCTTCAGCTGAGACCATGAATTAATTGATCCTGGCTTCAAGGACCAGAACCACCTTAATGCTACTCCTTGAAGAGCTAAGGGGAAGCACTTCGCCATGGTGTCTCGAACTCCTCCGCTAGCTTCAATTGCTAGGGCATAAGAATGAAAGAACTCTCCGGGATCTTCATCTCCGGTATACTTACAGAGCTTCGAAGTTTTGAACTTTGGATCAAAGCAAACTTTCTGCAGCTCAGGATGCAGCGGAGATTCATTATCGAAGGAGGCGTTCTCCGGGGCTTCGGGATAATCAAGATCGTCGTCTTCGGGCACTTCTGGGATAGTTGGGATGGCTTGAGAGCGAAGCCTGTTCGCAGCTTCCTGTCGCCACCTTGCTACCTCAACTTGAAGGTTGGCCATTTGGGTGGCCATATCTCCAAGATTATCTTCATCTCCTCCGGAAGGATCTTCCAGGTCTTGAGAACTAGTAGGATCAGTTCGAATTGGGATAGAAGGTGGAGGAGGGACTCCGGGTGGTCGAAGTATGGAAGGGGTTGGCGGAGAAGCTTCGTATGTTCGAGGAATAGAAGCCCCTTCCGGAGTTTGCGGAGGGAATGTCGAAGGACCTCTGACTTCAACCGTATCAAATGGTATCTCTCCGGAGATCCGAGAAGACCTCCGAGTGGGATTGCGGGGTGCGCTCCGCTTAGGAGGCATGATGTAAGAAGTTGGTAGAGAACAAAGTTTTTCGGACTAGGTTCCCCACGGACGGTGCCAACTGTTGGCGTAAAAGATTACGCTAACAGGTTTCTGTAGAATGGAAACTAACAAACGAAGTGTTTGCGAAGAGAACTGTTCTAAGCCTCCAAAAGGATAATAACTTAGAATAGTTCGAATGTGTGTATTGAATAACTTGTATTCGGTCCTTATTACAGGGTGAAATGGGGGGTATTTATAGGCCCAAATATTAAGGAAAAGACCTATTTACCCCTCATTTACAACCGACATAGTGGAAACTATTCGGCTCCCTTAATAGGGCTAAATGGTAAAAGACTAATCTAATGAGATAGAAGATAAGTCTTCCATCTTAGCTGGCGGAAAAGATCTTGAAAAGCCTTAGTTCGAAGATGTACTCCGAACCAATGCCTATCTTCGTACTTCGAACTTGACTCCGGGTATCTTCGAAGATGAACGTTTGGGAACCTTCGAATCCGCTGTCTGCCTTTATGTTGTTTCGGCAATAACCCCGAAGATGAGATATTTTCCCCCAACAGAAACTTTGTTTGGATGTTTATTCTTTAGGTTTTGCCAAACACTTCGGAGCTTGACTTCGAAATATTGGAACTTAGCAAAGGGCTTCGCTAGTAGTGGGTTATCCTCAAAAGCTTAAGACCTTATCGACGCTCACGCTTCTCTGTTCCTCGAGGGGATCAAGGGGAGATATCACCTGAAGTCCATCGTGAGGTCTTGGCTTATATTAAAGAAGAGGATATGGAAGAAGCGTTTTTGTCCTCCGAATACGTAGATTGGTCTGACTCGGAGTACCAAGCTGAAGATCCATTGGAGGCTAGTTCTGAAAGACTTTTATCTTGGGCTAAACCTCAAGAGGAGCAGAAAAAACTGCGAGCTTCGAAGAAGAAAAGCACTCGGACTAAGAAGAAGGTTTCGAAGACTTCGGGCTCCGAAGGTCGAAGTGGTCTTAGAAATAGCTCTAGAGGTCAGAGAGGTCTCCGTTTCTATCTAGGTTTAGATCAAAACTTCTCTTGATGTAACAATATGATTATCCAATTAATATGAATTTCTTTGGAAGCATCTTTTTGTTGTTCCTTACTCCCCTATCCCTCCTTGTGGGTGGGGGACCGTACGCGTTGCGATAGGGTCCGTCGGACACAATGATTAATATAACAATCTGATGCTTCGCACAACACTTGGTAATCATACTTCACTCTTTCGTATAGTTCTTCGAACTGTACGTTCGTATTATGATGTTTATAAGTTTCAAGGCTAAGTTTACACTTATAAGATCCAATAGCAGATGCTTAGGACTTAAAAAGTGTTTCATTGGATGGAGCCTTGAAACCTTATTGCTTGGTCACCTATGACTCTTTTATAGATACTTCGAACCTGGAGGCCGGAAATCTGTTCTTTATAGTCCTTTGACTCTTCTACGGATCTTAACAAGCCAAAGCTTAGAATTCGTAGGCTGGCCACCTTCGGCTCTTTTACAGATGCTTCGAACCCGAAGACCAGAAATCTGTTATTTTAATGTCCCTAGACTCTTCTACGGATCCTAACAAGCCGGAGCCTGGAATCCGTAGGCTCTTTTATAGATGCTTTGAACCTGGAGGCCGGAAATTTGTTCTTTTAAAGTCCTTAGACTCTTCTACGGATCCTAACAAGCCAGAGCCTGGAATCCGTAGGCCGGCCACCTTCGGCTCTTTTACAGATGCTTCGAACCTGTAGGTCGGAAATCTGTTCTTTTAAAGTCCTTAGACTCTTCTATGGATCCTAACAAGTCGGAGCTTGGAATCCGTAGGCTGGCCAACAGAATCCTTGAACCAATGGTTCGAAGGCCGTTGTCTGGGTTCCTTAAAATATGCTTGACTCCGCAAGCATCTCTGTTCTCCTGACGCATCCACCAGGAGTAAGGGATATTTGAAGAGTAAACATAATTCGAACCTCCATCTTTATTTAATTTATAAAGGTACTTTTACAATTGATTACAAGGAGCCCCTAAGCGTAATAACGCTTATGGTGCTCCGCATGCCATGCATGCTTCAACTCTTCCCCTTCTAAATTAGCTAATTTAAACGAGTCGGGGTGCCCTGAGCGTAGGATAATATATGGTCCTTCCCATTTATTTCCTAGCTTCCCCGGAGCAAAACCAAATGACCTAGTTTAAGCTCGTTCACTTTTATCTTCGGGTCATACCATGTCTTTGTTGAGTCTTGGTACTTCGTCAGATTGGCGACAACTCGAAGCCTTGTTTCTTCTGACAAATCCAGCAAAGTGTTTCTCTCGTCTTCATTTCCAGGTTGTACTACGCGAAGGGATCCTCCTTTGAGCTCCATAGGAGTCATGGCCTCATCTCCGAATAGCAACCTGAATCGGGTAAAGTCCTTAGACCTGGCTTGAGTGGTCCGAATGGACCACATAATCTTAGGAAGTTCTTCGGTCCATAGTCCTTTAGCCAATCTGACAATCCTAAGATTTAAACCGGAAAGAATATTTCCATTGGCTCGCTCGACGGCTCTGTTGGATTGTGGAAGGCGAACTGCTGCGAAGCATAACTTGATGCCTAGTTCTTCGCAAAATTATTTAAAGGGTTCGGCTTTGAACTGGGTGCCATTATCCACAGTTAACTCCCTTTGCACTCCGAACCTGCATATGATATTTTGCCAGAAGAATTTTTGCACATTTCTTGAAGTGATAGCAGTTAGGGGTTCAGCTTCGACCCATTTAGAAAAATATTCAATTGCTACCACTTCAAACATCAAGCTGCCTTTTGCCATTGGAAAAGGGCCGATGAGATCCATTCCCCATCGTGCTATTGGCCATACCGGTGCAATAACTTGAAGGAGTGTTGGTGGACGGTGGCTCCGTCTACCCATCCACTGGCATCCTTGACAGGTTCGAACTAACTCTTCCGCATCTCTTACAATTGTTGGACAATAGAGCCCCTGCCGAAGTGTCTTTCCTGCTAGAGCACGGGGGGCCACGTGGATTCCACATAAGCCTTCGTGAATCTCCCAAAGTATATCTTGGCCTTCGGGTTGTGAGATGCACCGAAGTAGGGGAGAACAAACTCCGACTTTGTATAATATCCCATTGACAAGACTGCGATGTTTTGCAAGACATCTACTATCGGAGTCCGCCAATCTGTAGTTGGGATGCAAAGGACTTCTGCGGAGGGTAATTGAGTTACCGTAGGCTTGATAAGATCTTCATAGAAAGCACCCTACGGGACGTCCAATGCTCCGGCTGCATCCTTCGCTAGAATGTCTACAAGTTGATTATTTGCTCGAGGGATACTCCGAATAGAAAATCCTTTAAACATCGCTTCTTTCTTGTGGATTTCTTCTAGATACTTTGTAATATGCGGGTTCCTGGCTTGAAAGCTTTTGTCAACATGCCCTGCGACGACTTGGGAATCTATTTTAATTATGATCCTTGCTGCTCCAAGTGCCTTTGCCTTTCGGAGGCCTAGCAGGATTCCTTTGTACTTTGCGATATTATTGGTGGTCTTAAAGTTGAGACTCACAGAATACATGGCCTTCTGCCCTGAGGCGATATTATCACAGCTCCAGCTCTGGCACTAGATGCCTGATAGGCTCCATCAGAAAAGATTGTCCATAGACCTTTGGAGGTTTCTTCCAAAGCCCAGACTACAGATGGAGTCCACTATGCCACGAAGTCAGCTATGATCTAAGATTTGATATCTGTTCTCGCCTTGAAGGAAATACCAAAGGGGGCTAGCTCGACAGCCCATTTTCCAATCCTACCCGTAGAATCTTTGCTCCGAAGCATATCACCAAGGGGATACGAGGTAGGAACGATAAGATTATGTGCTAAAAAGTAATGCCTTAGCTTACGCGAGGCCATTACCAAAGCATAAGCAAATTTTTTGAGCTCGGAGTATCTTGTCTTTGCTCCGGACAAAGCTTCTGAGACGAAGTAAACTGGGTTTTGCACCAGTTTTCCTATAAGCTCAACTTCCCTGACCAATACTGCACTTAGTGCGGAGCCCGTTGCTGCAAGATAAAGAAGGAGAGTTTCTTCCGGGAGGGGCACAATAAGTGTTGACAGGCTTCCGAGGTAATCTTTAATATCATCGAAGCTGCTCTGGCACCCCTTTAGAGCTTTAAAAATTGGAATGCTTCGCTCAGCTGATCTAGCCAGGAATACGCTGAGAGCTATGAGCCGTCCTATTAGCTTCTGGACCTGCTTCAGATTTTTTGGTGGAGCCATTCTTTGCAATGCGCTTATCTGCGTCGGTCTAGTTTCGATTCCCCTACTCGAAACTAAGTACCCTAGCAGTTTTCCTACTTGCGCCCCGAATATACATTTTTCAGGGTTGAGGCGAACTCCACATGCTCGGAGGCTCTCAAATGTTTCAGTTAAGTCTAGGCTATGATTGTGCTTTACAACACTCTTTATTACAATGTCATCCATATAGGATTCGACATTTCGGCCTATTTGGTGACCTAGAGCCTTAGCTATCAAACGTGAGAAGGTGGCTCTGGCATTCTGCAAGCCAGAAGGCATTCGAACATAACAAAATACTCCGGAGGGGGTTATAAAACTCATCTTGGCTTCGTCTTCGCACTTTAGCCAGACTTGATGATAACAGGAGTATACCGGAGTATGCGTCAAGGAAGCTTAGTGTTTCGGAGCCAGCCGTAGAATCTACCAGCTGGTCTATTCGGGGCATAGGGTAGGGGTCTCGTGGGCATGCTTTATTTAATGATGTGAAATCAATGTACATGCGCCACTTGCCGGAGCCCTTCTTCCTGACAAAACCAGGGTTAGCTAGCCACTCCGTGTGATCTACTTCCCTAATGATGCCAACCCTTAGCAAATTTTCCACTTCTACCTTGGCGAGGTCTGCCCTCTCTGCTGATAACTTAATTATGGAGCCCTGGCACACTAGCCTAGCCTTCGGGTTGACAAGCAAACTATGCTCGATGATACTCCGGTCAACCCCGGTGATGTCTTCGTCAGTCCAGGCAAAGATATCCAAATTTTGTTTAACTACTTCCTCTAGTGAAGTAACTATCTCCGAAGGTAGCCCCTTGCTGAACTATATTGGGTACTCCTTGCCATCTTTCAGGATTATCTTCGTGACGACATCGCCTTTCGGGCTTGGCTTTAGGGAAAGGCCCTTCGAGGAGTTTGAAAACTCTGAAGTCTCCTCCGTGTGTTCCGACACACTGTGCACTTGCCAAGGGTCAAATGACTGACCGTGGCCATACTCCACTCTTCGGGCTACAACTTGGTCTCCTGAGATAGTGAGAACTCCACCTTGCGTGGGCATCTTGATACATAAGTAGTTATGATGTGCTTGTTAATAGCAAAAATGGCATTAATGGCTATATTGTCAAAATATCAATTTTGGTGATTTGGGCCAAACATACACATGTCCAGTGTCCGTTCGAAGCCCTACAGGGCCGAAGGTCCATTGAGCTATGGGCTCCGAAAGCCTCTAGCCAGCCCATGGGCTTCGGCCGAGAAGCCTTCGGAGGCCCACGCCACCTAAGCTTCGGCCCAAGGAGCAGGCCTTGATGGGCCTGGCCGAAGCCCACTTCGGCAGAGATAGAGTTGTATGCGTTTCTAGCTCAGTTTTTATCTCCATCTGGCTGGGTTAATAGTAGATTAGATCAGAGATTAAGCCCTATAAATAGAGAGGCGAGGCCAGCGTAGACGCCCCCCAACACAAACCAAACCAATACCCTAGCTTTGATCGTATTTACTTTACCTTTATTTTCCTGTACCTCTTCGTGGGTTTGCCTGGAAGCCCTCCGCCGGCCACTACGAAACAGTGGTAACCCTTGTTACTTCGCTTGTGAATTATCCGTTAATCTACGTAATAGATTGCTATCGCCTTGTTACTTTGCCTATGAAGTATCCGCTAATCTGCGTAATAGATTGCTACCTTCTCTTTTAGTGCAACACTTAGCATAATTCGGTCCTCAGGCCAAATTGGTACTTCACACACTTTGTTGCAGGTTCCCACGTTTGGAGCTACTTCGTCGGAGGTGTCTGGAGCTAAGAGATCGCTCTCAGAGGTCACCAGGACACCCTTCGGTGAGACTACAGGCTCCGGCAATAGGCTTCGCTAGCACACTTCGTCGCAACGGGTTTTGCCACGACCATACTCCGCACTGGACGAAGTTATGCCCACGCGTGGTCCTCGCGTCATTATTCCATAGTTTGTTGTATCGGAGATCGCACGACGAACCCCGCTGTTCGGAGGTGATCATCGCGTTCAGATCCGTTCGGAGTCCATCTTCGGCCGGATCAGTCCAAACGCCGAAGTACCCTTCGGCGGGATACTTCGCACCAGACACCGAAGGTACACTTCGGTGACCCCTTCGCATAAGGCTTCGAAGCAGACAGGCTCCGATCGGTTTACTGCTTTTAGTTTGTTTAATACATTTCATTCGGCTAATTGGATTATTTTGTGTGATCTGATTGCCTGGCGACTCCACCCCCTTATCACGACTAAGGGTAGTCAGAACGCAACGTCGGTGTTGCGTCATGCTTAGGCTGGTCCCTAAGTATCCACACACTTTTGGATCATCTAACTGACCCTAGTGCGGGGGCATGTTTCCGTGTCAACACACTTTTTGGCGACTCCGCTGGGGAAGGCTACGCCAACATGACAAGTACATCTACATCGGCCAACAGTACATCTACGTCGACTACTATGTCTACACCACCGATGGACACAATAGGAGGCACGGATATCGACAACCACAACATCTTGACACCCACACTTGAAGATATCCCCGCAGAAGACCGAGCAGAGATCGAGGCAAAGTTAAAGGCGCTCCAAGACATGATGCTTGGGGGCTACGTTAAGACATGCGCAAGCTTCATCAAGCGCGACATCATCACCCCAACCTCGCTCAGGTCCAGGTAACACCTTTATCGCTTTGTTTATCTTCTTTAGAGATTGAGCAAAAAATAGCCGCATCAGTAGATCAAGCCGTTAGCGCTACGCTAGCCAACCATTTAGATTCGGCAGTTAGCTCCCAAGTAGAGGTGACTCTTAGGAGGTTCGGCTTTACTAAGGCCGTACCCCCGGTTCCTATTGCTAGTGCACCTCCGACAAACCACGTATATGGTAGGACTAACTATAGTACTGGCACAATGATGTCTCCAACCTAAACACTTATGGACGATACCAATCATTACACCTACGGTCAAACTAACACTGCGTACCATGCACCACTACCTGCGCCGATACCCACGCAACCCGCGCCACACGCGTAGGCGCCTGGTCACGAACACGTCATAAAAATAGCGCGCAGGGAAGAGGCTCATGGCCGACACGCCGATGTCCCACCGCGTGTCACGCCCCCGCCTGAGAGATGCGCACAAGCAACATGCCAAGATGACATAGAAGAGCGGGTCCACGCACTATTTAGAGAGTGTGCCGGCTTCGTGCCCAAGGGATGGGTTAGGGTTTACCGTAAGCCATACCCCGACCATCTTGACACAGTACCCTACCCCTATGGCTGTAGAATCCCTGAATTCACTAAGTTCGATGGCGAGGGTAGCAAAACTACACTAGAGCACGTTAGTCAATTTTTGGCACAATGTGGAGAAGTTAGCGAGATAGATGCTATAAAAGTTAGACTATTTTCTCTCTCGCTATCCGGCACCACCTTCACTTGGTTTTCGGTGCTCCCGTCGAACTCCATTCAGACGTGGGATGATTTAGAGTGGAAATTCCATGATTATTTCTACACGGGTGAAACAGAACTTAGGCTTTCACATTTGACATCGGTTAAGCAGAAAGCTAGCGAGAGCGCCTCTGAGTATATCAAGCGTTTTAGGGATACTAGAAACCAATGTTTTAGCCTTAATATTTCGGAAAGGGACTTGGCGGAACTAGCTTTTAATGGATTGCGTTCCGAAATTAAAGAGAGGTTAGATAACCCAAACTTTTTAGAAGTTAGCCAAGTTTTACAGCAAGCTTTGGTCCAGGAAGGCCGAACCAAAGATAAAAAGTTTATTAAGACATTTAGCTAGCCTAGGGTTGAAATCCACATCATGGAACGTTCCGACGAGGAAGAATCGGAAGAGGAGGATTCGACCGATATGTACGCGGCTGAATGGTTGTGGAACGCTAAGAATAAACCTGTCACCTGCTCCGAGTTACGACCATCCCCCGCAAAGAATCGACTTAGTGAGGTCAAGTACTCGTTTGATATAACTAAATGTGATAAAATATTTGATTTTCTCTTAAAAAGTCAGCTTCTCAGGTTACCCAAGGGTCAAGTCATTCCATCTGCCGATGAGTTAAAGAAGCATCCATACTGTAAGTGGCATGATTCACATTCACATAATACTAACGACTGCAATGTTTTTCGAGGGCAGATCCAATCGTCCATAGAAGAAGGGCGATTGATGATAGACCATAATCCGAAGATGAAGCTGGATAAAGATCCTTTTCCCATCAACGCCGTCGACCTCGGCGAGAAAAAGGTGTTGATTACGCCGGAACAGGCCGAGTCGACTAAGGGAAGGACGTAATTGCTGGAGAACCGTGCACTCGCATGCTCATACCTAAGAACCCCGAGGTTGGAGTGTGGAAACAAAAAATTAACACCCCTTCGGCTAAGGCTCACAAGAGGCCGAAGGTAACATATAACATGCTGTTGAACAAGCATAAGAGAAGGGCCAAGGAAACAGGACCACACACTAAGAAGCTAAAGCAGCCGAAGGGTCCGGTGCTCTTGGAGGGTAGCTTCGGACCAAGGAAGGCGAACCATCCACACGAAGGCTTCAGGCCACGATGGCCTGATACTCCGCACGGTGTTTCCGGGCCACGATGGCTGAATTCCCCGTACAACAGTTTCGAGCCCCAGTGGTCAGGCCCCCTATGCAGTAATTTGGCACCCAATGGCCGAACCTCGCACCGTGTTGGGCTTCTCCGATGGGAGGCTTCGGCCCGCACTGGCCAAACGTACCTCCGGCCTGGCAGGACCCTTTGCTGGTGTGGTCTGAGATACCATCAAATCTACTGAACCCCCCTCCGGGTAACGGGTTCGGCTCACAGTGGACGAGGCCACTAGAGCCTCCGCCGACGCCTCTGTCGTATGACTGGGCGGGGACATCGTGGGCTCTGTACGTATCTGGGCCAGAGTACCCTCCGCAACCTAACACTATGCCTTGCTTTCCTTCAGAGTATTATAGATGGCAGGGGCAAACAGAACCAGCGGAGGGGGCATCGTCCATAGACTGTCCGTGGTGCCTCCAAATCGGACCATGCAGAGCGAAGCCGAAGGGTGCGAGCACGCGGAGGCCGAGGTCAGGGAGTCCGAAGCCATAACCATCAGAGTTGGGTCTCAGGAAGTCCTAATCCCAAAGACTTCGTCACCGAGGCCTGACGGAGGTAAGTCTTATGCTTCGGCTGAGCTCTGGCCGAAGCCTGGTTCAGTCAGCCAACGAAGGCCAGTCCGATCGTCGGGGTCCACAACGAAGGCCCCTCTGAACACAGGGTGCACAAGGCCGAAGGGCACAGTACCACTTCGGCCTGAATTAATGGAAGCCAAAAAATAGCACCCGACACCAAGCCGCAGCCATCTTTGGCCCCTCTAGGCATGTCCAAATCACAGAAGAGATGCCTACAAAGACTACGGGCACATGAGATGCGCGAGAAGAAAGCTGAGGCCGAGCGTGACGCTATCTTCGAAGAAATCCGCCCTCGGCCAGCTACAAAACAGGTATGGAGGGAGAAGCAGGTTGGGATAAACAACCCGGCTCCTAGTCCGAGCGACGACGACGACATGCTCGACGACGATTACTCGCCCATCTCTGAAGGGCCCGCACCCCAGGTGATGGATATCAACATCTTCATGCTACCTGCCGAGTTCGCACTACCACAGGACGAGGCCGAGGTCGCCCAATTGAATCTCAGCCTGCGCAACGCCATCTTCGAGAAGCCCGAGGACTCGGCTTGCCATCTGAAGCCTCTCTACGTCAGAGGTCACATCGATGGAAAAATGCTTTCTCGAATGCTCGTCGACGGCGGCGCCACTGTTAACTTAATGCCTTACTCATTGTTGAAGAAGCTTGGCAGGGATGAGGATGACCTAAAGAAGACCAACTTGATGCTCAATGGCTTCAACGGTGAGAGCTTCGAAGCTAAGGGAGTACTCTCTATGGAGTTGACGGTGGGCAACAAGACGTTGCCAACACCATTTTTCATCGTCGTCGTACAAGTTAACTATAGCGTACTACTCGGGTGCGACTGGATTAACGCAAACTATTGCATTCCCTCTACTCTACACCAGTGCCTGATACAGTGGGACGGCGATGAGGTAGAAGTCATTCCCGCGGATACTTTGGCCCAAGTAGCATTGGCTGATGTATCAGTTGACGCCGTCCATAACAAAGTAGAATGTCTGTCAGGTAGAGATCTTTCGGATTTCGATTTTGTTAGTGTATCTGGAGGACAGTTTGTACCAGTGTCTGTAAAACCAGCTGGAGTAGCACATCTATTTTTGTATTAATAGTCATGTCTAGCAAGAGTAATCTAGATTGGCTAAAGTCTCATGTGGAGCAATATCGGTCTAATAAAGATGGTATTGCCGAGGCCATCAGGGACTTTAGCGAAGTAGAGAAATTAGGACAAGGTTTTGCGTCGGCTGACCCCTTGGAGGAAGTTGACATTGGTAATGGTAGCATCCCAAGGCTGACTTTTGTAAACCAACATTTACAGCCCGGTGAAAATATTGAACTAATAAAGTTACTTCGGTCGTATGTCGATTGTTTCGCATGGGAGTATAGCGAGATGCCAGGGCTAAGCCGCGAGCTCGTGGAGCATCGGCTGCCTATCAAGTCCGGATTTAGGCCTTATAAGCAGCCTCCCCGCCGCTTTAACTCGGTCGTCTATGACCGAGTCAAAGAAGAAGTGGAGCGGCTACTCAAGGATGAATTTATTAGGCCATGTAGGTACACAGAATGGGTTGCTAACATCGTGCCTGTAGAGAAGAAAGGGAGTGGCAAGATACGGGTATGCATTGATTTCAGGGAGATAAACAGAGCCACTCCAAAGGACGAGTATCCAATGCCGATAGCTGACATGCTGATCAACGATGCTTCAGGACAGAAGGTACTAAGTTTTCTTGATGGCAATGCTGGTTATAATCAAATCTTTATGGCCGAAGAGGACGTCTACAAGACTTCCTTTCGATGCCCTGGTTTTGTCGGTTTGTTCGAGTGGGTCGTCATGACTTTTGGTTTGAAAAATGCTGGCGCCACGTATCAGCACACTGTGAACTTAATCTTTCATGATTTGCTAGGGGTTATGTTAGAAGTTTACATCGATGATATTGTAGTCAAATCGGACGCTATGGGAGACCATTTAGTTGATTTGAAGGTTCCTTTTGATAGGATGCGGCAATATGGTTTGAAAATAAACCCACTCAAGTGTGCTTTTGGCGTGTCAGCGGGTAAGTTCTTAGGTTTCATGATTCATGAGAGAGGCATAGAAATTGATCCTAAGAGGCTTGAGTAGATTAGAAACATTGCAGTGCCGACATGCAAAAAGGGCGTACAGAAGTTGCTAGGCAAGATGAACTATTTGTGTCGCTTCATATCCAACTTGTCCAGCAAGATTGATGCCTTTGTCCCCATACTCCGGCTAAAAAACGAAGCCAAGTTCACTTGGGGGGCAAGCCAACAAAGTGCTTTCGAGAAGATCAAGGAGTGCTTGTCATCACCGCCTGTGGTGAGAGCACCCAAAGCCGGGATTCTGTGTCGGCTATACATCGCTGCTGAAGATAGCGTGATTGGGGCTGTGCTAACCTAGGAGGTAGAAGGGAAAGAGTACATCATCACATTCTTGAGCCGCCACCTGCTGGATGCCAAAACCAGGTACGCGTTTGTGGAATGATTGTGTTTATCACTTAATTACGCGTGCACCAAATTGCGCCATTATCTTCTCCCCACCACATGTGTTGTCGTTTGCTAAACCGATGAGAAACCATGTTGAAGAATATGGTTATGATATTCCAGATGTGATGAGTGATTGTCAACGGAAGTCAATGGAAGGGAGAGATGAAGACCTGCCGAGTCTAAAGCACATGTGACTCAGGTACACGGGCAGTGAGCGACAGCCAGGCAGAGGAGCCACAGAGTCGGGCTGGCCCAATCTGGGTACATGGCTAGGAGCGGCAGATGATCCACTGGTCTGTTGACTAGGTTTGACTCAGGTACATGGGCGGCGAGCGATTGCCGGGCTGAGGAAGCTGTGGGGTCGGGTCGGCCCAATCCGGGTACCCGGTGCGAAGACGGTGGACGCTTTGTCAGTTTCAGCGTAAAACTGACAATCTATGTTAAATTCGTTTTTAGGGTATTAATATTTAGTTTTTAAGTTTAGAATATTTTTATTGGAGTAAGTTAATTTTTCTAAGAATATTTTAGTAATTATTGGAATTTATTTTAGAGTCAGTTTATTTTACCCGAGGGTAAATTAGTTTTGTCATGTATTAGGATTTGTCTATAAATAGGCCCCTATCCCCTGGGATAGATGACTGTTTTTCAATAGATCAATCTACAATCCAAAAGAAAATTCATCGTCATTTTCTTTCCGATTGACGGCAGCACGTGGTTCGAGGCAAGGCTGTATTGTAGCACGGCGCGGCTGCGCTAAGCGTCAGGTGCTTCTTCCTGCATTGGCTTTTCGCACGGCAGCCAAAACCACGGCCATCAGTACTGCAGGCGCTCCGTGCGGCAGGAGAACAAGGCCAGCGGTCCTGTACTCTTTTCTTCTCTCCACGGATTGTTGTGCGCGGGTCCCACATAGTGCATCCACAGGAAGCAGAACAGCAGGCTACCATCACGCCCAGGCAAAGCTGCTTTCGGCGGCAGTAAGGATTTCTATTTGTCTTCTGCGGGCGCACACGCATCAACGCCGGGAAAAATTTTGGCACGCCGGACGTATCTGCAGTCGGCGTCACGCACGGGAAGTGTTTTTGCCTGTTTTCAGTTTTTTCCACCGGCGCCACAGTGCAACGGAAGGCAACGTCAATGACGCAGGTAGTTTTTTTTAATCTACTATTTTTTAGCAGATCAATTTTTTAGATAATCATCTTCACTGCTATTTTAATCTTATAAATTTTTATTAGTTGACTAGTATTATTTTTATTTGTTTAATCTGCTCATATAAAATGAAAATAAAAATTTATTAGTCGTAGTTATATTTTTATTCTAGTTTTACCTGCAATATTTTCGGTTTAATTCTGAATTAATTTTTTAGTGATTCATGTTCTATTCATTTGATTAGTATCTTATTTCTAGACCGAAATATAAATATTTCGTGATTGTTTTCTAGGTGTTTTATTTACTGTAGTAATTTTATTTAGATTAATTTTAATATCATTTTAATTAGGACATCAGTAATTTTTAGGCTAGACAACTATAGTACCATTAATTTGATTTGCTAAAATTTTTTGTTTAGTTAAGTTTGTTTGGGTATTGGGATTAAAATATAGTTTAGCAAGAATTTTTTTAGGCGCCCATTCACCCCCTCTGGTCGCTACTTTCGGTCCTACAACCGATGTTATAAAGCACATGTTACAGAAGCCGATTCTAAGTGGAAGAATCGGAAACTGGGTTTACGCGTTGATTGAGTACGATTTGGCCTACGAACCCCTGAGAGCGATGAAAGGCCAAATCGTGGCCAACTTTATAGTTGATCACCACGTAGATGTCAGCTGGAGTGATATTATTGCTCTAGTTGAAGTAGCGCCGTTGAAACTTTATTTTAACGGTTCGGCTTGCAAGAGTGGCCAAGGTATTGGAGTGGTTCTCATATCACCTAATGGGATGCACTTGGAGTGGTTCTACTAACAACCAAGCCTAATACGAATCTTTATTGCAAGGTCTTGAATTACTAGAATCTGTATGTGCTAGACATGTTCACGCATACGGTGATTCTTTGTTGGTGGTGCAACAAGTAGCTAAGAGTGCTCAATGTTTTAACAACTTTAGTTATTTGGATAAATGTCTAGACATAGTAGCCACTTTCGATGATTTCAAAATCTCTCGCGTATCAAGAGAAGCCAATTCAGTCACAAGCATCTAGTTACCAAGTTAGGAGAGGTAAATTTTCTGTATTGGAGAAGCTGATGCTTGGCCTCACTACCGAAGCCAGTAACGGTGGGCAGGCGCACCCTCCAGGTCGAACCCCTCTGGCCACCGAAGGTTACTACGCGCAAAAGATCCTGGACCGGACTACCCTACCGACCGAAGGAGCTGGCACACCGAAGTCCGTAGGCCGGAGCCTCCTACACGGAGAAGGCTCCCCGGAGTCCGAACCCTCCGGAGGGCTTCGGCCCGGCACACTCCGAACGGCCACCCCGGCCAGGCTTCAGCAGGAGCTGGAATTGCTCGTGGGGCACCCCGAAGTCAGTAATTTGGAAGTTTTTTTAGAAGGTGTGTAGGACCGAAAGTAGCGACCAGAGGGGGGGTGAATGGGCGCCTTAAAAATTCTTTCGAATATATGGCCTGTTCCCAACACCCAATGCACCTCACAAGACTAAGCAGCAGAATATGAACAGATAGCCTAAGTCTGAAGGTATCTAGCCTAGAAGCAACTGATGTCAAACAGAGAACTATCAAAGAAGTGCTAATAGACAGATAAACACTATACACAAGACAAGGCAAGACAAACATCTCAGTATAACACTCTAAGTGCACTAAGAATGAAGTGAGAGGTTACCGTTCAAAATCTATCTCCTGTTCGAAACTTGGCGAAGCCTGCTTCGCTGGTCGAAGTCTGCTTCGCAGTGTCAAAGCCTGCTTCGCTGTGTCAAAGCCTGCTTCGCTGTGTCAAAGCCTACTTCGGAGGTCGAGGTCTGCTTCGGATGATGAAGTCTGCCGAGGAGGTTTGGTCTAACCTAGTTGGAGGCTAAAGACCGAAGATGCTTCGAAGCTAAGTACAAAAGTATCGAAGCTAGCTTTGAACCGAGTGTTTCGAAGCCTATCCTTCGAACAGAATACTTCGAACGCAACACACTGACGGACAACCTTCGAACGGAGAAGCGAAGGCTGAGACGCGACAGAGAAACCAAAACGAAGCCTACACTCTACCTTCGAAGAAACACACCAAGGACCTTCGAAGAAGACGGAAGCAAAACACTGAGCGAAGTCTAACAGAAAGACAAGCTTCGAAACCAACTTCGAAACCTGTCGAAGTATGGACTTCGAAGAGCTCGAGTCGGAGTACCTTCGCACAGATGTTCGAAGTAAGAAACACTAACAGTTCAAAAAGTAGTTAGAAGCTTAGCAACACATCACAAACTTGAAGTCGAAGTTCAAACGAAGCCTTCGAAGATTTCAGATCGAAGCCTGCCTCACGGAGCTGAGGGGCTTCGAACAGAGAAGGGGCTTCGCCAGAGAATAGCCGGAAAAGGGACTTTAGTCCTGTCAACTCGATCAAAAAGTTGAGCAGTAAAAGCAAAAAGCTGATACTAGTGTACTGTTGCAACAGTGTAGTAGTACTACTTGCAACAGCAAGAACTAGTACTACTTGCGTGAAGAACACACACAACAGAAGCAACCGAAGCCCTCAAAACCAGGAATAAAATCGCTGTGAGCAAATCGAAAACTGCAAAGCCATTAAATGGGATGCTACACACGAAACAAAAGGAATAGAATCATCCAACAACAGGGAACAAAATAGATGAACAACAACAATTAGCCTGGCGGTGCACACATGAACATGAAAGGAAAGAGAAAGTGCAAGAGACAAAAATGACCCAAAGGAGTAGTATTGATTTCAGCCAAAAGTGTAGTCCAACCCTAGGGATTGGGGTCCTATTTATAGGCTGCCCAATGACCTAGAATATTCCACCAGCCCCTTAGGGTTTTTTATAGACGTAGGAATAAAGGAAAAGACTCTACTGCCCTTAGGTATTTTTACAGACACGACTAACTGACTGTGGGCCTAGAGATACAGATGACTTACCCGGAAGCTAAGCTTTCGTAGCGACTACGGCTTCTCTTCTGGACAGTCCGATACAGAATCAACGGTTGTCAGTTTTGCGCCGAAACTGACAAAGCCTTCACCGTCTTTGCACCAGGTACCCGGATTGAGCCGGCCCGACTCCGCAGCTCTCTCAGCCCAGCAATCACTCACCGCCCGTGTACCTGAGTCAATCCTGGTCAACAGCCCAGTGTGTCTTCTACTGCTTCTGGCCCATGTAGCCAGATTGGGCCAGCCCGACTTCGCAGCTCTCTCAGCCCGACCGTCGCTCGCTGCCCGTGTACCTGAGTCACACGCGGCCCATGAAACAGCAGATCTCCTTTCTTCTTCTGTCCTATTTGACTATCGTTGACAATGACTCATCACATCTGGAGCCATGAGGCCCACGCTATTCAGCATGACTCCTCAATCTCCCCCTTGATGATTGCATTGTCAACACTTCAACTCTTCAGCTCTTCAGCACCTGCGAGCAAATGTGGAAACATGAAAACAAAGCACAAGAAAACAAGGAAGAAGAAAATAAGGTAAAAATTTAACCCTAATGACCAAAAGCCGAACAACAGCAAGGAGCGGTCATTATGGTTAACCAAAATATAAAAAGCTCAAAAGTGAGTGCGATTTCAGAACAACAAGGATATCAACAGAGTAAGAAAACAAAGCTTAAAGTTTTCTGAAATTTTAATGGTAATTTTTAGAGTTAATTCCAAGGAGTTATGAATTTTTGTGGTATAAAAATGATTTCTCCAATTTTATTTTAATTCCAATTAATACAATATAAAATGTTCAATGTAAACATATAAATTATTCTGGATGACCATGAAAATAATAAAAAGATAAACTCTCTAAAAGTTGAATGGTCAAATTTGGAGTTAATTTGAGGAAGTTATGGATTTTTAAAGATTAAAACCATTTCTATAATTTATTTTAAATCATAATTCAGCCTTCGGTCCACGGTGAACTGGGTCCATGGCACTGTGCTATGAGTAGGCTGGTTTTAAATGAAAACGGATGGCTGTGATCGCTTCATACCCCTTTGTTATGATGGGCAACCGTGATTAAATATCACAGCATTATAATCTCAGTCGTCCGTTCGAGATTGCGCGGCCGTAACGAGATCCAGCACGACAAAATAATTTTACTGCGTCGGTCGTCTTCTCCAGTGATGGTCGAGTGTGCTGATGACCCTAGAAGCGATGGCGATGGCTGGGACAACGAGCTGAGGATAGAAACGGGATCAGGGCAATAAGGGGATCACGAGGGTACCGGTGGGGTGGCTCTGGGTCGACGGGGCGAGGCCGACGATGAGCGGGGTGGCGGCGAAATCCTCATCGGTGACGGCGAGCGGCGGCTAGAGACGGGACAGAGGAGCGGCACAAAAACGGGCATTGAGGCGCTCGATTCTAGTTTGGGGAGGCAATTGAGAGGTGTGCTGGATGCGGTGTACCCTAAGGGATTTATACAGGGCACCGGCGAGGAGGAATGGCAGGTGCAATTGGGGTAACCGGGGAGATAACTCCCATTAACGCCGGCGAGCTTAACTCGGGTAATTATGGCGCTCTGAGGCTTAACGGCGAGGGGATCCAAGGGGAATCCATTGCTGGTGTTAAGGAGAGTAATTTCCTAGTGTTAAATGGAGCTTAGGCTCACGACCAAGGCGGACCAATGAGTTAGGGCGGCAGCTGGGGATAATGGTGCCACGAGGTCACGAGGAAGACGAAGACTGATAGGGTGTGGCCACTATCAACGATGGCGTAGGATGATTGCACAACTGTCGGCACCGGTAGGTGGGCTAGGGAACGCACAGTGAGAGGCAGAGTGGCTGATAGGTGGGCTAGGGTCCCGGGCGTTAGGCTGAGCGCACAGACAAGCGGGGTCCACACATTAGTGCGAGGGGTGCGGGGTGAATGTGTTGGGCCAGCCGGAGAGAGAGAAAGGAAGGGGACGGCCCATTACTGTTTAAATGCATTTTGAATAAAAATAATTCATGAAAATAGTTTAAAAATTATTAGCTATTTTCAAGGGTTCTAAAAATCTGTAAAAATTCTCAAAAATATATCTTGGTCTTGACATCATTGTATAATTTTCTCAGACTATGACTAGAGTTATTTCTCTAGATTTTATTTATTTTGACATTTTCAACTTTAAAGAAAATCAAAATAATCCTTTTTCTGGATATTCATTATTTCAGGATTTATTTTTACCTTTTAAAAATTAGGGGTGTTACAAACCTATCCTCCTTATAGAGAATCTCATCCTCGAGATTCGGAAGGCTCCTAGAATAGCTCTAGGTATTGGGCTTACAAGTCTTCCTCATTTTCTCATGTGGCCTCTTCGATGGTGTGGTTACTCCACTGAACCTTGCAGAAACGGGCTACTCGATTCTTGGTTACTCTTTCCTTGACCTCTAGGATCTAGACGAGCTTTTCGATATAGGTCAGGTCTCCTTGGATGTCGAGTTGCTGAAGATCTGCTCGTTTAGTGGGTACCCGTAGACACTTCATGTTGAACCTCTGAGTGCCTCGGAGGGGAGTGACTCGAAGATAGGCATAATCGCCTCCCTCAAATGCTAAATCTATGCGTTGATTGTCAGCATAACTCTTTTGGCGGGACTGATCTATCTATAATCGGTCTCTGATGATCTTTACTTTCGCTTTGGCCTCTCGCCGAATGTCTGTTCCGAACAACTGAGATTCACTAGTCTGATCCCATTGTAGTGGTGTCCGACACTTTTTTCCATACAATGCCTTGAATGAGGACATTTGTAAACTGACTTGATAGTTGTTGTTGTATGAAAACTCTGCATAGGACAAGCTCTTTCTTAAATTAGATGTGATGGCCTATTAAAATCACCCAACACACCTGCAAACACTCAGTTTCAAGTTTTAAACCAATCAGTACACAATTCGAGCTCCACTAGATTGAAAAACACAATTCAGCTTAGTTTAAAGATTGTTTAGTCGACGAATATCAAAACACTTCACACAAGAATGCAAATCAAATTTTTAATAGAGAATCAACTTGTGACAATTGGATTTCAAACGAAATCTCAACAATTCTAAAACACTCTGGACGATGAATAGTAATAGTAACTTTCAAAAAGATTCAGAATTCAGGTATTGGTCCAATTTGCAGACTTTAACTTGAGAACATATTTAATTCCAACACATCAACCTTCAAGCAGTTTTCAGATTATCTCAGATTTGCAGTTAAAACAGAGACATATTTAATAAACTGAGAATAGCCAACACAGAAGATCTAAATTTGATCATATATGATTTAGCATTGAAAACTGCATTCAAATCTTAATCACAATACTGAAATTTAATTGAATTTCAACTCAAACAGTGCATTCATAGTAAACACAAATCAGTACAATACCAGTCCTGTTTTTTTTCAAAGAACCTCTGAGTGGAAGTTTAAAGATGGTATCACTGAGAACAGGTTTCAATTTCTGAAGAACAAACTTTAGCAACTAAAATAGTCCAAACTGATCTATGAAACAAACACTTCTAGTATTTACTGCATTTCAGAGCAAACCCTACTGAATTTTCATGAGAACGTAGAACAGTAGTTAAAAATGAATTCAGAAGAAGAATCTGATCAGAAGCAATAAAACTTTCCCTGAAAACACGACACCAGAATATCACTTCCAAACTGTCAGATTACAAGTTTAGCCAAACAGACAATATGAAGGCTTTTAGCAATGGTTTCAAAACTTTTCAAGTCTGAAAATAGAACTTCAGATTCACTTCTAACAGAGTTTGATTTTAGAGCAGTGCTAGAATTCTGGTTTGGAAATCGATTTTAGAACAAGTGTAGTTTTTAGAATACTTCTAACAGCAGAACATGCCTTGAAAACACATCACTTAATTCACAACACAAGATAGAATACTATTCAACATATTTGAATTGGTACTTTTGAAGTTCTAAATACCAAGCCACTATTTCAGCACAAGAGACCAGACTAGAGGAAATTCAGACTTCAAAATAGTTTCAATTACCAAATATAACCTGACTGAATTTGAATCAAACACCAAAACTTAGTGACAAAGGATCTTGACACAACCTTGAAAACAAGTCTTTTAAAACAGTTAAAAATGCTAATCTTAGGAGCTAAACACTCATCCTTTAGATACCTTGAAGTAATCAACTCAGAGATGATACAAGAGATCAAAGTAACCAAATCTATTCTGAGTTTGAAAATTAAACTTCGCAGCAGGAACCTAAAAGAAGATTAAAAGATTGAACTAAAGCCAAACAAGAGACACTACTAGATTACTGTTTCAATTCAACAACCTAACAAGCAGAATTGTTCAGATCTTAACCACACATAAACAGTCAATCACAAATACTTCTCAAGCTATTTATCATCAATAGAACAAATAAAATGCAGTGAATATGTCTACCCTCAAAACTTCTTCAACCAAAACAGTACACATGAGTAAAGTAAGAGAGGTAGATTGATGACTAAACTAGCTAATAACATAGATAACCTTCTAGGCAATAAACCCGATGAACTGTGATCACCCAGATTCAGTGCCTAAATCATGATATTCACATGAAAACTAAACGAATTCAAATATCAACCATATTCAGCTTAGATCAGACACATTTCTAGATGAAATCTCACAAGAAAACAATTCAGATCATCAAAAATTTCCAGAGAAAATGAAGGAGAACTCACTGATTCAGACGCTGGAGTCCAGAATTGCTTTATGCAGAACATTGTTTTCGACAGGACTATAGCGCATCCGAAAACAGCCACCGATCACTGTTCCTCGTCAAGAACTCATCTCACAAGGTTTTTCTCTCGTGTTTTGATTGAAATGATGAGCGAAATTTTGTTTCTCCAGACCTATTCGGCTACAGGACATGGGGGATAATATCTTAACAGCCCACATGTTCTAGAAGCCCCCTTTTACATAATGTCCCTTATTAATTTCAGAAATAACAATTCTGAAAATTAGCCTTTAAGACCTAAAGTAAAAATTACAAAAAGACTCTGCTTTTAATATATTTTCAGAGTAGACCCACTCTAAAAAATATACCAAAAGGATATACTATGACACTGAAAAATTTAATCTAATACAAGAGACCTATTTATTGAATTAACAAAAACATTTAAAGTTTCGACGGTTTTCAGCAAAAACCGACAAAGCCTCTCCTGATCATCGACGACCGTCATCAGTGTGTGAACCCGACCGCCAGCAAGTCTGTCCTGCTCTCGATCCCTCGAGCCGCCTTGTCACTTGAACTGGCTTCCCTTTCGCTGACTCGATCGATGCTTCGTCTTGATCTATCTTCAACTCACGTCCTATTCGACCTCCATGCATACATCAGAGTCCACTCTCAACTTCGACTGACACCCTCGACCATCTGGCATTAGACTCCCCGTCTAACCCTGTGGGATCGGAATGGTGACTAGAGGGGGCTGAATAGGCACATCGACACTTTCTTTCGAACGTGATGGCCTACTCAAATCACCCAACGCACTGCTAAACACTTAATTTCAAGTTTTAAACCAATCAGTACAAATTTGAGCTCAACTAGATTCAAAAACCCAAAACAGCTTTGTTTCAAGATTTTTAATCAACACAAATCAAAACACTCACACACAAGATCAATTCAAGTTTGTAGAAGTGAATCAACTTGTCTCAATTCAATCTCAATTGAAATCCCTATACTTCTGAAATTTGTCGGACGATGAATAGTAAAGGTAACTTCAACAAAGTTCATTTGACATATTTTGGTTCAGATTGCAAATCTCAATTTCAATTTTAGTTTAAATCAGCACACAATTATTCAACACTTGTCAACCTTGCTGAACTCTTGATTTTCAACATTTTTGGGGAAAAATATCTCATCTTCGGGATTATTGCCGAAGCAGCATAAAGGCAGACAGCGGATTCGAAGATTCCCAGACGTTCATCTTCGAAGATACCCGGAGTCAAGTTCGAAGTATGAAGATGGGCATTGGTTCGGAGTACATCTTCGAACTAAGGCCTTTTAAGATCTTTTCTGCCAGCTAAGATGGAAGACTTATCTTATTTCTCATTAGATTAGTCTTTTACCATTTTAGCCCTATCAAGGGTACCGAATAGTTTCTACTATGTCGGTTGTAATAGAGGGGTAAATAGGTCTTTTCCTTAATGTTTGGGCCTATAAATACCCCCTGTTTCACCCTGTAATAGGGACCGAATACAAGTTATTCAATACACACATTCGAACTATTCTAAGTTGTTATCCTTTCAGAGGCTTAGAATAGTTCTCTTCGCAAACACTTCGTTTGTTAGTTTCTTTTCTACAGAAACCTGTTAGCGTAATCTTTTACGCCAACAGTTGGCGCCGTCCGTGGGGAACCTAGTCCGAAAAACTTCGTTCTCTACCAACTTCTTACATCATGCCTCCTAAGCGGAGCGCACCCCGCAATCCCACTCGGAGGTCCTCTCGGATCTCCGGAGAGATACCCTTCGACACAGTTGAAGTTGGAGGGCCTTCGACATTCCCTCCGCAAACTCCGGAAGGGGCTTCCATCCCTCGAACATATGAAGCTTCTCCGCCAACCCCTTCCATGCATACTCCGACCTCCCGGAGTCCCTTCTCCACCCTCCATCCCAATTCGAACTGATCCTACCAGTTGTCAAGACCCGGAAGATCCTTCCGGAGGAGATGAAAACAATCTTGGAGATATGGCCACTCAAATGGCCAACCTTCAAGCTGAGGTAGCGAGGTGGCGACAAGAAGCTGCGAACAGGCTTCGTTCTCAAGCCATCCCAACTATCCCAGAAGTGCCCGAAGACGACGATCTTGATTATCCCGAAGCCCCGGAGAATGCCTCCTTCGATAATGAATCTCCGCTGCATCCTGAGCTGCAGAAAGTTCGCTTTGATCCAAAGTTCAAAACTTCGAAGCTCTGTAAGTATGCCGAAGATGAAGATCTCGGAGAGTTCGTTCGTTCTTATGCCCTAGCAATTGAAGCTAGCGGAGGAGTTCGAGACACCATGGCGAAGTGCTTCCCTTTAGCTCTTCAAGGAGTGGCATTGAGGTGGTTCTGGTCCTTGAAGCCAGGATCAATCAATTCATGGTCGCAGCTGAAGAAGAAGTTTATAAGCAATTTTCAGGGCACCTTCGTGCCTCCCATGTCAACAGGAAGTCTTTTCCAGGTGAAACAACTCCCCGGAGAGACATTGAGGCAATATTTTAAGCGCTTCGCTCATACGAAGTCGCAAATTCGGGGGTTGTCCGCATCTTCAGTAGTTGATGCAGCTCGGGAAGGCGTCAGTCATCAAGGCCTTCTGGATAAGCTTCATCTGAAAAGCATCTCCTCGGTCTCTCAGTTGATGTCGTACTTCGAGGAGTATGCGAGGTCAGAAGAGGGTTGGCTTCGGAGGACTGCTGCTACTTCGTCCATATTGCAAGAAGTCAAAGTAGAAGTGAAAACTTCGGCACAGCCGCAGGAACCAGCCTTCGAAGTGCAACATGATCGGAGAAGAGGACAAAAGCACCCTCGTTCTGAAGTCATGAATATTGCACCCCCACAGAAGTTTGCACCAAGAGCTCCACAGTCTATGGGTAACAAGGCCAGCGGCTGGAGGCCGCCAGGGAAAACGGCTGGCAAGGGCCAGACCCTTTTCTGCTGCATTCATGGAGAAAATCGAAGCCATGCAACTGATACTTGCAAGGCTATACTTACTCTAAGGGGAGAGTACTTAGAGAGAACTTCGGGTCGAGGCAGTACCGACCGAGTTCCAGCTGCAACACGCCCATAGCCGGTCCAGGCTGTGGCGCGGATAGAAAACTTTGATGCTGCAAGACACCCTCCGGTGGCCAATGTTATGCCACCTCCGAAGCAAGAGGAAGGGCAAGATAGAGGAAAAAGAGTAGTTCTCCCTATCTCCAGAGGAGGTACCCTCGGAAGCATGTCCAAGAGACAGCGAAGAGAGTACGTTCGGGACGTAGGTCATATTGGGACTTCGTCATCTGCAGCTGCAATGCCGGAGTGATCTCACGTTCCGATATCTTTTTCTGCGGAGGATGCAGCTGGTATTAAGTTCCCGCACGCAGATCCACTGGTTATCACTGCTGATATTGCGGGTACTGAAGTTCGAAGGGTGTTGATTGACGGAGGTAGTTCGACAGATATCATTTTTGTTCAAGCCTTCGATCAATTGTGCATTTCCAGGAGGCATCTCCTTCCAGCGGCTCGTCCTCTGCAAGGCTTCGCAGGACCTCCGCTTGATGCACTTGGCCAAATAGGCCTAGAAGTTACCTTCGGAGAAGGTTTATTGGCCCAGACTAAGGAAGTAATCTTCGATGTTGTAGATGCCTCGTATGCTTACAACGTCATCTTCGGAAGGGGCATGCTAAACCAGTTCGGAGCTGTGGCGCATCACAATTATCTGTGCATGAAGATGCCCACACAAGCAGGAGTCCTTACAGTCTTCGGAGATCAAGCCATTGCTCGGAGGGCGGAATATGGTCATGGTCCCCCTCTTGATCCGAGGCAAGTAAACAGTGTGCAGGATAATGAAGAAATTTTTTCAGCCTCCTCCGAAGCTTCGAAGAAGTCCTTTCCGAGACCAAGTCCCGAAGGAGAGATTGCAACGAAGGTCATTGTTAAAGATGGTAAAGAGTATACTTTTCAATTTGGTAAAGATTTACCTCCTGAAGTTGCAACCTCCTTGGAAAAGGCGGTGGAAGAAAATTTGGATGTCTTCGCTTGGTCTGACGAAGATATCACCGGAGTCGATCGGGATATCATTGAACACAGTTTACTTGTAAACCCGAAGGCCCGGCCTGTTCGGCAAGGACTCCGGAAGATGTCCGCAGAGAGAGCTGCTCTAGCTAAGGACGAAGTTGAGAAATTGTTGAAGGCTGGGATTATCAGAGAAGTGGCTCACACAGAATGGTTAGCCAACCCAGTTTTCATCAGAAAGAAGTCTTCCGGGAAGTGGCGCATGTGCATTGATTTCACATCCTTGAATAAAGCATGCCCACGTGACCCCTACCCCATGCCCCGAATTGATCAACTGGTTGACTCCACCGCAGGTTCGGAGTTATTAAGCTTCCTTGACGCGTATTCTGGTTATCATCAAATATGGTTGAAGCGCGAAGATGAAATCAAGACAAGCTTCGTAACTCCTCCGGGAGTCTTCTGTTATGTAAGAATGCCCTTCGGCCTAAGAAATGCCGGGGCTACTTTTTCGAGATTAGTTGCTAAGGCTCTAGGTCATCAACTAGGTCGCAATGTGGAGGCCTATATGGATGATATTGTAATAAAGAGTGCTTTAAAGCACCAACATGGCCTAGACTTAGGAGAAACATTCAATAGCCTTCGGGCATGTGGGATCCGTCCTAACCGCGAAAAATGTATATTCGGAGCTAAGGCTGGAAAATTGTTAGGGTATTTAGTTTCAAGCAGGGGAATTGAAGCTAGCCCTACTCAAATAACCGCGCTGCAGAAGATGGCTCCTCCGGAAAATTTAAAGCAAGTGCAAAAGCTGACTGGGCGTCTGGCAGCACTTAGCAGGTTTTTATCAAGGTCTGCGGAGAGGAGCTTGCCTATATTTAAAGCATTGAAAGGGTCCAAAGATTTTGCATGGACACCGGAGTGTCAGAAAAGCTTCGAAGATATTAAAGAGTATCTCAGTAATCTTGCTACACTCACGGTGCCTACTGCGGACGAAACCCTACTCCTGTACCTTGCAGCTACAGGTTCTGCTGTCAGCGCAGTCCTTGTCAGAGAAGTGGATTTCAATGGGAAGTTGGTCCAAAATCCTGTTTATTTTGTATCCGAAGCATTATCAGGAGCGAAAACAAGATACTCCGAACTTGAGAAGTTCGTTTATGCTCTGATAATGGCATCGAGGAAGCTAAGACATTATTTTTTGGCGCACAATGTAATTGTACCAACTTCATATCCTTTAGGAGATATGCTCCGAAGTAAGGATTCCACTGGAAGGATTGGGAAGTGGGAAGTCGAGCTAGCACCCTTCGGCATATCTTTCTTGGCAAGGACAGCTATCAAATCCCAAGTCCTAGCAGACTTCGTAGCAGAATGGACTCCACCTGCAAATTTGGTTCCGGAGAAGTCAAGTGACGGAGTTTGAACTGTTTACTCTGATGGGGCTTTCCAAGCATCCGGAGCAGGCATTGGAGCAGTGTTGATTTCACCGTTAGGGCAAAGAGCAATGTACTCCGCAAGACTCAACTTTAAGTCTACCAATAATATAGCGGAGTATGAAGGTATTTTATTGGGACTCCGAAAAGCACGTGCTCTAGGGGCTACAAGAATAATTATAAAGACAGATTCTTAGATAGTAGCAGGGCACGTAGACAAAAGTTTCCAAGTTCGGCATCCACAGCTTGCGAAGTACTTTGAAGAAATCCGTAAAATCGAAGCACACTTCAAGGGTATTTCCATTCGGAGTATACCAAGAGCAGAAAATGTGCAAGCGGATATCTTAGCAAAAGCTGCAGCCAGAGCTGTGGATGTGCCCGAAGAAGCTTTTTACGAGGAACTCAATATACCTTCGGTGCCACAAATTCCCTCTGCGGAGATTCTTTGCATTCCTAGTGCAGATTGGAAAAATTCGATCATGGAACTTTTGCAGGGAGGAACAAATTTGCCCGAAGAGCCGCAGCTGTCAAGATTAAAGCGCAGAGCCAGAAACTATCAAATAATCAACGGTATATTATACAAGGCCGGAGTATGTTCCCCTCTACTCCGATGTATATCTCAAGCCGAAGGCCAAGAAATTCTTCGAGAAATTCACGAAGGCCTTTGTGGTAGCCATTTAGCCCCTAGAGCTTTGGCAGGAAAAACACTTCCCCAGGGGCTTTATTGGCCTACAATCACAGCTGATGCGGAGAGCTTAGTCCGCACTTGTCAAGGATGCCAGTGGATGGGTCGACGGAGTCATCGCCCACCAACAGCTCTTCAAGTCATTGCTCCGGTATGGCATATGGCCAGATGGGGTATGGATTTAATTGGTCCCTTTCCAGTAGCCAAAGGAAATCTGAAGTTCGCAGTGGTAGCTATTGAATATTTTTCTAAGTGGGTGGAAGCAGAACCCTTAACAGCTATCACTTCGAACAATGTACAGAAATTCTTCTGGAAGAACATTATTTGCCAGTTCGGAGTGCCTAGATACCTCACAGTTGATAATGGAACACAGTTCGACGCAGAACCCTTCAGGAAGTTCTGCGAAGATCTAGGCATTCAGCTATGTTTTGCTGCAGTGAGGCATCCTCAGTCTAATGGAGCCGTAGAGCGAGCCAATGGAAATATTTTATCAGGGCTAAATCGAAGAATAGTAGGATTAGCAAAGGGACTGTGGACCGAAGAGCTTCCGAAGATTCTGTGGTCCATTCGGACTACGCAAACAAGGTCCACAGGTTTTACTCCGTTCAGACTACTATTCGGAGATGAAGCTATGACTCCAACGGAGCTCAAAGGAGGATCGTTTCGCAGCACCGAGCCGGACATTGAAGAAGAAAGACAAGCTTCGTTAGATTTGTCAGAAGAAACAAGACTTCGAGCTGTAGCAAATTTATCAAAGTATCATCACCAGACAAAGGCTTGGTTTGACCCGAAGGTTAAGCTCAATGAACTAAGACCGGGTCATCTTGTTCTACGAAGCATTATAACACCAGGGAAGTTAGGGAATAAATGGGAAAGTCCATACCTAATTGTCCATTCAGGGCGCCCTGGTTCATTTAAATTAGCTAATTTAGAAGGTGAAGAGTTAGCACATAATTGGCATGCGGAGCACCTAAAGCGATACTTCGCATAAGGGCTCCTTGTAATTCGATTGTAATCATCTTCTAAATCAATAAAGCATATGATCCTGATAGTGCCTTCCCCTCATAGACTTCCAGCTTCCGAGTGGACGCACTGGAACCGCGGGGTCGACCGAGAGGGAAGTGTCATGAAGCTGGATTGTATTTTCGGACTTCGAACCCATAAAGTTCGAAGCTTCCGACGTGGGGGCTGGCATAATCCGGAGCCCAAGCCACCGGCTTGTAGGCATCCGTAAAAGAGCCCAAAACCACACCCTACGGAGTCCAAGCCATTGGCTGGTAGACTTCCGTAAAAAGAGCCGAAGGTGGCCAAAACCTACGGAGTCCAAGCCATTGGCTGGTAGACTTCCGTAAAAAGAGCCGAAGGTGGCCAAAACCTACGGAGTCCATGCCATTGGCTGGTAGACTTCGGTAAAAAGAGCCGAAGGTGGCCAAAACCTGCGAAGTCCAAGCCATTGGCTGGTAGACTTCTACAAAAAGAGCCGAAGGTGGCCAAAATATACGGAGTCCAAGCCATTGGCTGGTAGACATCCGTAAAAAGAGTCCAAAGAGACCATTGCAAACTCCGAACCATTGGTTCGACAGAGATCGCAAAAATAAGCCGAAGGTGGCTAAAGCAAAACAGAATTTGAGCCATGAGCTTCGAATGTCTGTTAACACAGTCCAAAGTGACAAATTTCTTAAGACACTAAAGTGTCCTGAAAGTTATCTCAAGTGATTTCTTTCGTAAAACAAAGGTACTAAGTTGCCATTCTTCCGACTACAAATAGTCGAAGACATTTCATAAGATTTTAAAAGATCTTTAAATTACAGAGGGGCTCTGAACCCCCAAAAAATTGTACTCCGAAGTTTTTCTTTGCGCATAACCATCTTTGAATATATTTCGAAGTTGCTTATACCCAAAGAGGGGCTAGTAAATATGGAGACAATTTTAAATCGGCATTCATTATTGAAATAAATGTGTTTACAGATTACACTATGAAAAATTGGTATCTATACCAAGAAGGAATCGGAGACCTCTTCGGTCCCTAGAGCTAGGGGTGGAACGACTAGTTCCAGCACCGGGAGTTCTAATAACTTTACGTTTAACTCTCTTGCTCCCCTTCGAAGCTCTAAAATCCTTCTGCTCTTGTTGAAGCTCGGCCCAAGTTCGAAGCCGTTCGGGGCTTCTTTCCCAGCTTCTAAGATCTTCAGATCTTTTATTTCGAGCTTCACCTTCGTCTTCAGACCAAATAGTTTCTTCAGAAGACGAGGTGTTTACATTAACATCTTTCTCTTCCTCTTTAATATAAGACAATACATCTTTGATTACTTCAGGCGCAATTACGCCGGAGTCATCTCGAGGAATTAGAAATCGAGGACGCTTGTAAGTCTTTAGAAGTTCGAAGGTTTTCCATAATGAGCGAAGTTCGTCGTTAAGCTCTAACACTTCAATGTCTTCCATAAGAGGCAAAGCCTAAAAATATGACAAACAAGATTTTCATTGATAAATGTTTACAAGCATGAAGCTTTACATAGTCAAAAATCCTAAATTATTCCTAAACCTGCGGGTTCGGAGGAGGCTGACTGCTTGAAGCTTGGTTCCGAACTTGCTTCTGACGTTGGCCTTCGTCAATCCAAGCCTTGATCGCAGTGCGACCTTCGGCTCTCCATGAAGCTTGGAAGGCCTGCCAGGCAGCAGTCACGCCTTCGGAAGGAGTTAGAAGCCGTTCGTCATCGAAGGTAATAGGGCCCTCTGCGCTCAGAGTAATTGTTCGGAACAAGTCCTCGTAGTAACGAAGTAGTCCGATGGCAGACACTTGTCCGGAGAGTTCTCCGTAACGAATACCCGCCGTCTTCATTTGCTTCGCTGCTCCTTGGATCCTTTTTAACCGGCGCAGTAGACTGACGTTGTCATCTAAAGGAAGTGATCCAGTAGTATCGAAGTACTCTAGAACACCTAGCATCTGTTCTATGACTTCCATAGCTACCTTCTCGGACTTAAGCTTTTCTTCGATTAATGCATCCTTGTTCGAAGTCGTTTCTGCTAGAACTCCGAAAATCCTAGCATTCTCCGTAGTTAAAGTATTCTTCTGATTTAGGAGTTGGCTAGCTTCCTCTTGGAGCCTCACAAGTTCGGACCCAGCATTAGCATGCTCCAACCGCACCTTTTCGATTTCCGCCCGAAGCACGATTCTTTCTGCTTCGAGCTCTTTATTTGCAGCCTCCAAGCCCTGTCTGGCCCTACGCTCCGTCGAAATCACATTATCCATTCGAACCACTCTAGCTTCGGAGAAAGACAAGTTGCGTTTAAGAGCTTCATTTTCTTCCCGAAGCTGAGCAATTTCAATTTCGCCTGATAAAGTTGCAGCGCGGGCCAAGACCGCTTGCTAAGAAAAGAAAACTGAAGTAAGAAACTATTCATGTATAATTTGCTATTGGTTCGAAGGTGTTCCGTACCTGGTAGGCTGCTCGTTCCATAGCAACGTTTAGCTCCGAACTCTTCGCCCTGCTTAAAATTGCTACCAGCTCTGTCTCCCCGACTTCGCGACTGACTCGACCTAAAGGTTTGAGCAGAGTCCGAAGCCCGGTTCTTTGCTCCAAAAAAGGAGTTAAAAGAGGGAGCATTGCCGAAGCCTCTTGGTCATTCCTGCTTGGCGAAGCTCCGGAGCGTTCTCCTGAGGTCCTTGGAGCTTCGGTAGATGGCCCCCCCTCAGTAGATTGACTTTCGTCTGTTGATTCAGACGAAGTTGATCCTTGAGCAGGGAGAGGTTCTATATGTCTTTTACCCCTTCCAGGCCCTTGTTGAGCGACCTCCGGGTGCGGCTCCGAAGTTGTCGAAGGCCCTTGAATTGGATCTTCGCGATGTACTTCTACAGAAGGGGGCTCTGCAAAAGCAAAGGTATTATACATTGTATAATTTTGCAGAAAATAATAAGAGAATTATGCGAAGTTTACCTTCGGCATTCTGGGGGCGATCGAGCACCGGACTGCTCGGAGGATCAAAGGTGAGGTCTTCATCTGAATCCATAGTTAAAACTTCAACTGCTGGAGTATTTCCTTGATCAGTCCTCCCTTCATCCAAAACTGAAGTTGTAGCAACTTCAACTTCACCTTCGCCTACAGGGGCTTCGATTTGCTCTTCTTCTTGAGCATCCGGAGTTCTCACTTCTTCAATATTAGCCTGAGACTCCGTCATACCTGCAGTATCTTCAATGTGAATATCTTTTTGAGCCGCATCTTCATCAATCAACCTCACTAATAGTTTACCTTCATCTTCTTTAGAACTGGAGATTGAGGTTCTTCAGCTCGAAGGTGCAGGATTCGAAGGTGCGAGATTTTTTGGCTTCCGAGCCACCTTCTTCACCGGAGTCTTTGCGGAGCTCGAAGCCCCAGCTTCGGCTATCCTCTTCTTGGGTCCTTTCTCCGAAGGCACCCAGTCCATCAGAGGGGGCGGAGTCATCTCCAACATTCCCCATACTCTGTTAAACCTCTCCCAACTCCCAACCAATTTAACTCTCCATTCTTTTTCAGTCGGAGTTGGGGCACCCAAAATCTTCTCCGAAGCCCTTATAATTTGCTCTGAAGTAATAGTGGCTGAAGAAGCTAAAAAATAAATAAATCAAGTTAGTCTTTCTTCGAAGTAAATATGTATAATACATGTTGGTTTCGAAGTTACCTGCAGGGCTCGAAGTCAAGTTAATCTTGCGGAGATCGCCTTCCGAATCATCCTCGAAGACGATAGGCCAGTTGGCCATCAGCGGAGAAATTTGCAGGCCGAGGAATTCTTCGGCTAAGTCTCGCATGCTTAACCTTCGGCTAATCTTTTGAAGCAGGTTAAGACGAGCTTCGAGTTGACCTTCGTTGGGCTGCACTAAGGCTTCCTTCCGGAATTGGATTTCTTTAAGGGGTCCAGCCAAAGGACTGCTTGCCCCAACTTCGGCATAGAACCATCTCAGAACCCAATCAGTATACCATCTTGCATTGATGGCCTTAGCAGGAAACTGAAGGGCATACTCATCTCGAAGCCTAAAGTTGATACTACCGAAGGATACCACTACTTTTTCACCTGCGGGGCCTACGAAGGTCTTTGGTTGGCATGTTGCTCTATGTAGTGCAGCGAAGATCTCTGCCCTCCCCTCACAACCTTCGCCTCTCAACGCCCATTCGAAGATAGCCAGTCTAGCTACTGCATTCGGAGATAATTGGGGGAGGGTTACATGGAACAGATCAAGTACCTCTGCCAGGAAGTCTACTGCAGGAAGGCCCAAGCCGGCTTCGAAGAAGGCTTCAAATACAACTACTTCTCCGGGTCTTGGCGACGGAATCATTTCATTGCCTGGCTTCCGGATCATGACTCCGGCACTAATTTTCCCTCCTGCTGCGATTGCCAATGACTCTCTCTTGCAGGTAGAAGGCCCCAATTGGAAAGATTGATCCAAATATTTTGTCGATGGCGGGCAGAGACCTTGGTCATCGACGATTTGGGGATTTCTCCCTCCTGCCGCCATGGATGTCACTGCCGGTGCCGGAGGTGCCGCCGCCAACGCTGCCGCCACTGCTGCTGCAGCCGCCTGCTGCCGGGCCAAGGCCGACGGAGGTGCAGATCCCTTAGTCTTCACCATTGCGGTCGCTGGATTGCTTTGAGGAAATGGAGGCTAGGGCTCAAACAACTCAAGGGGCTAAAAAGTGTTTGATTGCGAGAAAGCGGTGAAAAGGTAACCGGGTAAGTTCTAGGCCTTCTATTTATAGCCTAGATTTCACTTTTTTACCGTTAGTCCATGTCGTTTCGCATTCCTGCTGTTACTTCTCTCCGAGATTAGCGCTTGCTACAGTTTCCGTTAGAAACAGAAAACTAACGGCTATTTTCTCTAAGTCTAAAAAGACATTCGAACTTCTTGAGTCGGTTCTAAGATAGTTCGAAAAGCAAATTATCCTAAGACTGATTCAGAGTTTATATCTTCATGCATTTCGGAGATGAACTAAAAACCAATAACACCTATGTTTGGTTATCTTTTCCTTCCGTATACTGCTCTCCTAACGTTACAGGTTAAACGGAGAAGCGTATTTGAGGGGCTACTGCTGGAGGAAAATATCTCATCTTCGGGGTTATTGCCGAAGCAGCATAAAGGCAGACAGCGGATTCGAAGATTCCCAGACGTTCATCTTCGAAGATACCCAGAGTCAAGTTCGAAGTACGAAGATAGGCATTGGTTCGGAGTACATCTTCGAACTAAGGCCTTTCAACATCTTTTCTGCCAGCTAAGATGGAAGACTTATCTTATTTCTCATTAGATTAGTCTTTTACCATTTTAGCCCTATCAAGGGTACCGAATAGTTTCTACTATGTCGGTTGTAATAGAGGGGTAAATAGGTCTTTTCCTTAATGTTTGGGCCTATAAATACCCCCCGTTTCACCCTGTAATAGGGACCGAATACAAGTTATTCAATACACACATTCGAACTATTCTAAGTTGTTATCCTTTCGGAGGCTTAGAACAGTTCTCTTCGCAAACACTTCGTTTGTTAGTTTCTTTTCTACAGAAACCTGTTAGCGTAATCTTTTACGCCAACAAACATGCAGTACAATAATTTCAGACTTCTTGTAGTGTACCCAACAAGGCAATTACTGTAGCAGAACCGACAAAATCCACGGCAACACAAACTAGAGCAGGAAAACCACTTTTCAGGATATACCTCAAGTTTTAAAACTGAATATGTTTAAATAGATGAGTGATGAATTCTCAATATAGGTTATGAACTAAACTGCATGATCTTCAATTCAAGTTATAAACAGATGTGTACTGAACATATTCAGAGAACTCTAGCAAATGATTCAAATGTAGCTCAACCAATCAACACGGAAACAAAACTGATCTCAGCTAAGCAAAACAAGGGTTGAAATACAGCTCAAGTTCTGAAAATTCAGTACTAAACAGATTCAAATTGATTTTCACAAGGAAACAAACAGCACACAAAATTGACAGGATCTGAATTTATATGTTATTATTAACAAAACCTTGCACAACCAAATTGCAAAAATTCACACAGCAGTCAAACATCTGCAGAACTAAAACTAAAATCATTTTCAATCCAGCTCTCCTTCAGCCACACCTAAACATCTTTTATCCATGCACACTCATTCAGTCACACATATATATGACTCATATCGGAGCAACAAGATACATGCTAATCTGTGATCAATAATTTCAGTGAACAAAACAGAACCTACATGAAAACTGAACCAGTTCACTGATCAAAACTCATCAACATGTATAACAATCAAATCCAGTAGAAATCACACAAGAATATAGTTGAGATCATCACGATTTCACAGAAAAGCAGATGGAGAACTCACCTGAACATATACTGAAATCAGGCGCTTCTTGATGATGAACAGCGAAATCAGCACGTCCTGTTGCTGAACCAACAAAATCCCCAATCGCTGTTCACAATCATATATGCATCTCAGGAGAAGTATTCTAGTTTTTGAAATGAAATTTTTTGAAGAAAATTTTGTTTCGATTACAAGGTTCTGTTCGGCCAGCATAAAAACAAACTCGAGACAAGATCCTCAAAATTTTTGTTAGTTGAATCATAATAAAAAGAACTCGATCCTCATATCAAAATTTTGTTCATCCTTCTACCATGAAATCACTCAAGAAACACTACAATGATCAGCCAAAAACATGTTGAACACTTGATGAAACATTTCATCAAACATGTGGGGAGCAAAAACCAAAACTGAACCACTTTTCAGAATAATTTTTTCAGCACTGTGGTGCTTACTCTGAGTAGCAAAATAATTCAGAAGACATCAGAGAAACATGTTTTAACTTTCGAAAATGGATCATTCAAACTATTCCCAACAAAAGTTACATAAACTTCAACATCAACGTCTGCACTAGATTCTCCAGAAAACGCAGCACAAAAACGATCACAGCCACAAAAGTACTCTGTGCTGGAGAACTTACAGAACACAAACGTTGCACTGTAGTTGATCCGAAAATTGCTGAAAATCCTGTTCCTCGTCCAAAGCTGATGGAAACTCAAGTTTTCTCATCTCATTTCGTTGTAAATTTTGTCTCTAAAGTGCACAAATGGTTCATCTAACATGGGGGGATAATATCCTACCAACTCCTCTTCTAGAAGCCCCCATTTGACACAAAGACCCTTATTAATTTCAGAATTAGCAATTCTGAAAAATACCCTATAAAACCTAAAAGAAAAATTACACTTACACTATCCTTTTAATACATTTTCAGAGTAAAACCAGTCTAAAAAATATACCAAAAGGCTACACTACAAAACTGAAAATTTAAACTAATACTACACACCTATTTATTGAATTAACAAAAACATTAAACGTTTCGACGGTTTTTAGCAAAAACCGACAAAGCCTCTCAGCTCTTCGACTCATGATACCGCTTCGCGACTCCGAGTGCCAGCAATCCACTTCCGCTCTCGATCCCCTTGAGCCGCCTGAATGCTTTTCCTGGCGTCCCTCTCGTGAACCCAGTCGACACACCGTCACAGTCAGCCATACGTCCAAGTCTCACTCCGTCTCTTCGTGCACTCTTGAGATCTTCCCCAAATTCGCCCAGCCTCCCTGATCCTCCGGCATCAAGCTCCCCCGCTTGACCCTCGATCACCCGCCGTCGACAGTCGGTCAGCATCTCCTCCCTGCACAAACAAGACAAGCCAAAACAAGAATGTGATGCACCACCAAACCCCTCGACAGCCAAACCTCCATTTCACATCGAAACCCTCGATGCACTCAACCAACCACAACCATACAACCGCTCAAACGCTCAACCTTGTCAATGACTCATCATGCAGACCGAAACCACCCTTGGTTCCTCAAACCCTGATCCCGTGCCATTAACAGTTGACGAGTAACTCAAGCCTCACACACGAGACAAACACAAACACACACACACCATATCCAGAGCATCCAGACACAACCCATGATTTTACCATGTCTGAGAAACCAAGGGTTGGTTTCCGACTCTGTGATAAGTGATTGACAGGATTGACCTTCGGGGTTCGGAGGATGTTTCACCGAAGGTTTCGGTGGGTCTACCTGCTTCGGGTGTTGCAGCGGAGTGTATTTGTTGGAGGGGTCTGGTAGAGCACGATGACATGTGTACCGAAGGGTTCAATATTTTGGGCGGTACACCAGAGTGTGTACCGGAGGTTGTTTACCCGGAGAGGACTTCGGGGTACTGGATACACTTGTCTGTTTGCCTGTGGTGTGCAGGTGATTTCAAAGGCGACGAATGGTTCGCAGCAGGTGAACCTGGGTCAAGCGGGAGGCTTGATGCCAAGCGAGCGGGGAGCTCGGTCATGAAGGTTGTGAGGGGTCAAGGTCAGTCCTCGGGTCAAGGTGCACCAGGTGAATGAAGAGAGTGTGGAGCATGGCTCCGGCTGAAGGTATCCTAAGACTAAGTCCTCGGAGGCGAGGCACTTTCAAAGGGTACTCCGAATGGAGTGACTTCGGAGTACGGTGGACAAAGTCCTCAGAAATGAGGCATGGCGTTCGAAGTGTGCTCCAGATGGAGGCACTTGAAGGTTCACCCGACAGAGGTCTTAGAAGTTAGGGTGCATAGAAGGCATGGTCTTTCTCAAGCTCATCGAGGAGTGTACTCGGGGAGAGACACTGCGACGAACTGCTCAAGTAATGCTTCATGCGTAGGCCTTGGACGAAGGAGGGACTTCGAAGGGTGGTACTCCGAAGGTGGGGCTTCAGAGCCTGGTTGACTTGTGGTACTTCGGCCATGCATGGCTTCGGTACATGGACTGACGGAGTTTGAGCTAGGAGTAGCTGCGAAGCTGTGGTAGTCCACTCCGGAGGTGATGGCGCGAAGACACAAGGGCTTTGATGGCTTCGGCTCAAAACTGTCACTGTATCGAAGGCTGACTTCGGTGAAGCGAAGGCCGTCAGGCTGAAGGCATCTCACCGAAGCTACCGCACCCCTCGCGTGCGAAGGGGGGCTTCAGAAGACTCCAAAACTACAAAGGCTGATCGTGTCCGCTCTGCAAAAGCTGATGATGTCTCCTCTGCGAAGCTGACAAAAGAAGCCTCCAAATAAAGTAGACTACCATCTGTAACCCCTGTTGTAATGAGACAAAATCAGTGTAAACCCTAAGGGTAAAGTAGTTTATTCACAGGGCTAAATAGTGCCTATAAATAGTGGAGGCTATTTAGGCAACAGTAACACTTTGAGCAGCCATTTTAGAGATCATGTGCTAGCCGCCATTTTCATGTATTCATCATGTGAGTTCATTTTGTGTTCCCTGTTCAAGCAATGAAACTTTGATTCTGTTCTCATTTACTGCTTGAACTTGTATGCTCATTTTGCACTACATGTTTTGATTTCTTTGTGCTCCAACTCTTTCTGGTTTGGACTTGTTCACTAGGGTGTTTTTTGGAGAAGTGTGTGAGTAATTAGTGCGTGTGAAGCGTGTGTTCTCAGTGTGTGTTCGCTCTATGTAAACTAGAGGCTAGTCCTCTCTAATTACTAGCGAAGCACTGTTCATGGATTAAATCGAATCCAGCTTTCTTCCCTTAGCAAAATCTGTTGTGTGCGTTTTGACCTTCGAAATTCGAAGCCTAGTACTAGTTGCTAGTGCAGAGTATCTGGTCGAAGTCCTCAGAGCGAAGTCATCTCTTGCGAAGGGTGAAGTGCAAAGTCTGCTTGAAGGCACCCAGTGTGCGGAACCAGTAGTGACTTAGCAAAGTTGAGTTTTTGGTGTTGTGGGTGGAGCGTAGTCTTCTTGACTTTGAACCTTTGATCCTTGCGAAGCCTGGGTTCGGAGCTGTGAAATACCTCCGAACAAGAACTTCGAAGGGTGTGTTCGAAGCTTCTTCTGCAGGAGACTAAGTTAAAACAGAAGGTTTGTTTTAGCTTGAAATTTTAAAAGCTCCCATTCACCCCCCTCTGGTCGTCATTTCCGGTCCAACAATTGGTATCAAAGTAGGTTAAGATCACCAGTTAACCATAACCAGTTTTGTGATCTGTTGGCGACATGGACAGAGTTAGTAAAATACCTTTGTTTGATTGAACGGATTTTGCATACTGGAAGGTGCACATGGAGGCTTACTTGCTAAGCCAAGGAAATGCAATTTGGGAGATTGTGGACTCACAATACTCCATCCCTGAAACTCGCACCTCTCAAACAGAAAAGGATCAGTATAATGCTAACTCCAAGGCTAGAAATATACTATTCATTAGTTTGAGTCGGAGTGAGTTTGATAGGGTTCAGCACCTAAGGACAGCTAGGGAGATCTGGACTACACTCACTATTTTTCATGAGGGCTCTACACAGATTAAGGCTGGGCGCCAAAGCACGTACAATCAATAGTATCACCTGTTTGTGCAGGCGCCTAGTGAATCTATAGACGCCATGTTTTCTCGCTTTCATGCAATAGTGAGTAACTTGCAGTCCAATGGGACGCTTGATTACAATGGTCATGATAGGGCTATCAAGCTTCTCTATGCTCTTGATCGTATCATATGAGAAGTGAAGATATCCAGCATTGAGGAGTCTGTAGGTTATGACACATTGACCTGTGATGAGCTCTTCAACAAGCTGAAGTCCACAGAGATTGCCAAGGCATCTCTTGCAGTGCATAGGAACTCCTTGCTACAACCATTGGCACTAGTTTCTAGCACTAGCCGTGGCACCACTACAAAACCAAGCTCATCTATCACTTGTGTTCTAGCAGGTGGTTTTGCCTTGTCCTCCCTAGTCTCCGTCACTAAGGAGCAGGTGGGCACTCTGGATGATGAAGAGCTTGCTCTCATTGGCAGAAGGTTCACTCGTTTTCACAATGAGAGACAGGATCAGAGGAGAAGTGGTTTTAGTAGTTGTTTTGAGTGTGGCGACACTTCTCACATCAAGGCCAACTGTCCTAAACTCAGGAAGAGAGATGAGAGTGAGCGCCCCAAATACCACAAAAAGGAGAGGAAACCCTTTGTGAAGGGCAAGCGTGGTAAGGTGGCTAAGAGGGTAGCCAAAGCCGTTTCCAGAGCTTTTGTTGATGCTCTCAGCGACATCGACACTATTGGGAGAATAAGTTTTCCCTTGAACAGGGGCCAAATGATGTCATCCTCCGTAGGAATCTGGCCCGGAGCCTGACACTGTCGAAGCAGATTCCCTCCTACTGAAGTTATTTCCATGCAGCAATTAGGCCATGTCTCTCGACTCATCTCGGAGTCCTCCGGAGCCTAGCCTTTGGGTTCTCTTCGGAGTCCTCCGGAGCTTAGTCTCTAGGATCCCTTCGGAGTCCTCTAGAGCCTAGCCTCCGGGCTCCCTTCAGAGCACTCCGGGGTCAAGCCTTCAGGCTCCCTTCGGAGTCCCCCGTAGCCAGTCTTCGGACCCCTATCCGGTCCCCCAAAGCTAAGTCTCTAGAAGTCCATTCGTAGTTCAGTTCAGAGCCACTTCGAAGTTCCCTTCGAAGCTTTTGATGCAATCTCCGCTTGATGAGCTCCAACCACTACCCCGAACCAAGAAATATCCTAGCTCCGCTACAGTGTAGAGCCATACCGGGTGCCCCTCCTCCCCCAGTATGTTGTTTAGCTGCTCATAAGTGAGGTTTATTTGACACGTCTGTAAAGTTGCAAAGCTGTTTGTACAGTAGTCTAGTCTTTTTTCCCTTCTTGCCCCTATGAGGCCTATGACCTGTAGAGGGCATTTAGGTCTTTTCCTTTGGCCTACGTTCCTATAAAAGCAGGGCCATGCCCTTGTAATAAGGGGGACCGAAATAAGTTCAGTAGAGGCAAAACTATGCCAAATCGACTATAAACTGGACGTATGGCTATTATCCCTTCGAGGAGGCCTGAACCAGTATAAATACTTTGTCCGTCTATGAGAACCCTTCGAGGTTTACTACATACACCATATACACACAAAACCTATGCTGTAGCTAACGCAATTGCTACAACAGTTGGCGCCATCCGTGGGGAACCTAGTCCTAAAAGCTAAGTTCTCTACCGTTGCCTGTGTCTCGAAGTACGCTTGAGGGGGGAGCTTCGAAGTTCCTTGCTTTGTGCACCCTCCGACAAGGGGCTTCGAGTGCAAACCGAAGGCCTTTCTCGCCTTCCATCATCCCTCGCGCTTCGGAGTTTACCCTCCGGCAAGGGGCTCCGCTTTGCGCACCGAAGGCCTCCGAATCCCCAAGGGCTATGAGGCAGTCTTTCACCCTCACTTCACGAGGTATGTACATAGTCCGAAGGTTCACTTCGCTATGCAAATTTACATTTATTTCAATAAATCATCGAAGTCTTACTTCGTCAAAAACCCGAAGCCTTGCTTCGCCTAATCAAATATTCGAAGCCTTGCTTCGCCTTATCAAAAATCTGAAGCCTTGCTTCGCCTTATCAAAAACCTGAAGCCTTGCTTCGCCTTATTTAAAATTCGATGAATTGCTTCGCTTTACAAAATCTGGAGGACCCCTCCAAATGCTACACAGTGCCTCCAGGCCTGTAGCAGTGGGTTTTAGGACTCCCTCGAGCGACGACTCGAGGTGTCCAAGACTTTCGGGCGATGGCTCAACGAGTCCGGGATTCCAAGCTCCGTCCTAATGCATCCCAGGGTCGAAGGTGGCTCAAAGTCGAAGGTGGCTGAACCCATCGCAGGTTCATTGAATCCAGACCAAATATCCCTTTCATTCATTACAGGATCAAGCTCTAGAAGCCTTGCTTCGCTATCTGAATGTGCACCAAGGCTTCGCTTCACGTGACATGATCTATTCTAAGATTTAAGCATATCGAAGTCATGCTTCGCCTAAAATCTAAGTGCGTTCCGGAGCCTTGCTCACGCATATTATCCAATTCTAAGCATGCCGAAGCATGCTTCGCTTAATTTGAGTACACTGAAGCCTTGCTTCGTTTCAAATTAATGCGTTCAAAGCCCAAAAGAGGCCTTCGCTTGACGTGATATAAGCGTCCGAAGCCGCCAAAAAGTTGCACTCCTTCGCATTCTTAATTGCTCGCACCAGCAACGACTAAGTCCCTAGCTGCCACGCACAAGGGCGGACCGAAGTAGGTATGCGAAGTGTGTGAATGAATGTGCAGTACGAGCATGACAAGCTAAATGTTCAAAACAATCAATCATGCGAAGCATTCAGACGAAGTATGCAAATACAACAAATCTCATTCATTGAATGATAGTTGAGAAGTATGTTAAAAATCACACTTTGAAAACAAAATTATGAGTAGTCTGTATCTTAGCATAGGAAAAAGCGAGCTCGAGGCCCCGACATGTTCGACCCTCGCTTGCTCTTCTTCCAGGCAGGGCCCCCTCGGCTGGACGAAGTCCCGTCGGAGCATGTTCTCCCGTGGTCAGACCGTCCACGCTCCAAAGCCCGCAGACCTTGCCTTTCGCCTTGCTGGTTTGTCCATGTATGGGATGCAGGTGGTGTCATGTCGAAGGCAGGAAAGTCTAGGGATTCATCGCCTGTTAAGGCCGTACCCGAAGGTTGCGTCCCCTCGCCACTCAACTCTACTTCGAAACATCTTATGTCTGGTGAGGAGGAAGAACTCTGAAGGGGCTCCGTCTTCACGGCAGCCAGCAACTCTTGGGCTACTTCGCAAATAACTTCGCCCCTAGGACCCGTCACAAGCTTGAACTGAGGGAGGCCTTCGGAGCTAGCTACTTCGAGCACCACCCAAAGCTGGCGAAGCTCCTCAGAATCCTCAAGTACTTCGAGTTCAACATTCGAAGGCTAAGCCTGAGCAGGTATAAAGTACCCAAGCATTTATATTAATAAACTGATGAGTTGTTTACAAGCCTACAACTAAAGAATTGCAAGGAGCCTAACGAGTTCTACACCTTCAGAGGTAGAGGCTTCGAAGTCGAAGGCTGGGCTGGCGTGGCTTGTGCCCCGGCTTGGTGAAGGCGGAGGACCCGTTGGAGGTCGAGGACTGCTTCGTAGCCATGGGCCTTCCAAGGTTCCTGAAGGCGGAGCCATGCTCCACGGACGGCTGAAAGCGACGCCACCAAGTGCTGGCCTCCGAAGGCCACTGGAGTCACCGAGGTCGCCACCTTGAGGTGGTTGCACCGCGCGTCATGAAGCATCTGCAACACTCCTTGGCCCGCCACTCAGCCAGCCATCAGAGCGAAAGCCCTTCATCAACATCTCCGCCGTCATAGCCGCAGTCCGTAGGAACTCAAGGCGGTCCTTGACTGGGTCTTGAGGGTTAATGTCTGGGGCCTGGCACTCAGTCCACAATTGCTCGAGGACAATCGTCAAGCTCGAGGTGGCTTCGTCGACCACTAGGACCATGAAGTCCTCCAGGCAGTGGCCGACTGCGCGAAGATCAGAACACTCCACCGCTAGTTTGGCCCTGGCCTCCTCCAAAGCTCGAATTGTCGCTCGAATCTTGTTGGTTTCAGAGACTCAAACCTCCCTCGCCTTCTCGGCCTCGGCCCTCGCTGCCTCCGCTGATCCGTCGGCTCACCTTTGCTTCTCGGCCTCCACCGAGATCTCGCGTCAAAGGCCATATCTTTCCGCTGTTAGGTTGGCCATCCGTTGGTCTGTGGAGGCTGCTGCTATAGCATTCAGCGCGAAGGCCTGAAAAGATTCAAGAAAATCCTAAGTGTTGAGTAAGAAGCAAGTATGACTCGAAGACTGTGTGGGACTTCGCTCACCTGGAGGATGGCTTCGTGCGCATTTGCGAAGAGGTCAAAGGGGCTTGAGCAGTTGAGTTGTGCCACCAAGGCCCCATCCCCTGCAGCGACGCAACCTTTGTGGAACACGTCTATGGCGCCTCCGTCGTGGCCCCCCTCGGCTGTAGAGGCCGGACTATCTCCGTCACAGCCTCCTCCGGTGCAGACTCCCGTAGAGCCGAGCTCCAGTCCACCACCTCGACGTGCTCTTTAGTCTCGTCCTGAAGGTTCCCTGTTCCACTACCGTCCCCCCCGTCCTCTTCGGACAAAGTACTATCAGACCCCGAGCTGCTACTGTTGTCGCTGCTGCTGCTACCGCTACTGTCAGAGGCCTCCATGGGCTTCAGCACGACGGGCCTCGCACCGGCATCGACATATGCAAAAAAGTACAAATCAATATTCATGCATGTAAAGAAAAAAGTGATTAAGTGTTTACCTTCATTGGAGGAGATGTCTTCGAAGTATGGGGGAGCGATGTGTGCTCCTCAGTCCCTTCGCTGTGCGGGTGGAGCCCCGGCTCCCACGCCTAAAGGGGTCACTGTTTCGGTCTTCGCCACCACTGCTTCGGTAGTCGCCGCCGGAGCACCTGCCGGCTCCGCTCCAGCACCAAGGCTCGTGGCCGTTGGCTCCTCCGTTGTAGGGGTTGCGTCCGTTGGGAGCTCTGAGCGAACCCTCAAGGCTTCGGGTTCGTCGTCCTCCACCCTCTTTCTCTTGGAGCTACTCGCCGAAGGTGTAGGGTTGGCGAAGTCTGGCAGAGCTTGGACCCCCTCGACGCTGAGCCAAGCCCACACTTTGTTCTAGCGTTCCCAAGTCTCCACCAGCATGAGCCGCAGAGCTTGCTCTGTCGCTATGATAGCCTCTTCCGAAGGCCTTACTTCTCGAGCAGCTTCATCAATGTTTTAAGTCAGTACAAGTTGTTTCAGCGAAGTACGAAGGTGAAGAAGTCGAAGTATTACCAAGGCACTCCACTGACATCGAGCTTGGTCCCTCCGAGCCCGAAGGATGGAAAAGGTCCTTCGTCCAAGAGAGCGCGAGGGGTCTAAGGCGAAGGGTGATGAACTCCTCCGCGAGGTCTCTCATGCTAACCCTTGAAGCCACCCTCCACAGGAGCAAGATCCTTGACCGAAGGATGTCAGGGATCATCTTCACCACGCCTTCGCGCCGGTAGGAGATGAGCGCGTTGGTGCTCCGAAGGGGAGAGTTCGCGCCAACCGAGGCGTTGAACCACTCTTGGTCCCACTTCGAGTACCACATGCCATTGGCGGCCCTCGCTGGGAAGGAGTCCTAGTACTCCTTCCAAAGCTAGAAGTTAACACTCTCGAAGGCTAGGGCCCTCTTGACGCGGTCTGCCCCCTCCCTCTGCTTCGGTTAGCAGTTGGCATCATGGAGGGCGACGAAGACATCTGTGCGCCCCTCGTAGCCTTTGGCCCTCATAGCCCACTCGAAGACGGATAACCTCGCCACGGCATTTGGAGACAGATGATGAAGTTCGAAGTTGTATGCCTTCAAGACTTCGCTGAACATGTCCACTGCCGGCATCATGAGGCCAGCCTCGAAGAACGCTTCGAAGAGCACAACTTCGTCAGCCCGAGGCCTCGGTATGGCCTCTGACTTCTCTAGTACCTAGAGGTGGATCTCCACCGATATCTTCCCTTCGTGAGCTCTCCGGATGGACTCCTCTGTTGAAGCCAAAGCCCTCATCTCCAACGTCTGTTCGAATTTATCCGATGGCGACCAAAGGTCCCTCGGCCCCAAGCGCCTTGCTGCAGGCTTCACTGCCGCCGTTGCCGCCTACGCCTGGGTGGAGCTCGAACTCATGCCTAAGGTCAAGGCCTTCTTTGCCACAACCTTCTTTGGCATCTTGTGTGGCTTCGGCACGAAGAGCGCTGAGGGTTGCAAAGCCAGCTCCACGCGAAGCTAAAGGTGGAAAGAGAAAAGCGAAGGATGCTAGGAACTAAGAAAGAAGCAAGTGGGTGTGTACCGAAGCCTTGTGTGGTAAATCCCTTTTTATAGGCGGTAAAAATTCTGACGGTTCCCGTGCCGAAGTCTATGACAAGTGTGCCTGAGGCGAAGATGAAGCGAACCGATGCACCCCGCGCACTGGAACGGTCAAATTTATAACTATTGCGGAGTCATTTGGTTTCCCCGAGGTCACCCTATCAGTTAGGGCAGACATTCATTACCTGCACAAGTCGAAGCCTCCTTCGGTCCAAAGCTCCAAAGGCCTGTCTTCTCTAATGTTACATTTTTTACTGTCATTTGTCCAGAGGCGCACGCACCCCTTCGCTCCAAAGGGATGCGGGCGAGGGGCTACTATTAGGAGAATAAGTTTTCCCTTGAATAGGGGCAAAATGACGTCAGCCTCCATAGGACTCTGGCCCAGAGCCTGCACTGTCGAAGCAGATTCCCTCCTACTGAAGTTATTTCCAAGCAGCAATTAGGCCAAGTCTCTCGACTCCTCTCGGAGTCCTCCGAAGCCTAGCCTCTGGGTTCCCTTCGGAGTCCTCCGGAGCTTAGTCTCGAGGCTCCCTTCGGAGCTAGCCTCTAGGCTCCCTTCGGAGTCCTCTAGAGCCTAGCATCCGGGCTCCCTTCAGAGCCCTCCGGGGTGAAGCCTTCAGGCTCCCTTCGGAGTCCCTCAGAGCCAGTTTCCGGACCCGTCTCCGGTCCCCGAAGCTAAGTCTCCAGAAGTCCATTTGGAGTTCAGTTCGGAGCCACTTTGAAGTGCCCTTCGAAGCTTTTGATGCAGTCTCCGCTCGAAGAGCTCTGGCCACTACCTCAAACCAAGAAATATCCTAGCTCCACTACAGTGTAGAGCCATATCGGGGGGCCCTCCGCCCCCAGTATGTTGTTTAGCGGCCAGAAGTGGCGTTTATCTGACACGTCAGTAAAGCTGTAAAGCTGTTTGTACAGTAGTCTAGTCTTTTTCCTTTCTTGCCCCTATGAGGCCTATGACGTGTAGAGAGCATTTAGCTCTTTTCCTTTGGACTGCATGCCTATAAAAGCAGGGCCATGCCCTTGTAATAAGGGGGACCGAAATAAGTTTAGTAGAGGCAAAACTATGCCAAATCCACTATAAACTGGACGTAGGGCTCTTATCCCCTTGAGGAGGCCTGAACCAGTATAAATCCATTCTCCCTCTATGAGAACCCTTCGAGGTTTACTACATACACCATATACACACAAAACCTGTGCTGTAGCTAACGCAATTGCTACAATAGACAGTTTCTCAACTGAGGAGTCGAGCTCTGATGAGGACGAGGAGTCCCCAAGGAAGGAGGAGAAGAAGGACAAGAAGGGACGAGATTTCACCGGCCTCTGCTTCATGGCCGACAACGATCATAGGGGCGATGAGCTTGACTCATCTGAGGTACCAATATCCTATGAGTAGCTTTCAATTAAATTAGGTCAACTGAATGAAGTAGTTCTTGTTTAGGATAGGTTGCTTGTGCAAGCCGCTAGAGATAGAAAAGACCTTAGACTTATGCTAGAATCTGTCTCTACTGATTATGCCATGCTTTAGTCTACTAAATATGAATCTTGCACTGTTGTCATGGGTGAGCTTGCTCAGTTGCGTTCTATGCATGCTCAAACTCTTTCTGACCTTGAGACTGCACGGAAGCAGCTTTTGATGGTTGATTCTAGTCCTCATGATATAAATGAATGCATGAACTGTCCCTTATTACGTGAGAGCATTGATTTACGTGATAAGCAACCTGTGTGACACATGCATAACCCTTAAGGACCAGCTAGTCACTGTTAGAGAGCGAGCTGAAAACCTCATAACTGAAAATGAATACCTTCTTTTTGTGGTTAACAAATGCACTGAGGGGAAGGGTAGTATGGACTTTCTCTTGGCCAAGACCAAGATGTGTGCTGACAGGGCAGGGTTAGCTCTGAGATTGGATTTTGAGAGGATACCTTCAGACAGTGAGAACAAAACTGTTTTTACCTCACCCACTACCTTAGAGAAAGAAAGAGCCTAGTTAGACACTCCTTTAGCCAAAAAGCCTACCCAAACTCAAAAGAAAACCACTCCTCATGCCAAAAAAATTCCTCCCAAGAAAACCACTCAGCAGAAGCCCAAGGAGCCTGAGAGGATTGCTCCTATAACCCATGAGAGTGCTCCTAGGAGAGTGTTTATTTGTTCCTACTATTAGCGGGCGGGTCATCTGGTTGGGTTCTGTTTTTGTCGCATCAAGGATGAGCGACGCTCTTTGACGATGAGTTTCCAGAACATGCATTACCCATCTCTATGTATGGATGAGTCTGAGGTTTACTCACGTCCTATTTTCAAGGCTCCTCGTACTTCCCGGAGAGGTTTTGCTCCTCGAGGTGTTCACCATATTCCATATGGTGGTAGACCCTGTGTGAGTAACTTTGTGCCTCGACAGGTTAGGAGACCTCATCATGCATTTGGGTCACAGCATGTAGGTAGACCTCACACATTGCATCATTCTGTTTTTCCTATGTGCAGACAGTCTATTTTTACTGTGCCGACTACTCTTATCACTTAGTGCTGGATGCCTCGTCATGTTTTCACTCACCCCAGCACTGAGCAATCGAGATTCTCTTTTCATGTGTAGGTGCCAGACCGAGGGTTGGAGGGCACGTGGATCATGGACTCCTGTTGTTCACGCCACATGACCGGAGATGCAGCATGGTTCTCCAGCCTCACCATAACCAAGCAAAAGGAACATATCACCTTTGGCAACAATAGGAGTAGAGTGAAAGGTAAAGGTGTGGTAAGAATCAACTCAAATTTCACTCTCAAAGATGTTGCTTTGGTTGAAAATTTGGGATAAATTTGCTTTATGTATATCAGTTGCTTGATGAGGGCTTCGAAGTGCGATTCCATCATGATACTTCGCAAGTACTCAATCCTGATGGTGTTGTGGTTTGTAAGATCTTTAGAGTTGGGAGAGTTTTTGGCGCTGATTTTTCTTATTCATCTGGTTCTTCTCATTGTCTTGTTGCAAATTCGACTTCTGAGCTTTGGAACTGGCATAGGAGACTAGGGCATATGAGCTTTGAGTTGCTTGCTCATCTAAGTGCCCTAGGTCTGATCCGAGGATTGCCCAAGCTCAAGTTTGAGAAGAATTTAGTTTGTGCTCCATGTCGACATGGAAAAATGATTGCCGCTTCACACTCGCCAGTCACCACGGTGATGACTGAACAACCTGGAGAACTCCACATGGACACTATAGGTCCTTCTCGGGTTAGTTCTTTAGGCAGCAAGTGGTATGTATTAGTCATTGTTGACGATTTCTCTCGCTACTCTTGGGTCTTCTTTTTAGCTAGCAAGGATAAAGTGTTCTCACACTTTTGGAGCTTGGCTTTGAGACTTTTCACTCAACTCCCTGGTTGAGGAGCCATGCTGAAGAGTATGGGCCTCATGGCTCCAGATGTGATGAGTGATTGTCAACAGAAGTCAAAGAGGACAAGAAGAGGAGAGGAGACCTGCCGTGTCTGGGCCGCATGTGACTCAGGTACACGGGCAGCGAGCGATTGTTGGGCAGAGGGGCCGCGAAGTTGGGCTGGCCCAATCCGGGTACATGGGCTAGGAGCAGCAGAGGATCCACTGGGCTATTGACTGGGATTGACTCAGGTACACGGGCAGTGAGCAATTGCCGGGCTGTGAGAGCTGTGGAGTCGGGCCGACCTAATACGGGTACCCGGTGCGAAGATGGTGGATGCTTTGTCAGTTTTGGCGCAAAACTGACGACTGCTAATCTCAAATCTGAATGTTCTGTGGTGAAGCCGTAGCCACTATGAAAGCTCCGCTTCAGGATAAGTCATTTGTATTTAGGAGTTTACTATTTTGCCTTTAGGCCCACAGTCTGTCAGTCGAGTCTGTACAAATATGCTAAGGGCATTTTGGTCTTTTCCATTTTATTTTAGCGTCTGTAAAAACCCTAAGGGTCTTTTGTTATTTTTCCTATGCTATTGGGCTGCCTATAAATAGGGCCCCAATCCCTAGGGTTAGGGTTACCCCTTCTGAAATCACTTTACTAATCCAAAAGATTGGGTCACTTTTTGGCGTTCATTCTCCTGGTGATTATTCTTCTCCGTCGCCACTGTGTTCATCGCGCACATGCTAAGAAATCGCCTCTTCAGGTTTTATTCTCTGTTTCTCAGCCATCAGGTTTCGCTGTGATTTTGATTACTATTGCATCATTTTTTGTGCCTTATTCTTCTATGGACGATAGCTATAGTTTTTGCTACAGTGCTTTTCCACCATCTGGTATTTCACGCATCGTGTGAAGGAATCATTATTCAATACGAAGTTTATTTTTAGTCCTGGCAGCTAGGATCTATAGGTCTTTGTCATTATGCTTATAGGCTGCATGAGGTCATCTTTTTCTCTTGTAATCTGACACAGTCCTCTGTTTGCGCATTGCCTAGAAGCTAGTTTGCAGGAGTAGCACTGCTGTGAAGTTTGCAGCAGCCTAGGCATACTAGTACTAGTTTAGAGTTGCATTGAGTTGTAGTTTCGGTTGAGGTGTTGTTCGGCTAGATATTGTTTATCTGTGTGTCTTACCCTATGATGTGTAGCTGCTTGCACTTAGTCTAGCCAAGCCTAGGCTCTAGCTTTCGGTCTATACCCTGCAGCACATGTCTCTTGCAGTAGCATATTGTCTGTGAGAAGTAGTCCACGAGTTTCCCCTGTGCGAAGTGTAAGATAGCGTAGTTTAGGTTCGAAGTATAGGCTCCGTTGGGTTTTTGTTTGGAGTGTGCAGGGACTTCGTGCGGTTCAGTATTTGAGCTTCTGTGGTCTTTGGTTGCGGAGTGTCTATTTCTCGAAGGTCGTTAAGCAAGTTTTGAAGGTCTATTGTGAACGCTGAAGAGTGTCAAGGCTGCAGTAGGCTTCAGAGTATTTTTGTGAGCTTCGAATGACGAAGTCTGATTTCGGAGTAGTCCTACAGACTTCGAACATGGTTTAACAGACTTTGTTTCAGAGACAAAATTTGTCTTGTGATACTTCGCCTCGGTTTGCGTGTACTTGAATTAAAGTATTTGTGTTCTTTGTTCTGATGATGCTTAAAATCACTATCTTGAATACTCAATTAATCTGCCTTTAAGCACTGTGTTGGTGTCTCTTTGTTTAGGACACCGATCATTTTTAGGTTAGATCATTTTAGGCTCTATTGATCTGTTTACTCTTCCCTGCTAAGTCTGTCGAGGTGCGGTGGGAGTTGAGAGCGGGTCATTTGATTCGAAAGAATTTTTAAGGCGCCCATTCATCCCCCTCTGGTCGCAACTTTCGGTCCTACAAGTGGTATCAGAGCCTGGTTAGGGTTTTTCCATACCTTAACCGGTTATAAATCTAGGTAGTGATCATGACTTCTTCTGGAAAGGTCCCGTCCCTCGAAGCTTATGGCTATAGTTATTGGAAGACTCGCATGTGAGCCTATCTCATGAGCCAAAGCTCGGACATTTGGGACATTTATGTTCACACTACTTTCACCATATTGCCTGTTGCTGAGCGTACATCTACTGATATTATCGCCCAGCATCAGAACAACAACAAAGCGGTGAACATTTTGTTTTCTGGTTTAGGTCCCACTGAATTTGAGCGTATGAGCCATCTCTACACTGCTAGAGAGATCTGGGCTACCCTCCAAGCACACCATGAGGGGACAGCCCAGGTCAAGGCTCGGCTCTATCAGACCTACCGGCGTGAATATGAAAATTTCACACAGAAGCCGGGTGTATCTTTGAAGCCTTGTTTGGTCGTTTTCAATCGATCATCAACATGCTTCGGGCCAACAAGGCCGAGAGAGTTCAGCTGGTCTCAGATCATGAGCATGTGCTTAAGGTTCTTCATACCTTGGAACCTAAGATATGGGAGATCAAGGTATCCTCTATCATTGAGAGCACCTCTTATGATACCTTGACAATTTTTGAGTTGTTCAACAATCTCAAGGCCACAGAGGTTGATATCCAGTTGAGATCAAATCTCACTGGCTCTGGATCAGAAATGCTGGGACTTGCTACACCTTCTGCTGACCCCTCCTCTATGAGCTGTGTTGGGTTCTCCTTGATGTCTATCACTGAGGACCATCTTGAGTCGCTAGGAGATGATGACACGTGTCTGTTTAACAAACGGGTGCGTCGTGTCTATGATAAGCGAATGTTCAAAAGACACGGCACACAATCCGGATGCTTTGAGTGTGGTGATCCAGGTCATTTCATCGTCGACTGCCCCAAGCGCAATGGTCACAAGAAGGGTACAGGTGGTGGCTCCTACGACTCTGGCAAGCACGACAGCTCCTCCTTCACAAAGGGCAAGCCCAAGACAAGATTCTTCAGAAAGGCCCTGAATGACTACCGGCATGAGAACAGGAAGCGAGACAAGACCTTCTTCGCCAAGATGGAGATAAGGAAGAGAAGGGCTCCCCTGACATCTCCGACGATGACGACTATGAAAAGTTATCTTCCTATGAACACGAAATCGTTGATTTACATGAAGAGAACCGCCAGGAGTTGAGATATCGGGAGAAACTTCTTAGAGCGGCTAAGAAGAGGATAGATGAGCTTGAGAGTGAGCTTGTCGTGACCAACGGCAGGATTGAGAGTCTATCTTCTTCCCCTTGCTTGGGTGGTAGCAGTGAGTGCCCAAATTGTGAGGTGTTACTGTGTGACCTGATGACTCTGAAGTCCAGGTACATAGAAAGGGTAGATGAGAGTGACGCTTTGGCCACTGAGCTTGAGAGTGCTCAGCTGGAGCTGAAAGATGCTCATGCCACTATCATCGTGCCCTATGTTGATTGCCCATCCCATCTAGCTAGCTTAGCTCAGCTCAAAGCCAAGGGTGATGAGCAGTTGGGCGAGTTGGAGAGAGTCAGAGCTGAACTAGAGCAGACTAGGCTAGAGCTTGAGACATTGTCAGTTCCACCCACTGTTTGTGAGAACTGCTTGTCTCTTAGACTGGAGTTGATCAAGCTGAAAGATGAGAAGTCTGTCCAAGTTGATAGAGACTGTGAGACCTGCTTGTCTCATGTGGAGGTTCTAGATTCCTTGAGAGAGGAGCTAGCTGATGTTCAGAATGAGAACTTTTACCTCCGTCAGATCCTGAGTTGGGTGAGTGCCAGAGAGCCACAACTCGGCATGATGATCCAGCAGTTTAAGAAGCAGGATGGGTTTGGGGTAGGCTACACCTACACCAAGGCTAATTTTGAGAGTGCCATTAGCCGAGCAGTGGAGTGGAGTAAGATGACTCCTGAACAGAGATATCCCAAGACTCACTCCACTGAGTCATTTCAGGCTAGTCAGCCAAAGGATGGAGTGTTTCAAGAAGAGCCTAAAGCTCCACCCAAGAAGCCCATCTGGGTTACACAGCCCAAACACCTCCACACTTCTCTAGACTCTCTACCTGGACCCTCTCACACCAAAGAGTCTACACCCAACACCACCAAGCCCAAGAACCCCAAGTCTCAACCACATCCCAAGAAGCCCACCTACCACTATGAGTATTGTCAGAGAGACGGGCATCTTGAGGAGTTTTGCTTCAGAAGGAAGCGGGTTGAGAGAGAAGAAAGAGCTCGTGGTTGGCAGGAGTAGTTCTACCAGCAAGGTGGTAGACTAAGAGTTCCTCGACGCAGGGAGAGGATAGAGGCCAGGCCGCATCGTGTAGGTGGTGGTAGAGGAAACGACTTTCATGCCCCTGCTCCGTAGGGTGGTGTTCTCTCTTGCAGAGCTCCAGGTCATTTTGGATACGACTCTGGACCTCGTGGCCAAGACTTTAGGCAGAACCGAGGACCGCACTTTGAGCCGCTCTTTGGTCTAGACTCTTATGATGCTTTCTGTTTTCCTTCCTTTGAGCAGATGGCTCAACACTAGTTTAGCTCGTTTACTAAACCTGGTGCCGGACCATTTGCTCCCTTTTACGGCCACTGATCGTGCTGGATAGAGGACTGGAGGACGTGTGGATCATGGATTCAGGATGCTCTCGCCACATGATGGGACATCGCAGATGGTTCTCTAGTCTCTCTCCCCCGAGCTCCAAGGAATACATCACCTTTGGGAATAGTGGTCAAGGGAAGGTACACGTCATTGGCTCAATTTGCATCTCTGATCATTTCTCCTTGAAGAATGTTGCTTTGGTTTTGAATGTGAACTTCAATTTGATTTCTATTTCGCAACTTCTTGAGGATGGTTTGGAGGTTCGCTTTAAGAAGGGCATGTCTTATGTGGTTGATTCTAGAGGGTCTTTGGTTTTGCCAGATCTTATCCTTCGGTAAGGTTTTTCGGATTGACTTCTCTATTCTTTTGGCCCTTCTCGCTGTTTGATTGTTGGATCCTCCTCTGAGCTCTGGAAGTGGCATAGGAGGTTAGGCCATTTGAGTTTTGATCTGCTAGTCAGATTGAGCTCTATGACCTCATCCGAGGATTGCCCAAGCTTAATATGGAGAAGGATCTAGTTTGCCATCCCTGTCATCACGGGAAAATGGTTGCCGCTTCTCACTCACCTGTGACTCAAGTGATGACTTCGTACACAGGAGATCTATTACACATGGACACTGTTGGTCCAGCTCAGGTACGCTCAGTCGGTGGGAAGTGGTACGCACTTGTGATTGTTGACGATTTTTCTCGATTCTCGTGGGTTTTCTTCTTGGAGTTTAAGGATGAGACTTTTGAGTTTGTTCATGACCTGATTTTGAAGCTAAAGAATGACAACAATGGTCGGATGCAAGCAATTTGATCTGACAACGGCTCTGAGTTCAAGAACTCTCAGTTCGTCATCTTCCGTAGTGATCGGGGTTTTGATCATCAGTTTTCTGCTCCTTACACTCCCCCACAGAATGGCGTTGTCGAACAAAAGAACCGCATGCTAGTCGAGATGGCCAGGACGATGCTCGATGAGCACAGGACTCCTAGGCGATTTTGGGCTGAAGCCATGATCACGGCTTGCTATCTGGCCAACCGCATTTTTCTTATTCATATGAGTTGCGGTTTGGCAGACAGCCCAAGGTGAGCCACTTGTGAGCATTTGGCTACAAGTGCTTTTGCTCCAGAAGGGAGGACATTTGGACAAGTTTGAGTCTCGTTGCTGGGATGGAGTTTTTCTTGGCTATGCTTTGCATTATCGAGGCTTTCGTGTTTGGAACCTCGACTCCCAACATCTTGTCAAGATGATGAGGACATCACTTCACATGATACACACATGGCGCCTCCACCTACAATTCAATTACAAGGACCAATCACACGCGCCCGTGCCCGTCGCTTGAACCATGAGGTTAATTCTTTCCTTAGCAACTATGTTAACATTTGTTTGGATGGGATGCTACTGAATACTAGTGATATTTTGTTGCTTAGGAATATGGGAGATGAAATAGGAGAGTTGGAGTTGACGACAGAGTCGCACGGATGATTTGAAGTCATGAATTCGCTGGTTCGGACTACATCAACCACCATGCACAAAAATGGGCGTAACTTCCTCATACGAAGTCCGATTGGCATGTTCTTGGACTTTTTGGAAAGCTAAGGAGAAGACGGATCTTTTGGCATTGGTTTCGCCTCATTTGGATTGTCGAGTCATCCCGTGTGATGGAAACAGTCCTGCATGACAGAATTGGGCCGAGTTGGATCTTGTACTGAGTTGGAGGCCGTGTTGGCCCATAGTCCGAGTCGTGTGCGCCTCCTACTAGATGCCCACGCCCTATATACTCATGACAGCCATCATTAGGGTTAGGTTTTTCTTTGTTTGCATCTACACTCGTGTGTTTATATCCCGCTCTTGCACCGGACCGATTGGCTGCTGCAACGGCGTTTGTGAAACCTCTCCTCATCATAGTTCATCTGTGATTTTGCATCCGACTCGTGTTCTTCCTGTTCTTGCTTGTGTTCTTGGATTCGCTTTCAGGAACCAGCCTTCGTGGTGAGGTAAATCGCACCCTGCGTGGTTGATAACCAACGGAGACGGTGGTGTAGCGATTGAAAGGTTTTGATCCGTCGGACCGAAGCCTTGGATCGTCAACGTCGAGATTCTCCACCAATCCAAGTTATCCTTACCTGGCGGAAGGTCGGGGCCAATCCCCTATTAGTTGTTATCAGATTTCAGGTTTCCCGTTAGGTAATCTCGATCTTGTTTTATTTCTACGTAGAGTCCAGAAAACCCTCACAAAAAAATCCCCACCGAGAACCCCTTTATGCCTTGCGATTTTAATTTCAGTTTTTAGCCTTGTTGAGTTTGTGTTCTTGGTCGAGTCTTGTTGCTGGTTTAGTCATCCCTTTGTGTCGTTTGAGTAGTAGTTGATCTTGTGTCTCAAAAAAATTACCCCACCCGAAACCCCCCTCCACAACCCTAGTCGGTTTCCACTTCGTTTCCTACTCGGTTTTCCACATCGAGTCCTTGTGACCCCCCTTCGGTAAAACAGGCATAACTTTTCGCTCGTTTGTTAGAAAAATCTGAAATTTTTTGAGCATCTTCTTGAGAGTGCCATTAACCGAGCAGTGGAGTGGAGTAAGATGACTCCTGAACAGAGATATCCAAAGACTCACTCCACTGAGTCATTTCAGGCTAGTCAGCCAAAGGATGGAGTGTTTCAAGAAGAGCCTAAAGCTCCACCCAAGAAGCCCATCTAGGTTACAAAGCCCAAACACCTCCACACTTCTCTAGACTCTCTACCTGGACCCTCTCACACCAAAGAGTCTACACCCAACACCACCAAGCCCAAGAACCCCAAGTCTCAACCACATCCCATGAAGCCCACCTACCACTATGAGTATTGTCAGAGAGACGGGCATCTTGAGGAGTTTTGCTTCAGAAGGAAGTGGGTTGAGAGAGCAGAAAGAGCTCGTGGTGGGCAGGAGCAGTTCTACCAGCAGGGTGGTAGACTAAGAGTTCCTCGACGTAGGGAGAGGCTAGAGGCTAGGCCGCGTCGTGTAGGTGGTAGAGGAGACGACATTCTTCCCCATGCTCCGGATGGTGGTGTTCGCTCTAGCAGAGCTCCAGGTCATTTTGGATACGACTCTGGACCTCGTGGCCATGACTTTAGGTAGAACCGAGGACAGCGCTTTGAGCCGCGCTTTGGTCCAGACTCTTATGATGCTTTCTGTTTTCCTTCCTTTGAGCAGATGGCTCAACACTAGTTTAGCTCGTTTGCTAAACCTGGTGCCGGACTATTTGCTCCCTCTTACGGCCACTGATCGTGTAGGATAGAGGACTGGAGGACGTGTGGATCATGGATTCAGGATGCTCTCGCCACATGATGGGACATCGCAGATGGTTCTCTAGTCTCTCTCCCCCAAGCTCCAAGGAATACATCACCTTCGGGAATAGTGGTAAGGGAAGGTACACGACATTGGCTCAATTCGCATCTCTGATCATTTCTCCTTGAAGAATGTTGCTTTGGTTGGGAATGTGAACTTCAATTTGATTTCTATTTCGCAACATCTTGAGGATGGTTTGGAGGTTCGCTTTAAGAAGGGCATGTCTTATGTGGTTGATTGTAGAGAGTCTTTGGTTTGCCAGATCTTACCCTTCGGTAAGGTTTTTCGGATTGACTTCTCTATTCTTTTGGCCCTTCTCGCTGTTTGATTGATGGATCCTCCTCTGAGCTTTGGAAGTGGCATAGGAGGTTAGGCCATTTGAGTTTTGATCTGCTAGTCAGATTGAGCTCTATGGACCTCATCCGAGGATTGCCCAATCTTAATATGGAGAAGGATCTAGTTTGCCATCCCTGTCGTCACGAGAAAATGGTTGCCGCTTCTCACTCACCTGTGACTCAAATGATGACTTTGTACCCAGGAGATCTATTACACATGGACACTATTGGTCCAGCTCAGGTACGCTCAGTCGGTGGGAAGTGGTACACACTTGTGATTGTTGACAATTTTTCTTGATTCTCGTGGGTTTTCTTCTTGGAGTCTAAGGATGAGACTTTTGAGTTTGTTCATGGCTTGATTTTGAAGCTGAAGAATGACAACAATGGTCGGATGCAAGCAATTTGATCTGATAATGGCTCTGAGTTCAAGAACTCTCAGTTCGTCATCTTCCGTAGTGATCGGGGTCTTGATCATCAGTTTTCTGCTCCTTACACTCCCCCACAGAAATGGCATTGTGGAACGAAAGAACCGCATGCTAGTCGAGATGGCCAGGACGATGCTCGATGAGCACAGGACTCCAAGGCGATTTTGGGCTGAAGCCATGAACACGGCTTGCTATCTGGCCAACCGCATTTTTCTTATTCATATGAGTTGCGGTTTGGCAGACAGCCCAAGGTGAGCCACTTGTGAGCGTTTGGCTACAAGTGCTTTGTGCTCCAGAAGGGATGACATTTGGACAAGTTTGAGTCTCGTTGCTGGGATGGAGTTTTTCTTGGCTATGCTTTGCATTCTCGAGGCTTTCGTGTTTGGAACCTCGACTCCCAACAGATTGTCAAGATGATGAGGACATCACTTCACATGATACACACATGGCGCCTCCACCTACAATTCAATTACATGGACAAATCACACGCGCCCGTGCCCATCGCTTGAACCATGAGGTTAATTCTTTCCTTAGCAACTATGTTAATATTTGTTTGGATGGGATGCTACTGAATACTAGTGATATTTTGTTGCTTAAGAACATGGGAGATGGAATAGGAGAGTTAGAGTTGAAGACAGAGTCGCACGGATGATTTGAAGTCATGAATTCGCTGGTTCGGACTACATCAACCACCATGCACCAAAATGGGCGTAACTTCCTCATACGAAGTCCGATTGGTGCGTTCTTGGAATTTTTGGAAAGCTAAGGAGAAGACAGATCTTTTGGCATTGGTTTCGCCTCATTTGGAGTGTCGAGTCGTCCTGTGTGATGGAAACAGTCCTACATGACAGAATTGGGCCGAGTTGGACCTTGTACTGAGTTGGACGCCGTGTTGGCCCATAATACGAGTCATGTGTGCCTCCTATAGGATGCCCACGCCCTATATACTCATGAAAGCCATCATTAGGGTTAGGTTTTGCTTTGTTTGCATCTACACTCGTGTGTTTAGATCCTGCTCTTGCACCGGACCGATTGGCTGCTGCAACGGCGTTTGTGAAACCTCTTCTCATCATAGTTCATCTGTGATTTGCCATCCAACTTGTGTTCTTCCTGTTCTTGCTTGTGTTCTTGGATTCGCTTGCAAGAACCAGCCTTCGTGGCGAGGTCAATCACACCCTGCGTGGTTGATAACCAACGGAGACGGTGGTGTAGCGATTGAAAGGTTTTGATCCGTCGGACCGGAGCCTTAGATCGTCAACGTCGAGATTCTTCACCAATCCAAGTTATCCTTACCTGGCGGAAGATCGGGGCCAATCCCCTATTAGTTGGTATCAGATTTTAGGTTTCCCGTTAGGTAATCTTGATCTTCTTTTATTTCTACCTAGAGTCCAGAAAACCCTCACAAAAAAATCGCCACCGAGAACCCCTTTGTGCCTTACGATTTTAATTTCAGTTTTAGCCTTGTTGAGTTTGTGTTCTTGGTCGAGTCTTGTTGCTTGTTTAGTCATCCCTTTGTGTCGTTTGAGTAGTAGTTGATCTTGTGTCTTAAAAAAATTACCCCACCCGAAACCCCCCTCCACAACCCTAGTCGGTTTCCACTTCATTTCCTACTCGATTTTCCACATCGAGTCCTTGTGACCCCCTTCGGTAAAACAGGCATAACTTTTCGCTCGTTTGTCAGAAAAATCTGAAATTTTTTGAGCATCTTCTGGACCCAATTTGGAGCCGACCCAAACTAGGCTTCGCCCTCTTTGGTTTCATCAGAATCACCAAAAAAAATCAGGAAGATAAAGAAAAAAATGGTCAATGTTTTTGCACACCGTTCAGAGAACTTGTTGAATTTCTGTGAACCACATCCCACCTCAGTTGCAGATGCCAATTTTTTGTGGTTGCATATCTTGTCATCCTTGTTCAAAAAAAATATAGTGAAAAAAAGAAAAAAAAGAAACGATAAGTAGAGAAGCAAAAGAGTACTGGTCCTGTCGTTTGCTACCTTGTTCTGCCTCCACTTGAGTTTTGGGCACATAGTTTCCCTCTATTGCTTGAATTTCACCATGGGAGCACTTAGACCAGCAACTTTGACGAGTACTAGGGAACACTTATTGAACTTGGTTTAACTGTTATTACTATCGCTATTCCTTGCTAGTTACTTTGCCTTCCAAGCTACACCTTCTCTTGGTCAGGACAGGTTCATATCTTGCAATCGCCCACCACCATCCACTTGGTTCGTCACCTGTAGGCCGGTTACCTCACTGCGGCGTGGTAAGAACACTTGCAAGCATGGGTAAGGCGTTTGACGGATTGCTTCCGCCACACACCCACCACCCCACCTAGTTGCTTTCCATAAGGATTATTATTTGTTGTTTTGTCTTTTCACTAACATGGCAGATAACAACGGTACCCCTCCATCTGATTTTAATGAATGTGTCTCACGACGTGCTCTACTAGAGTCTCAGCGGCAGACCCAACACTCCATCGAACGTCTCGCGCGTACTGTGGCTGACCTAGTGGACCGGATGACTTCCCTGGAGACATGCTTGCCTGATGCACAAGCCGGCGACGACCATGTTGAGGAGGAAGACGACCATGTTGAAGAGGAAGACGACCTATCCAATGCCGGGAACAATGGCATTGATCCTGACGAGGCTGCACGTCATCCCTTTCAGTTCAATCGTCAAGGTATGGGCGGCCACCGCAACCGCCATCCACGAGGTAACAATGGCAACCGCGGGAACAATGATCCCTACTCCAAGGTAAAATTTTCAGTACCTCATTTTGCTGGCACCTATGATCCATGTGCATATTTAGATTGGGAGATGTCAGTCGAACAAAAATTTAATGCTCACATGGTTCCTGCTATTCACCGTGTGCGCTTAGCTACTAGTGACTTCACTGGATATGCTCTTCTTTGGTGGACTGAAATAGTTCAGGATGGCAATGAACCACAAAATTGGGGTATGTTAAAATGGCAAATGCGTGGTAGATGGGTTCCTCCTTCATATAAACATGATTCGAGAAAAAAATTGCAGCGGCTAAACCAAGGAAATAAATCGGTAGAGGAGTATTATCAGGAGCTGCAAATAGGTTGCATGCGTCCTGAAATTGAGGAGGACAATGAGGATAAAATAGCCCATTTTTATGGTGGGTTAAGACGTGAAATTCAGGATATCATTGATTATAAAGAATACAATACTATCACTCGTCTTTTCCACCTTGCTATACTTGCAGAAAAAGAATTGCAGGGTCGCGAACAACCACAACGCAACATGAGGACCAACATTGGTGGTGCCACTTCATGCTCAAGTGGGCAGCAGCAGCGACCACCACCTCCTTCTCGACCGGTGGTTACATCAGCACCTTCTGCATCTACAGCTCAGGCTGAGAGCTCCAAAGCTGCAGCATCCAAGGTGCCAGCCAAGCCCACCTCCTCGGCGGCCTCTACTACACGTTCTGCAGCAATCCAGTGTCACCGATGCAAAGGATTCGGCCACGTTATTAAGGACTGCCCTAGTCAGCGGGCTTATATTGCTACGGAAGACGGTGGCTATGTAAGTGCTAGTGATGTTGAAGATGAATATGCACTTGCTGCTAACATTGCAGGAGATTACGATGCTTCTGATGATGACGCTGTTTTTGCACCGGATGCCTCTGCCGACCATGAAGCACTTATTGTACAACGTGTTTTGAGCACTCACATGGAGCAGGACGACCAGGCACAACGGAACAATCTATTTCAGACCTTCTTCATCGTCAATGACCATCATGTACGTGTCATCATCGACAGCGGTAGTTGCAACAATTTGGTGAGCCACAACATGGTAACTAAGCTTCAACTTCCCACACGTGCGCATCCACACCCTTACCATGTGCAATGGATCAACAATAGCGGTAAGGTCAAGGTAACATAAACTGCTCACATTAGATTTTCCATTGGTACATACTTCGTAGTTGCTGATTTTGATGTAGTACCAATGCAAGCATGTTCTCTATTACTTGGTAGACCTTGGGAGTATGATACTGATGCTACACACCATGGTAGGAGCAATAAGTACACATTTATGTATAAAGGAAAAAAAGTTACTTTGCTTCCTATGACTCCTGCTGAAATTGTGAAATTTGAACAAGAAAAACATGCTAAGGACGCACAAACGAGCAAAAAACCTTCTGAAAATCAGCAAGTAGCTAAGACGCTTTTGAGACAACAGAAAGATAAAGTTGCTTCTCCTTCTTCGTCACAAGTTATTAATCTGAAAGGAAGCGTCATGCTTGCAACTAAAACTGACCTTGCTGAAATTTGTGATGATACTCCCATGATATATGGCTTGATTTGCACAAACGTGTTGTTTTCACTTGCGAACATTCCTAGCTCTGTTCCCGTTGCAGTCACTGACCTTTTGCAGGAGTTTAATGATGTTTTTCCTGATGATATACCACCCGGGCTGCCACCGATACGCGACATCGAGCATCAAATTGATTTGATCCCGGGAGTGTCTCTTCCTAATCGTGCAGCGTACCGTACAAATCCAGAGGAGACAAAATAAAATTCAGCGCCAAGTACAGGACCTTCTTGATCATGGGTACGTCTGTGAAAGCCTTAGTCCTTGTGCAGTACCCGTTCTTTTGGTGCCTAAGAAAGATGGTATTTGGCGTGTGTGTGTTGATTGTCGTGCTATTAATAATATCACCATTCAATATCGACACCCTATTCCTATATTGGATGACATGCTTGATGAGCTTAGTGGTGCCGTTAGCTTTACTAAGATTGATCTCCGTAGTGGCTACCATCAAATTCGCATGAAACTAGGTGATGAATGGAAAACTGCTTTTAAAACAAAGTTTGGATTATATGAGTGGCTTGTCATGCCTTTTGGACTTACTAATGCACCTAGTACCTTCACGCGCTTGATGAATGAAGTCCTACGACCCTTTATAGGACGCTTTGTGGTAGTATACTTTGATGATATCTTGATTTACAGCAAGTCTCCCACTGAACATGTTGAACACCTACATGATGTTTTTTCTGTCCTACGTGAGGCTAGATTGTTTGGTAACCTTGAGAAGTGCATGTTTTGCACGGATCGAGTTGTGTTTCTTGGATATGTTGTCACTTCACAGGGCATTGAGGTTGACGCGGCGAAGGTAGAAGCAATCAACAGCTGGCCGCAACCTCAAACTATCACACATGTACGTAGTTTTCTTGTTCTTGCAGGTTTCTACCGGCGTTTTGTGAAAGATTTCAGCACCATAGCCGGTCCTTCGAATGAGTTGACGAAGAAGGGAGTTACTTTTACTTGGGAACCAGCACAAGAACAAGCTTTTGCCACACTCAAGGATCGCCTTACACATGCACCTCTACTTCATCTACCCGACTTCGGTAAGACTTTTGAGTTAGAATGTGATGCTAGTGGTTTTGGAATAGGAGGTGTGCTGCTACAAGGAGGTAAACCCGTGGCCTATTTTAGTGAGAAATTACATGGTCCATAGTTGAATTATTCTACCTATGATAAGGAATTATATGCCTTAGTGCGTGTGCTTGAAACTTGGCAACATTACCTTTTGCCTAACGAGTTTATTATTCATTCGGATCATGAAGCGTTGAAGCATATACATAGTCAAGCAAATCTGAATAAACGACATGCTAAATGGGTAGAATTTATTGAGACTTTTCCATATATCATTAAGCATAAAAAGGGAAAGATAATGTGATTGTCGATGCTTTATCTAGACGTTATACATTGCTTTCTCAACTTGATTATAAGATCTTTGGTTTAGAAACATTGAAGGACATGTATGCTAATGATTTGGACTTCAAAGATGCTTTTGCAAATTGTACAGATGATCGTGCTTGGAACAAATATGTGCTGAATAATGGATATCTTTTTCGTGCTAACAAGTTATGTGTGTCAGCTAGCTCTCTTCGCTTGTTGTTATTGCAGGAAGCACATGGTGGTGGTTTGATGGGTCATTTTGGATCAAAGAAAACTGAAGATGTGTTGTCCACACACTTCTATTGGCCTAGGATGAGACGAGATGCTGAGCGCTATGTGGCACGATGCACTACTTGCAATAAAGCTAAGTCCCGTCTAAACACACATGGTCTTTATATGCCTCTGCCTGTTCCTAGTGTACCTTGGGAGGATATTTCTATGGATTTTGTGTTAGGATTACCTAGACCTAAGAGGGGGAGGGATAGTATTTTGTGTTAGGATTACCGGACTGATTGGCTCCTGCGACGGCATTTGTGAAACCTCTCCTCATCATAGTTCATCTGTGATTTGGCATCCAACTCGTGTTCTTCCTGTTCTTGCTTGTGTTCTTGGATTGTCTTGTAGGAACCAGCCTTCGTGGCGAGGTCAATCGCGCCCTGCGTGGTTGATAACCAACGGAGACGGTGGTGTAGCGATTGAAAGGTTTTGATTCATCGGACCGGAGCCTTGGATCGTCAATGTCGAGATTCTCCACCAATCTAAGTTATCCTTACCTGGTAGAAGATCGAGGCCAATCCCCTATTACAAGACTTGTGAGGTTTCTTTTGATGAGTCCTTGCCTTCTTCGACTCCTTCTTTTGAGCTTTTTGGAGATGATGAGCTTGGAGAGTCCATCTTCGAGGAAGATGATGACGCTCCAGCTGTCGATGAGGGTGGGCCTTCTGCATAGCCTGCAGAACCCACACCTTCTAAGACTTTGACTAAGGATGAGGGCGGACCACTGATCACTTCTTCCACTTCGATCGAGCCCCCTCAGTCGAGTCCAGAGGTGCCAGCTACTGACTCCGGTGAGGTGACTTCAGATCAATTGGGATCCCGAGCAGTTCAGCGTGATCACCGCTCAGAGCTCATCATCGATGATCTTACAGAGAGAACTTTGCGCTCTTCTGTTGACTCGCTTGCTGTGTTTGCTGAGTCTGCGTTTGTTGCCTCTTTTGAGCCCAGAGACATTTCCCATGCTCTTTCTGATTCGAATTGGATTAATGCCATGCAAGAAGAGCTTGAGAATTTTGTCCGCACTCGGGTTTGGACACTGGTTGAGCTACCACCCGGATGCAACCACAGAGGCACCAAGTGGGTGTTCAAAAACAAGCAAGGTGGAGATGGGGTTGTGGTGCGCAACAAAGCTCGACTAGTTGCCCAGGGTTTTTGCCAGAAAGAGGGCATTGACTTTGAGGAGACTTTTGCCCCTGTTGCCCGTCTTGAGTCCATTCGCATTCTTCTGGCTTTTGCCGCTTCTAAAGGGTTTAAGATTTTTCAAATGGATGTCAAGAGTGATTTTCTGAATGGGTACATAGAGGAGGAGGTCTATGTTAGGCAGCCCCCCGGTTTTGAGAACCCAAAGTTTCCTCGACATGTTTTTAAGCTGCAGAAAGCTTTATACGGTTTGAAGCAAGCCCCAAGGGCTTGGTATGACCGGTTGAAGCAGTGTTTGTTGGGGAATGGCTTCGTGATGGGTTCTATGGACAAAACTCTTTTCTTGCTCAGAGATGGCTTAGACTTCTTGATTGCTCAGATTTACGTGGACGATATTAATTTTGGTGGTTCTACTGATATGCTTGTGTCCAAGTTTTCTGAGCAGATGCTCAAGAAGTTTGAGATGAGCCTCATGGGTGAGCTCAAGTATTTCCTAGGGCTCCAGATCAAGCAGACCAAGGATGACATCTTCATCCACCAGAGTAAGTACACACGAGACATGCTGAAGAAGTTCGACTTTGGTGGAGAGCTGAAGCCTCAGATGACCCCAATGGGTACATCTGGGGGCCTGGACAAGGACGAGAGCGGTGTCAAGGTCAACGAGAGAGAGTTTCGAGGGATGATCGGTTTGCTGCTGTACTTGACGGCGATGAGCCCAGACATTCAGTTTGTCGTAGGACTGTGCGCACGCTTCCAGTCTTCACCACGCGTGTCTCATCGGCAAGCTATCAAGCGCATTTTCAGGTACCTTACATATGCGCCCGATCTAGGTCTTTATTATTCAACATCATCATCTCTTGATTTATCTGGCTTTTCAGACACTGACTTTGGTGGGTGTCGGTTGGATCGCAAGTCGACTTCCGGTACTTGCCAGTTTCTTGGTTCTTCTCTTGTCTCTTGGTCTTCTCGAAAGCAGTCTGGAGTTGCACTTTCTACCACTGAGGCTGAGTATATAGCTGCTGCTAGCTACTGCTCACAATTGGTTTGGATGATTTCCACATTGTGAGACTTTGGGTTGTTCTTTCCTACCAGAGTTCCTCTGTTTTGTGACAGCACCAGTGCGATTAGTGTCGGGAAAAACCCTTGTCTCCATTCAAAAACCAAACACATTGATGTGCGCTTTCACTTTCTCAGGGATCAATATGAGAAAGGTGTCATTGACCTTGTTCATGTTGATACCCATCATCAGTTGGCTGACATTTTCACCAAACCCCTAGATCAGTCTACTTTTGAGTGTTTACGAGGGGATTTGGGTGTTGTGTATCCTTTTTAGGATATTTTGAGTCAGTTTTCTTTCTTCTTTACTCTTTTCTCGAGTCTTTTTGTGTGTGTTCATATCATGCATATTCACATATCACACCTTGACCCTGCTTCTGTTATATGATTGATCTGCTTTACTTATTCTAGCTGGTACATGATTTTGATTACTTGTCGATGATCATGTTTTGCTTCAGTTCACATGATATGTCTGATATCTGTCATATGCATGGCTTTTATGCTTTAAAATTGAAAAATGATCACCATTGCTTCTGGTAACTAGCATGTGTAGGCTGAGTGCTTTTGCTATCTGTTACATGCCTTGTAGCTAGTTCCTTACTTAGATGCAGATATGCAACTTGGACATCTAAATGCTTTAACATGGAAAATTGTAACAGCCCCAAAATTAAAAGGGAATAAAATAAAGGAAAAATAATATTAAATGAATTTCTGAATTTTATTATTAAAGAAAACTCCTAAAAGAGCCCTATTAAAGCCAAACAGAGATAAATATTCAAAATTTGGACTTGAAAATTTTATGGGATAAACTAGAGGCCAAGAAATATTTTTGAGAATTTTTACAAAATTTTAGCAACAGTACTTCAAGTCTTAAACCAACAAACAAATTTCTAGAATTAATTTAAATCGAAAAAGGATTTAAATTGTTAGTGGGCCGCCTCCCTCCTTTCTGCCTTAGCCCAGCCCAGCCCACCGCCTGAGTCACAGACACATGGGACCCACCTGTCGGCGCTCCACTTCCCCTCTCCCGCGCGCCACGCCCCAGACGACCCCACCTGGAAGCCTCCCGCTCTCGCCCTTCTTTCTTTGCCCCGGGACCCCACGTGTCGGCCCTCTTTCTTTTACGCCCGGCTGGCTGACAGGTGGTCCCCACCTGTCAGGCCCTTCTTCTTCCTTGGAAGGGGATCTCTCCCCTTCCAATTTTAGCCGGCGCCCCCCCTTTCCTAACCCGCCGCCGGCCGGCCGGATTCGCTAACCCGAGCGTTGGATCACCTTCCCCATCCGCCCGCGATCACTTTCCCTCGAATCCCCGTGCCATTCTTCGAGCATGGCAAGTCTCCGCATGGATGGCAAGTTCGCTGGAGAGAAAAGGAAAGCTTCGGCTTTCCTTCGGTCTCATTGCCATACCAACACCGGTGTGCACCTATAAAGGACCCCCACCGTCGCCGCACTTAGCCACGCCACCAGAACCCGATTCATTGCCACCCCGAGCCACCATCGGCCTTTTTTTCGTGCTTCGCCTCTGTTCGCCCTCCGGCAGCTCCCCACCAACGCCTCGGTCCACCGGCACCCTTGCCGTCGCCTCCGCCGGGACCGCCGTCGCTCACCCTCCCTCGGCCCCACCTCCGTTGGGCTGGATAACCGCCGGACATCGCCGCCGCCATCGACCCTGAAGAACACCGCCGCCCCTTCTCATCGCCGGTCGCCGTCAATCGCCCTTCACCGTCATCGCCGGTACCTACGTGCTCCCCATCCTCTCCTCTATCCGTTTTTTCCGGAAAATATGGACTTAGGCCTTCGCCGCCGACGGCCATCGCACGCCGCCGCTCGGCCGGAGCCGGAGACGAAGGCCTCAGCCTTCCCCCGTGCCGCGCTCGTGCCGGACGGTGCCTCTGCCGTTTGATCCGGACTGAACGGCCAGGATTAGATCCTGAAACCAAGCGCCCTGATGCGTTTGACTAAGGTTGACCGGTATCGGTCGATCTCAGCCGTTGGATCTCACTTAAACTCCCCCGCCCAACCACAGATCGTTGGATCTGGATTCAACGGTCCAGATCCGATCGGCCCACATGCACAGTGCGCGGGTCCATGGTGGACTTGGCTCACCGTGGACCCGCACCTATTTCTGGTTTAAATAAATTCAGAAAAATAGTTTAAAACTTTAAAAATTCATATCTTGCTCAAATTAACTCCAAATTTCACCATTTTAATTCTGGAAAATTTGTCTTTTCATCCTCTACACTTTTATGCAATAAAAACAATATTTTTACTTGGCACAAAATATTCTTATTAAATAATCAATAAAAGACCCCTTTAGGGTTTAATTATTATTTAATTTAAATAATTCAGAAAAACTCTTAAAAATTTTTATATTAATCTTAGATGAAATATTGACTCCAGTACACCGTTTATAAGCCAATAAAAATATAATATGTCATTTTGCCCATTTTTAATTATTGAATAAACATTTCCAAGGCCCTTTAAGATAAATGATTAATAAAAATGCAACACTTTACAAAAATATCATGAATAGATTCAGAGGACTTAATGACTTTATTCCACTATTTTAATGCAACAAAAATAACATGTTCTCTTTGCCCACTTTAATCTATTAATTAATATTGCAAAAGCCCTTGTAGGATAATTAAGTAATTCATATAATAGAAGTTAAACACTTTATAAAAATGTCATGACAACTTATATAATAACTTCAGAAAACCTAACAACTAGAGTCTACTATTTTTAATACAATAAAAATAGAATATTCATTTTGCCCACTTTGTTCCACTAAATCATATTGCACAAAGCCTTTTTAATAGTAAAGATCCATACTTTATGAAATTATCTTAAAGCTATATAACAAACTTCAGTAGACTTAATAATTTAAAGTCACTATTTTTGATACCATAAAAACATCAAGGCTAATTTATACCTCTTTAGTTCATCTCTAAAAAGGGAAAGTAAAAACCCATAGGAAAAATAAATTACATCAAGTCACAAATTCAGAAATCTCATTAGGAATCAATCTGAAATATTTAAGTAACAATTCCCTATAATTTAAGACTCTATCTCCCTTACTTAAATCCAACAATGACTTGTATGCTTGTATGCTTGATTTTGGATTGTTTATTGAATGTTGTGTTTTCTTTTCCGTATCGAGAAGACTACGACGTCGTTGAAGATCCTGAGTCTTACCCCGAGGTTCCACCTTCACCATTCATGGATCAAGGCAAGTCATCGACCACCTCTGTGGAAACAGTTGATCATCATTGAACCCATGTTTTAATAAACTATCGCTATAACTCATAGGTTAATATTGCATTAGTCCAATATCAAGCCCTACACTTATATTTATTAGATCCCTATCCTTGTGTGCAAACCCAAGCCATGCTTATTGAGCCTTAACTCCTTGTCACTCTACAAATATTATATTAGCTAGTGCCCAATGTACCGGCACAACTGCTATAGGTTATAAAGAATGAGTCATAGTTAGATGGATTCTGGTATATGAAATACCCCGTTATTCTTGTCTCTGGACTCTGTTGGAGTTAGGTATGTTATAAGTATGGTGGGTTCCGGGTGCAAGCTTGGAAACTGGTTGGTCGCACCCGGGGCACTATAAGGACCGGTCTGCGGGATCTGTTGCAAAACACTTCCGTACCAACCACAAGTCTTATGGGTAAGTCCTAACTGGAAGTGTGAAACACTCCGTCTCACGACACCATAGTGGAGGGGGCAAGGGGCTAGCCCTCAGGGCGCCTTGTACCGACGCTGGCTCAAGGGGGGGTATTGTGGAAACTCGACATGGCGAGACACGGTACGAAACCTATAAGAGGGTGCTGTTGAGTCGAGGAAGACCATATGGAAGGTTTTGGCACGAGTTCCCGTGAAATGGGTCATCTCGCTACACTTTGGTGTAGGTGATGAGTGTGTGCCTTGTGGGTACAGTGGTGCATCTCTGATCAGAGTAATTTAATCTTTTCGAAAAGCCGAGCCCACAGTCAAGGGCGGGTTGTGTGACTACTCGCAGTTAGTTTACAATTGTTTGAATGATTGAGTTATTCATGGCATGTAAGGAATGTTGTGCGAAGAGGTAAAACGTACTCCTCGAGTTAGAAGATGATGATGCATACACATGTTTACTTTTCCGCACTAATAAATTGCTCACATTTAATGCTTTACAATTATGCTGCTTCCGCAAAACTAGCCACTATCTCCCTTGTTATTACCCTGCATTATATTTGCATTCGGTGGCTTGCTGAGTACATCTGTACTCACCCCGTTGACTTACACCATCAGAGCCAGTCTACTACGAGGAGGATGAAGGTCTGGAGTAGCAGCCCAGTCAAGGCGAGACTGGAAGGAGGCGTTCATCTAGGACCCTTGATTTTATTAGTTTCTCTTCACTTTCATTCACTTTTGTATTAATGCGGTCTACGAACCGTGAATGATTGCCAGTCTTGTACGTGGTCGTGTGATGAACGTCTTGGTTTATTGATTTTCGCTGGAATTTCAATAAAAGTCCTGATTTATTAAATCGGGGCGCGACAAGATGGTATCAGAGCCGACTTGACTGTAGGAAGCCAAACAGACCTGACCTTAGGACTTATATATATTCACTATATTTTACAAAAAATTACTTATCCTCTCATCTTCCGGGATTTTCACAAAAACTTCCTCTCTTTTGTAGATGCCGGTCCATACCATGAGCGGGACTCTCCGTGATGAGGCCGGATTCATCCGCGAGCTTCGCGTGCTCGTCGACTTCTTGGGGTTTCCCCATGAGCCCGCGTTCCACGAGATCTTTCCTGATGCGAACGAGAGCTACTGCGAGGTCACGGTTGTTATCCGCCCCTCCTCCACGCAGCCACCCTTCTACACCCATGGAGTTGGAGGACCATCGTTCGTGGTGGCCAGCCAGTGAGCCGCTCTCCAGTCCCTCGCCGAGCTTCGACTGGTATACGACTGCCACCTCCGCGACACCGTCTACCGCTTCATGCCCATGCGCACACCAGGGAGTCACCGCAACATCTACATCAGCCCCCTCACGCAGAGCAACTCCGCCATCACCCGCACGATAAGACTCTTGGAGGCCATGGACAACCTCCACACTGAGGCCATCCTCGACGCAGATAGTCAGCATGACACCATCGACATCTACCGCCACACTTCGGAGAACCTGACCCGTGAGAATGCTGATCTCCGTCAACAGCTTCAGCAGAACCCCCCAGTTGACCCTCGAGGTGGAGGAATTGAGGCGCCAGAACGAGCTCCTACGCCAGGGTGCCATGGTCAATACCCAGCTCCGCCAGTAGCTCAAAGAATTAAAGAAGAACATTGAGGAGATCGCACCTCTTCCGCCTCGCAAAAAGAAACCCCTTCGGATCCCCACAGTGAGACCCAAGAGGATCTCCCGCGTGCTCCACCCGCCGGACCATCCAGCTCCTCGACCCCGACTGTCTCCCACGAGCCCGTGATCGAGCCGTCCCCTGAGCTACCGTAGACGTAGTTTTTGCGGTTGATTGTTTTCTTTTACTTGTGTGTATTGCCACTCATGTCAAATATAAGACATGAGTGAAGAATTAAATAAAAGACAATAAATGTAATCGCAAGAACGATACATTTTGAAACAAAGCTTAGTATCATTTCCCTCTTTTTCCTATATCTATTAGGTCATAATCCCAGTCTCAACGAGATGATCTACCTCTAGTTTCAACTCAACATGATTCTTTCGTCGCCGTTCTGCGAGATCAACTCCAATCAGGAAGTCAAGACACGTTATCAGGAAAGCCCTAATTTAGCCAAGCCCAATCTAGACTTAAAAGCCTCTCTCGTAAAGAAGGGACCCATGGCTGAAGCATAACCATGGCTTTCTACTTCTAGCCTTTCCGAATCTCGAGGACGAGATTCTTGTTAAGGATGTTAGGATTGTAACACCTTGATTTTCGCGAGGCATTAAAAATAAAATTTCCCCTTAATAAATAAATTTCAAGAAAAGGATTTAGCATAAATCAAGAAAGAGGAAAGCTAAAATATAGGCCTAAAAATTTCATTTAAAAATAACAATTTGCTAGAGTATTTTCCTAAAAATTCTCCTAAGCATTAAATTGCATTCCAAAAATTTTCCGGAATTTTGGTACCAGGGAATTCAATAAGATATAATCAACATCACTTCATCCTAAACCTCTAACACTAATTAATAAAATAGATTACAACATGAATGTTGAGTGAATAAAATACATGATAAATCATTTATATTAAATAATATAAGGCATGAGTGTGAAAGTTGATAAGGAACTAAAATAAGATATGTAAGCATCTAGGTCAAACTATTTATCTAGACAATAAAATCAGTAACAATTTCCCCTTAATGTTGGCACCTTCTTTTTGAACCCTTCAACTTCAGGATGGCCAATAACCAAGGATCAGAAGCTCCACACGATGGAAACACCTCAGGCAATCTACCTCAGTAGGGTGCAGCTGGACATCAGCAGACCCCTGTTGTCTATCATCCCACACTTGCGGAGATGATGGCAAAACAGAACCAACTGATCGCCACACTGCTTACCCAGATGCACCAACAACAAAAGCAGATGCAAGAGCAGCACGCACAGTTGTTCCGTCTCCAACACCAACACGAGCTCTCCCTTCAGCTAATCTGCGGGGACTTCACCAACTCTCAGAGATTGGTGAACGAAGCAATTATACCAGAAACCAGAGTGATTCCACCTCAAGCCCCAACACCTGCCGAGCCACGAACTACCCTTGGAGGGCCAACCCCTGGCATCCTACCCCAAGCACCACCAATCGGAAGAGCTCCCGTGCAAGCTGCTGGATACAAGAGGGACAGGCACGTCAATCCAATCATATGCTTCAACTGTCGCCAAGAAGGCCACTTCTCCAACTTGTGCCCCTACCCCAAGCAGGCCCCACCTTCCGTTTCAAACCCGATGGGACGTGCCCTAGTTCACCACATCTTTGCCCAAGAAGACCAAGGTACAACCGAAGACACTTCCATTTTAGTCTCAACAAACTTAGATCCGGAGAGCATTTTGCCTATTTCTGATGTAACACCATCTCCTAATCCGGAGCACCAGTAGAACTCCGTCCCTTAGTTTTCCCGAGGTACGTTTCGAATCTCGAGGACGAGATTCTCTTTAAGGGGGATAGAATTGTAACATCCCCAAAATTAAAAGGGAATAAAATAAAGGAAAAATAATATTAAATGAATTTCTGAATTTTATTATTAAAGAAAACTCCTAAAAGAGCCTTATTAAAGCCAAACAGAGATAAATATTCAAAATTTGGACTTGAAAATTTTATGGGATAAACTAGAGGCCAAGAAATAGTTTTGAGAATTTTTACAAAATTTTAGCAATAGTACTTCAAGTCTTAAACCAACAAACCAATTTCTGGAATTAATTTAAATCGAAAAAGGATTTAAATTGTTAGTGGGCCGCCTCCCTCCTTTCTGCCTTAGCCCAGCCCAGCCCACCGCCTGAGTCACAGACGCATGGGACCCACCTGTCAGCGCTCCACTTCCCCTCTCCCGCGCGCCACGCCCCGGATGGCCCCACCTGGAAGCCTCCCGCTCTCGCCCTCATTTCTCTGCCCCGGGACCCCACGTGTCGGCCCTCTTTCTTTTACGCCCGGCCGGCTGACAGGTGGTCCCTACCTGTCAGACCCTTCTTCTTCCTTGGAAGGGGATCTCTCCTATTCCAATTTTAGCCGGCGCCCCCCCTTTCCTAACCCGCCGTCGGCCGGCCGGATTCGCTAACCCGAGCAATGGATCACCTTCCCCATCCGCCCGCGATCACTTTCCCTCGAATCCCCGTGCCATTCTTCGAGCATGGCAAGTCTCCGCATGGATGGCAAGTTCGCCGGAGATAAAAGGAAAGCTTTGGCTTTCCTTCGGTCTCGTTGCCATACCAACACCGGCGTGCCCCTATAAAGGACCCCCACCGTCGTCGCACTTAGCCACGCCACTAGAACCCGAGTCATTGCCACCCCGAGCCACCGCCGGCCTTTTTTTTGTGCTTCGCCTCTGTTCGCCCTCCGGCAGCTCCCCACGGACGCCTCGGTCCACCGCCGCCCTCGCCGTCGCCTCCGCCGGGACCGCCGTCGCACACCCTCCCTCGGCCCCACCTCCGTTGGGCCGGATAACCGCCGGACCTCGCCGCCGCCATCGACCCCGAAGAACACCGCCGCCCCTTCTCATTGCCGGTCACTGTCAATCGCCCTTTGCCGTCATCGCCGGTACCTACGTGCTCCCCATCCTCCCCTCTATCCGTTTTTGCCGGAAAATATGGCCTTAGGCCTTCGCCGCCGACGGCCATCGCTCGTCGCCGCTCGGCCGGAGCCGGAGACGAAGGCCTCAGCCTTCCCCCATGCCGTGCACGTGCCGGACGGTGCCTCTGCCGTTCGATCTGGACTGAACGGCCAGGATTAGATCCTGAAACCAAACGCCCTGATGTGTTTGACTAAGGTTGAACGGTATCGGTCGATCTCAGCCGTTGGATCTCACTTAAACTCCCCCGCCCAGCCACAGATCATTGGATCTGGATCCAACGGTCCAGATCCAATCGGCCAACGCGCACAGTGCGCGGGTCCATGGTGGACTTGGCTCACCGTGGACCCGCACCTGTTTCTGGTTTAAATAAATTCAGAAAAATAGTTTAAAACTTTAAAAATTCATATCTTGAACAAATTAACTCCAAATTTCACCATTTTAATTCTAGAAAATTTGTCTTTTCATCCTCTACACTTTTATGCAATAAAACAATATGTTTACTTGGCACAAAATATTCTTATTAAATAATCAAGATAAGACCCCTTTAGGGTTTAATTATTATTTCATTTAAATAATTTAGAAAAACTCTTAAAAATTTATATATTAATCTTAGATGAAATATTGACTCCAGTACACTGTTTATAAGCCAATAAAAATATAATAAGTCATTTTGCCCATTTTTAATTATTGAATAAACATTTCCAAAGCCCTTTGAGATAAATGATTAATAAAAATGCAACACTTTACAAAAATATCATGAATAGATTCAGAGGACTTAATGACTTTATTCCACTATTTTAATGCAACAAAAATAACATGTTCTCTTTGCCCACTTTAATCTATTAATTAATATTGCAAAAGCCCTTGTAGGATAATTAAGTAATTCATATAATAGAAGTTAAACACTTTATAAAAATGTCATGACAACTTATATAATAACTTCAGAAAACCTAACAACTAGAGTCCACTATTTTTAATACAATAAAAATAGAATATTCATTTTGCCCACTTTGTTCCATTAAATCATATTGCACAAAGCCTTTTTAATAGTAAAGATCCATACTTTATGAAATTATCTTAAAGCTATATAACAAACTTCAGAAGACTTAATAATTTAAAGTCACTATTTTTGATACCATAAAAACATCAAGGCTAATTTATACCTCTTTTGTTCATCTCTAAAAAGGGGAAGTAAAAACCCCTAGGAAAAATAAATTACATCAAGTCATAAATTCAGAAATCTCATTAGGAATCAATCTGAAATATTTAAGTAACAATTCCCTAGAATTTAAGACTCTATCTCCCTTACTTAAATCCAACAATGACTTGTATGCTTGTATGCTTGATTTTGGATTGTTTATTGAATGTTGTGTTTTCTTTTCCGTATCGAGAAGACTACGACGTCGTCGAAGATCCCGAGTCTTACCCCGAGGTTCCACCTTCACCATTCACGGATCAAGGCATGTCATCGACCACCTCTGTGGAAATAGTTGATCATCATTGAACCCATGTTTTAATAAACTATCGCTATAACTCATAGGTTAATATTGCATTAGTCCAATATCAAGCCCTACACTTATATTTATTAGATCCCCGTCCTTGTGTGCAAACCCAAGCCATGATTATTGAGCCTTAACTCCTTGTCACTCTAGAAATATTATATTAGCTAGTGCCCAATGTTCCGGCACAACTGCTATAGGTTATAAAGAATGAGTCGTAGTTAGATGGATTCTGGTATATGAAATACCCCGTTATTCTTGTCTCTGGACTCTGTTGGAGTTATGTATGTTATAAGTATGGTGGGTTCCGGGTGCAAGCTCGGAAACTGGTTGGTCGCACCCGGGGCACTATAAGGACCGGTCTGCGGGATCTGTTGCAAAGCACTTCCGTACCAACCACAAGTCTAATGGGTAAGTCCTAACAGGAAGTGTGGAACACTCCGTCTCATGGCACCATAGTGGAGGGGGCAAGGGGCTAGCCCTCAGGGCGCCTTGTACCGACGATGGCTCAAGGGGGGGTATTGTGGAAACTCGACATGGCGAGATACGGTACGAAACCTATAAGAGGGTGCTGTTGAGTCGGGGAAGACCATATGGAAGGTTTTGGCACGAGTTCCCGTGAAATGGGTCATCTCGCTACACTTTGGTGTAGGTGATGAGTGCGTGCCTTGTGGGTACAGTGGTACATGTCTGATCAGAGTAATTTAATATTTTCGAAAAGCCGAGCCCACGGTCAAGGGCGGGTTGTGTGACTACTCGCAGTTAGTTTACAATTGTTTGAATGATTGAGTTATTCATGGCATGTAAGGACTGTTGTGCGAAGAGGTAAAACGTACTCCTCGAGTTAGAAGATGATGATGCATACACATGTTTACTTTTCCACACTAATAAATTGCTCACATTTAATGCTTTACAATTATGCTGCTTCCGCAAAACTAGCCACTATCTCCCTTGTTATTACCCTGCATTATATTTGCATTCGGTGGCTTGCTGAGTACATCTGTACTAACCCCGTTGACTTACACCATCAGAGCCAGTCTACTACGAGGAGGATGAAGGTCTGGAGTAGCAACCCAGTCAAGGCGAGACTGGAAGGAGGCGTTCATCTAGGACCCTTGATTTTATTAGTTTCTCTTCACTTTCATTCACTTTTGTATTAATGCGGTCTACGAACCGTGAATGATTGCCAGTCTTGTACGTGGTCGTGTGATGAACGTCTTGGTTTATTGATTTTCGCTGGAATTTCAATAAAAGTCCTGATTTATTAAATCGGGTCGCGACAAAAATGTGCTATAAAAATGATAAAAAATCAGATAAATGAAAATTCCATGCTTTTTTATGCTTGGTATGAAAAGATCCAGTTGGGTTTGCTTTGTCGCGTTGCATTGTTCTGGACTGCTTACCATAGCACTTTGGTATGAACTAGGACAGTGTAGTGTATGCCAAGACCAATGTCTTAAGCTTCTGATGGTCCTGTTCTGGCCTAGGCTTGACTTGGTCGGTTAGCATAAGGTTTGACATGCAAATAACCCCTGGAAAATATGAAAAAAGAAAAAGAAAAAGCGTGAAAACTAAAAAGATAACAAGTTTGCTGAAGCACTTTGTTTTGGACAATGCTTATCTTGGTAGATATCAGTTAGCTCTTGCATCTCATGCTTTACCTTGCGTGTCAACTAGAAAATATGGTGATGCTTTTTTTGCAAAAATTGAAAAATGTGTGCTAATGACTTTCTTTAGATATTATCTGATTGCACTGATCATGCCATGTGTTCTAGACAATATGTCTTTTGCTATACCTGTTAGATGTTGTAATTGCTGTCAATCATATGTGTGAAACATGGTTTCTTCACTCCACCTGCACCCTAGTTGCATTCATTGCATATTTTTAGGGGAGCTACATTTTAGGGGGAGTTGGAGTCTGTGTCTTTTTAGAGTGCATTTAGTCTCGCTTGATGAGTCCAATTGTCAACAAGGGGTGAAATTTTGGGTTGCTCGTTCTCTTCGAAGAGTTTAGGGGGAGTTTTGGCTTTCTCTGGGATTTGTTTCAGGGGGAGTTTTTTTCCTGGTTGTCCTTACTCTTTGGATATCCTTGTTGATAATTCTAAGATTGCACTCGTTTTTAGTCTTTACTTTTGGTTAACCATAATGACCGCTTTCCTGCTCTTGATCGACTTTTGGTCATTAGGGTTAAACTTTTATTTTATTTTCTTCTTCTCTGTTTTCTTGTGTTTTGTTTTTCGTGTTTCCACATGTGCTTGTAGGTACTGGAGAGCTGATAAAGAGAAGTGTTGACAATGCACTCATCAAGGGGGAGATTAAGGAGCCATGCTGAAGAGTATGGACATCATGGCTCCAGATGTGATGAGTGATTGTCAACGGAAGTCAAAGAGGACAAGAAGAGGAGAGGAGACCTGCTGTGTCTGGGCCGCATGTGACTCAGGTACACGGGCAGCGAGCGACTGTCGGGCAGAGGCGCCGCCAAGTCGGGCTGGCCCAATCCGGGTACATGGGCTAGGAGCAGTAGAGGATCCACTAGGCTATTGACCTGGATTGACTCAGGTACACGGGCGGTGAGCGATTGCCGGGCTGAGAGAGCTGCGGAGTCAGGCCGGCCCAATCCGGGTACCCGGTGCAAAGATTGTGGACGCTTTGTCAGTTTCGGTGCAAAACTGACGACCGTTGATCTCGGATCTATCCGTTCTGAGGTGAAGCCGTAGCCGCTATGAAAGCTCCGCTTCAGGATAAGTCATCTATATTTAGGAGTTTACTATTTTGCCTTTAGGCCCACAGTCTGTCAGTCGAGTCTATAAAAATATCCTAAGGGCATTTTGGTCTTTTCCATTTTATTTTAGCGTCTGTAAAACCCTAAGGGTCTTTTGGTATTTTTCCTAGGCTATTGGGCTGCCTATAAATAAGGCCCCAATCCCTAAGGTTACGGTTACCCCTTCTGAAATCACTTTACTAATCCAAAAGGTTGGGTCACTTTTTGGCGTTCATTCTCCTGGTGTTTATTCTTCTCCGCCACCACTGTGTTCATCGCGCACACGCCAAAAAATTGCCTCTTCAGGTTTTATTCTCTGTTTCTCAGCCATCAGGTTTCGCTATGATTTTGATTACTATTGCATCATTTTGTGTGCCTTATTATTCTTCTATGTATGATAGCTATAGTTTTTTCTACAATGCTTTTCTACCATTTGATATTTCACGCATCGTGTGAAGGAATCATTATTCAATAGGAAGTTTGTTTTTAGTCCTGGCAGCTAGGATCTATAGGTCTTTGTCATTGTGCTTATAGGCTGGAGGAGGTCATCTTTTTTCTCTTGTAATCTGACACGGCCCTCTGTTTGCGCATGGACACTATAGGTCCTTCTCGGGTAAGTCCTTTAGGCAGCAAGTGGTATGTATTAGTCATTGTCGATGATTTCTCTCGCTACTCTTGGGTCTTCTTTTTAGCTAGCAAGGATGAAGTGTTCTCACACTTTTGGAACTTGGCTTTGAGACTTTTCACTCAACTCCCTGGTTGAGGAGCCATGCTGAAGAGTATGGGCCTCATGGCTCCAGATGTGATGAGTGATTGTCAACAGAAGTCAAAGAGGACAAGAAGAGGAGAGGAGACCTGCTGTGTCTGGGCCGCATGTGACTCAGGTACACGGGCAGCGAGCGATTGTCGGGCAGAGGGGCCGCGAAGTTGGGCTGGCCCAATCCTGGTACATGGGCTAGGAGCAACAGAGGATCCACTGGGCTATTGACTGGGATTGACTCAGGTACATGGGCAGTGACCAATTGCCGGGCTGTGAGAGCTGTGGAGTCGGGCCGACCTAATACGGGTACCCGGTGCGAAGACGGTGGATGCTTTGTCAGTTTCGGCGCAAAACTGACGACTGCTAATCTCGAATCTGAATGTTCTGTGGTGAAGCCGTAGCCACTATGAAAGCTCCGCTTCAGGATAAGTCATTTGTATTTAGGAGTTTACTATTTGCCTTTAGGCCCACACTCTGTCAGTCGAGTGTTTACAAGTATGCTAAGGGCATTTTTGTCTTTTCCATTTTATTTTAGCGTCTATAAAAACCCTAAGGGTCTTTTGTTATTTTTACTATGCTATTGGGCTGCCTATAAATAGGGCCCCAATCCCTAGGGTTAGGGTTACCCCTTCTGAAATCACTTTACTAATCCAAAAGATTGGGTCACTTTTTGGCGTTCATTCTCCTGGTGTTTATTCTTCTTCGTCGCCACTGTGTTCATCGCGCACACACTAAGAAATCGCCTCTTCAGGTTTTATTCTCTGTTTCTCAGCCATCATGTTTCGCTGTGATTTTGATTACTATTGCATCATTTTTTGTGCCTTATTCTTCTATGTACGATAGCTATAGTTTTTGCTACAGTGCTTTTCTACCATCTGGTATTTCACGCATCGTGTGAAGGAATCATTATTCAATAGGAAGTTTGTTTTTACTCCTGGCAGCTAGGATCTATAGGTCTTTGTCATTATGCTTATAGGCTGCAGGAGGTCATCTTTTTCTCTTGTAATCTGACACAGTCCTCTGTTTGCGCATTGCCTAGAAGCTAGTTTGCAGGAGTAGCACTGTTGTGAAGTTTGCAGCAGCCTAGGCATACTAGTACTAGTTTAGAGTTGCATTGAGCTGTAGTTTCGGTTAAGGTGTTGTTCGGCTGGATATTGTTTATCTGTGTGTCTTACCCTGTGATGTGTAGCTGCTTGCACTTAGTCTAGCCAAGCCTAGGCTCTAGCTTTCAGTCTATACCCTGCAGCACATGTCTCTTGCAACAACATATTGTCTATGAGAAGTAGTCCACGAGTTTCCCCCACGCGAAGTACAGGACAGCGTAGTCTAGGTTCGAAGTATAGGCTCCATTGGGTTTTTGTTCGGAGTGTGCAGGGACTTCATGCGGTTCAGTGTTTGAGCTTCTGTGGTCTTTGGTTGCGAAGTGTCCGTTTCTCAAAGGTCGTTAAGCAAGTTTTGAAGGTCTCTTGTGAACGCCGAAGAGTGTCAAGGCTGCAGTAGGCTTCGTAGTATTTTTGTGAGCTTCGAATGATGAAGTCTGATTTCGGAGTAGTCCTGCAAACTTCGAACATGGTTTAACAGACTTTGTTTCAGAGACTAAATTTTTTATGTGATACTTCGCCTCGGTTTGTGTGCACTTGAATTAAAGTATTTGTGTTGTTTGATCTGATGATGCTTAAAATGACTATCTCTTGAATACTCAGTTAATCTGCCTTTAAGCACTGTGTTGGTGTCTCTTTGTTTAGGACACCAGTCGTTTTAGGCTAGATCATTTTAGGCTCCGTTGATCTGTTTACTTTTCCCTGCTAAGTCTGTTGAGGTGCGTTGGGTGTTGGGAGCAGGCCATTTGATTCGAAAGAATTTTTTAGGGGCCCATTCACCCTCCCTCTGGTCGCAACTTTCGGTCCTACACTGGTGCATTAAAATTCATTCGAAGTGATAATGACACTAAGTTCAAGAATAGTCTCTTTGTTGACTTTTGCATGGAGCATGGCATAGAACATCAATTCTCTGCTCCGTGGGTTCCACAACAAAATGATGTTGTTGAGAGGGAAAACCACACTTTGGTTGAGATGGCTAGGACGATGCTCGATGAGCACAGGACTCCTAGGAAATTCTGGGACGAGGCCATGAACACTGCATGTTACGTCTCAAACCAAATCTTCTTGCGCTCAATTTTGAATTTGATATCTTATGAACTACGTTTTGGGAGACAACCCAAAGTTACTCATCTTTAGGTTTTTGGTTGTCGATGCTTTATCCTAAAACGTGGAAATTTAGATAAATTTGAGTCGCGTTCTTCTGACGGGATCTTTTTGGGATACTCTACTCATGGTCATTTTTATCGTGCTCTCAATTTGGATACTAACACTATCATCGAGCCATGTGATGTGACTTTTGATGAATCAACCCCCTCTGTTAGTTCTACTTTTGAACTGGCAAATGAACATGACATGGAACAGATCATCTTCAAAGATGAAGATCCCGGAGAATTCGAGGATGAACCCCTACTACCCTCGACATCAACCCCCGAAGGTCCCGAAGAAACTACCTCGACATCGATCATCTTGGACCACTCCAACGCACAAGTTGAGGGGGAGACTGCATCCCGCCACAAGGCTCCACACCATATTCAAAGGATGCATCCTCCCGAGCAGATCATTGGTGAGCTTGATCAAAGGGTAACACGTTCTCATGCTCATTTCATTAATTCCGCTTTTGTTGCTTCTTTTGAGCCCTTAGATGTTAGCCATGCACTCTCTGATTCTAGTTGGATCAATGCCATGCATGAAGAACTTGAAAATTTTGAGAGAAACCAAGTATGGACTTTAGTTGATCCTCCACCAAATGTTCATTTCATTGGAACAAAATGAATTTTCAAAAACAAACAAGGGGAGGACGGGACTATAGTTAGAAACAAGGCTAGACTTGTAGCTCAGGGTTATTGTGAATTAGAAGGGATTGATTTTACTAAGACTTTTGCACCTGATGCACGTATAGAGGCCATTAGGATTTTTCTTGCTTTTGCGACGTCGTGGGGATTCAAACTCTATCAAATGGATGTCAAAAGTGCATTTCATAATTGCTTCATTTGCGAAGATGTTTATGTAAAACAACCCCTGTTGGGGGAAAATATTCCATCTTCAGGGTTATTGCAGTGACGAGATAAAGACTGGTGATAAAGACGAAGCCTCTCAACATATAATTTCGGAGATGCATCAAGTCAAGTTCAAAGTATGATGACAAGCTTCAGTTCGGAGTATATCTTCGAACTTGGACTCTTTCGAGAACTTCTTTGCCAGCTAAGATGGAAGACTTATCTTCTTTCTCATTAGATTAGTCTTTTACCATTTTAGCCCTATTAAGGGTACCGAATAGTTTCCACTATGTCGGTTGTAATAGAGGGGTAAGAAGGTCTTTTCCTTAATGTTTGGGCCTATAAATACCCCCCGTTTTACCCTGTAATAGGGACCGAATACAAGTTATTCAATACACACATTCGAACTATTCTAAGTTATTATCCTTTCGGAGGCTTAGAATAGTTTACTTCGCAAATACTTCGTTTGTTAGTTTCTAATCTTCAGAAACCTGTTAGCGTAATCTCTTACGCCAACAACCCCTGACTTTGAAAACCCCAAATACCCGCATAAAGTCCTTAAACTTCATAAGGCTCTTTATGTACTCAAGAAGGCCCCTCGGGCTTGGTATGATAGACTTAAGTCTTTTCTGCTTGAGCAGTGGTATTTTATGGGATCTGTTGATAAAACCCTGTTCACTCTCAAGCATGGCAAAGATTTACAGCTAGTCCAGATTTATGTGGATGATATCATCTTTGGTGGCTCTTCTCAGGCTTTGGTTGCCGAGTTTGCAGATGCCATGAGTAGGGAGTTCGAGATGTCCATGATGGACGAACTCATATTTTTCCTTGGATTGCAAATTAAGCAAATCAAACAAGGTACATTTGTCCACTAGACGAAGTACACCAAGGACCTGCTCAAGAGGTTCGACATGGCTGATGCGAAGCCCCTCGCTACTCCGATGGCTACTTCGATAGCATTGGATCCCGACGAGGATGGAGAAGCCGTAGAACAGAAGGAGTTTCAGAGCATGATCGGCTCACTCCTCTAGTTGATGGCTATGAGGCCAGACATACACATCACAGTGTGTCTGTGCGCTCGTTTTCAGGCTTCGCCCCGTGCTTCGCACTGCCAAGCGGTAAAGCGCATTCTCAGGTATCTCAAGCATACCCTCGAATTTGACATTTTGTATTCTGCGTCTTCCTCTTTGTGTCTTCGAGGTTATTCCGATGCCGATTTTGCTGGGTGTAGGATTGATAGGAAAAGTACCTCCGGTACTTGTAATTTTCTGGGTACTTCACTGGTTTGCTGGTCTTCCCGCAAACAATCTAGTGTTGCACAATCAACTACTGAGGCCGAATATATTGCTGCAGCTAGTTGTTGCTCTCAGATTTTGTGGATGGTTTCCACTTTGAGGGATTTTGGGTTAGATTATAAGAGTGTTCCACTTTTCTGTAACAACACTAGTGCTATTTGTATTGCAAACAACCCGGTTCAGCTTTCCAGAACCAAACACATTGATGTACGGTATCATTTTGTTAGAGATCATAATGAGAAGGGTGATATTGAACTTCAATATGTTGATACCCAACACCAGCTAGCCGATATTTTCACAAAACCTCTTGATGCTTCTCGTTTTGACTACTTGCGTGGGGAACTTAGTGTTTGTCACCCTTACGGCATTCTATGAGGGGAGCACATTTTCACTGATATGCATATGCTCATTGTGTGTGAAATTGCATTTACATGTTTTGCACTAATATGCCTTGTTTTAATTCATGTAATCATGACAGCTTAGCTCTATTTAATATGTCCGATTCATTTTGTGCATGATTTTACTTTCCAAAATCAAATCATGCTCACTTCTTAGTCTTGAAATTATATGTTTAGGCAGGATTGCTTTAGCTATTCTTGATCTGCTTGATAGTAAGAATTCTTTTCTCTAGATGAAATAAATTGCAACTGGAAAATTATATTGCATACTCATGGATATTCTTCGAGTGCTAAAACAATTTGTTCACTTATCAAAAATCCAAAAATCCATGATTTGAAAGCTAAAAGTGAAAAGATCGAGGTGGGTTTGTTTGTCGCACTACTTTATTCTAGACTACTTACCATTGCACTTTGGTAAGAACTAGGATAATTTAGTGTATACCAAAATCACTGCCTTAAGCTTCTGATGGCTTTCTTGCCTAGGCTTGGCTTGATTGGAAAGTATAAGGTAGACGAACAAATAACCCCTGGCATTATGAAAAGAATAGCAAGCATAAATTCATTGTCAATCAAGTTTGCTTTCAATACTCCACTTGAATTGGAATTGTCTGTCTAGAGTATAAATTGACTAGCTTTGCGCAGTGCCTGCTTTTACTTGTCTAGTTACCTTGATTGAATGGTGATGCTTTTATTTCAAAATGATGAAATCCCAAGCTGTCATCATTGTTGGCGTAAACGATTACGCTAACAGGTTTTCAAAGGTTAGAAACTAATAGACGAAGTGTTTGTGAAATGAACTATTTCAAGCCTCCGAATTGGATAATAGATCAAAGTAGTTCAAAGATGTGTATTGAATAACTCAGTATTCGATGATCATTACAGGGTAAAACAAGGGGTATTTATAGGCCAAAATCTTAAGGAAAATACCTTTTTACCCCTCTATTACAACCAACATAGTGGAAACTATTCGGTACCCTTAACAGGGCTAAAATGGTAAAAGACTAATCTAATAAGAAAGAAGATAAGTCTTCCATCTTAGCTGCCAGGGAGGTTCTCTAAAGAGTCGATGTTCGAAGTTATACTCCAAACAAGAGTCCGCTTTGATCCTTCGAACTTGACCCAGTACTAAACCGGAGTTAGATACTGGAGACCTTCGGATTAATATATTGCCTTCGTCTTTGTTGTAGCAATTGTGTTAGCTACGGCACAGGTTTTGTATGTGCGTGTATGGTGTGTAAAATGAACCTCGAAGGGCTCTCTCAGAGGGAGAAATGATTTATACTGGTTCGGACATCCCCTAGGGGATAATAGCCCAACGTCCAGTTTGTGGTGGATTTGGCATGGTATGCCTCGGTGTGGTGTAGTGAACTCCAGGGTTTCATGGCCCTAAAGAAGCTATCCTGTTACAAGGGCTTGGCCCTGCTTTTAATGGCACGTAGGCCAAAGGAAAAGACCAAAATGCACTTTGTAAGTCCTAGGCTTATAGGGGCAAAAAGGGGGAAAGGAGCTAGCTACTACACAAAAATGCTTTACAGCTTTACAGACGTGTCAGACAACGTCACTTCTTGACCAGCTAAACGACATACTAGCGGCAGAGGGGCCCCTAGTATGGCTTCTACACTGCAGCAAGGTGTAAATAACTGCTGGATTCGGAGTAAGGGCTAGAGCTCTTTAGGCGGAGGCTGCAAGGGAGGTTTCGAAGTACACTCTGAAGTGGGCTTCGAAGTATACTCTGAACTAAGCTCCGAACTAGGGCTTCGAACTGGGGCTCCGAACTGGGGTCTCGGAGACTTAGCTTTTAGATGGCTGGAAAGGGTCCAGAGACTGGCTCTGAGGAGCTCCGAAGGGAGCTCGAAGGTTAACTCCAAACAGAGCCTGAAGGTTAACTCCGAACAAGGCTCGAAGGCTAACTCCGAACAAGGCCAGAGGCTAACTTTGAAGTTAGCCTGAGACTTAGCTTCTGGCAAACTTTAAGGGATCTTGAGGGCTTCGTTCTGGAGGGCTCCGAAGGGGTTTGGAGGCTTCGCTTCAGAGGGTTTCGAAGTGAACCTTGGGACATGGAAACAACTTCTTCATAAAGTAATAGGCTTCGACAGTGTTGGCCTCCGGGCCGAAGGCTGTCGGAGGCTGACGTCATTTTGCCCCTGTTCAAGGGAAAACTTATTCCCCCAACATTAGCCCCTCGCTTGTAGGCCTTCGGGACGAAGGGGTGCGTGCACTCTTGGGATAAATGATAGAAAATTGCAACTTTAGGGAAAATAGGCCTTCGGAGCTTAGACCGAAGGTTGGTTCGAAATGCGCAGGTAATAATTGCTTGCGTCAGCTGTCAGAATGACCTCGGGGAGATCAACTGACCCCGCAATGGCTATAAAATTGACCGTTATAGTGCGCCGGGCCGCTTCACCTTCGCTAGAGGCCCACCTGTCAGTGGCTTCGGCCCACGAACCGTCGGGATTTTTACCACCTATAAATAGTGGTTTACCGCACATGGCTTCGGCACACTTCTCATTTGTTTTCTTCTCAGCGCCTTGCATCCTTCGCTCTCTTCTCCTCCTTAGCTTCGCGCGAAGCACCCCTCGCAAGCTTTAGCCCCTTCGCACCGGAGCTCCACAAAATGCCGAAGAAGGTTGCTTCGAAGGCTTTGGCCTTGGGCTCTAGCTCGAGCTCCGCCCAAGCGCAAGCAGCGGCAGCAGCGGCAGCAAAGCCTGCACCGAGGCGGTTGGGGCCGAAGGACCTTCGGTCGCCATCCGACAAGTTCGAGCAGACACTGGAGATGAGGGCCTCGATCTCCATAGAGGAGTCCGTTCGGAGGGCCTGCGAGGGGAAGATTGCTTCGAAGATTCAACTTATAGTGCCAGAGAAGTCGGAGGCAATACCGAGGCCTCGGGCTGACGAAGTGGTGCTGTTCGAAGCCTTCTTCGAAGCCGGCTGTAGGACCGAAAGTAGAGACCAGAGGGGGGGTGAATGGGCGCCTAAAAATTCTTTCGAATCAATGGCCTGCTCCCAACACCCAACGCACCTCAAAAGACAAAACAGCAGAGTGTGAACAAAAAGCCTAAGTCTAAAAGTATCTAGCCTAGAAACAACAGGTGTCAGAATCAGAGAAACACCAATGCAGTGATAATAGGCAGATAAACAAAATATTCAAGACATGGCAGATCAAACTTCTTAGTAAAATAATCTAAGTGCACATGGAATGAGATGAGAAGCTACTGTTCAAAATTTGTCTCCTGTTCGAAACTTGGCGAAGCCAGCTTCGTTGTGTTGAAGCCTGCTTCGCAGTGTCAAAGTCTGCTTTGCTGTGTCGAAGCCTGCTTCGGAGTCCCTCATCGAAGTAGAGAGAAGGTTGTTGTTGACGTGCCGAAGGTTTATTTAGTCTAGCCTAGCTAAAGTGTAAATGCGAAGTATGCTTCGAGGCGAAGTATGACAGTGTCGAAGCTTGCTTCGAATAGTGTACTTTGAATCCTATACTTCGAACAGAAACCTTCGAACACGATGCACAGAAAAACAACCTTCGAAAGATAAGCGAAGCCAAACACACAGCAGCAAGACAAAAACGAAGCCTACACTCTACCTTCGAAGCTAGCTTGATCGAGGTATGATGAACGAAGTTATAACCTTCGACCCGAAGACTAACTTCGAATGACAAGCTCCGAACCCACACACTGTGACCTTCGAAAATGACAGCAAGAAGGAACTCACGTCGAGCGAAGTCTACCAGAGAGACAAGCTCTGAAGCAAACTTTGAATGTTGTCAAAGTATTGACTTCGAAGAGCTCGAGTCGGAGTACACCTTCGCAAAGATGGTCGAAGTATGCCAAGCCAACAGACTAAGTGCAAAACATACTTCGAAGCTAGAAACACAGTACACAAAGCGAAGTTGAAGTTCAAGTGAAACCCTCGAAGATGTCTGATCGAAGCCTGCCTCACGGAACTGAGGGACTTCGGACAGAGAAGGGGCTTCGCCAGAAAACACCCAGAAAAGGCACTCAGTCCTGTCTACTTCAATCAAAAAGCTACGCAGAAAAGCAAAGCTAGAGTACTGTTGCTATAGAGAGTAGGTACTACTTGCAGCAGCAAGAACTAGTACTACTCACGTGAAGAACAGTAGCAACAGAGAGAAGAAAACATTCAGGAATGAGAAGCAGCCGCACATAGATCGAAGCATTTAAACCACAACAATCACTGCCCACCGAATTACATGATCAGAGAATAAACTTCACAGCCAAATGAAGAACAACAAATCTCACGATGAACAGGATCAAGAGTGGCTGCGCATGAAGAGGAATAGGAAAGAGAAACAGGGAGCAAAAATGACCCAATGATTTAAAAAGTGATTTCTTGAAAAGGTTAGACTAACCCTAGGGATTGGGGCCCTATTTATAGGCTTCCCAACACTTAGGAATATTCCACCAGCCCCTTAGGGTTTTTTACAAACGCTGAAATAAAGGAAAAGACTAAACTGCCCTTAGGTTTTTTTACAGACTCGACTGACTGACTGTGGGCCTAGAGATACAGATGACTTATCCGGAAGCTAAGCTTTCGTAGCGACTACGGCTTCTCTTCTGGACAGTCCGATACAAGATCAGCGGTTGTCAGTTTTGCACCGAAACTGACAAAGCCTCCACCGACTTTGCACCAGGTAACCGGATTGGGCCGGCCTGATTCCGCAGCTTTCTCAGCCCGGCAATCACTCACCGCCTGTGTACCTGAGTCAATCCTGATCAAACATCCCAGTGGGTCTTCTGCTGCTTCTTGCCCATGTACCCGGATTGGGCCAGCCCGACTTCGCAGCTCTCTCAGCCCGACCGTTGCTCGCTGCCCGTGTACCTCAGTCACACGCGGCCCATGAAACAGCAGATCTCCTCTTTTCTTCTGTCCTCTTTGACTATTGTTGACAATGACTCATCACATCTGGAGTCATGAGGCCCACGCTATTCAGCATGGCTCCTCAATCTCCCCCTTGATGAGTGCATTGTCAACACTTCACTTCTTCAGCTCTTTAGTACCTGAAAACAACTGTGGAAACACGAAAACAAAAACACAAGAAAACAAAGAAGAAGAAAATAAAGTAAAAGTTTAACCCTGATGACCAAAAGCCGAACAAAAGCAAGAAGCGGTCATTATGGTTAACCAAAGGTAAAAGCTCAAAATGAGTGCGATCTCAGAAAAATCAACAAGGATATCAAAAGAGTAAGGACAAACGAGACAAAAGCTCCCCCTTAAACTCATATCCCAAGATTTCTCCCCCTTGTTGACAAGTGAACTCATCAAGCACTCAAAAGAGACACGGACTCCCCCTGAAATGCAACTCCCCCTCAAAATATGCAATAAATGCAACTGGGGTGCATATGGAGTGTAGAGAGCACGCTTCTCAAATATGATTGACTGCAATTACAAACATCTAACAAGTATAGCGAAAGACATATTGTCTGAGACTCATGGCATGATCAGTGCAATAGAAGATATCTGAAGAATGTCATGAGCACGCATTTTTCAGTTTTTGCAAACAAAAGCATCACCACATTTTCCAGTTGACAAGCAAGGTAAAGCATGAGATGTAGAAGCTAACTGATATCTACCAAGATAAGCATTGTCCAAAGACAAAGTGCTTCAGCAAACTTGTTATCAGTTCAATTTTCAGGCTTTTTCTTTTCTCCTTTTTTTTATTTTTGCCAGGGGTTATTTGCATGTCAAACCTTATGCTGACCGACCAAGTCAAGCCTAGGCCAGATCTGGATCATCAGAAGCTTAAGACATTGGTCTTGGCATACACTACATTGTCCTAATTCATACCAAAGTGCTATGGTATGCAGTCTAGAACAATGCAATGCGACAAAGCAAACCCACCTGGATCTTGGCAAGTTATGCATAAAGAGGCATGTAATTTTCATTTTTCATGATTTTTATAGTACATTTCCATGTTTTAAAGCAGAAAGATGTCCAAGTTGCATGTTTGCATCGAAGTCAGGAACTAGCTACAAGGCATGTAACAGATAGCAAGAACATTCAGCCTGTGCATGCTAGTTACCAGAAGCAATGGTGATCATTTTTCAAGTTTAAAGCGTAAAAATCATGCATATGACAGATATTAGACATATCAAGTGAACTGAACCAAAGCATGATCATTGACAAGTAATCAAAAGCATGTACTAGCTAGAATGAGTAAGGTAGTTCAATCATATAACAGAAGCAGCTCAAATGTGTGATATGTGAATATGCAAGATATGAACACAAACAAAAAGACTCAAGAAAAGAGTAAAGAAGAAAGAAAACTGACGCAAAAATATCCTAGAAACGATACACAACACCCAAATCCCCTCGTAAACGCTCAAATGTAGACTGATCTGGGGGTTTGGTGAAAATTTCAGCCAACTGATGATGGGTATCAACATGAACTAGGTCAATGACACCTTTCTCATATTGATCCCTCAGAAAATGAAAGCGCACATCAATATGTTTGGTTTTTGAATGGAGACAAGGGTTTTTCCCTACACTAATAGCACTGGTGCTGTCGCAAAACAATGGAACCCTGGTAGGAAAGAACAACCCAAAATCTCGCAGAGTGGAAATCATCCAAACCAACTATGAGCAGCAACTACAGCAGCTACATACTCAGCCTTAGTGGTCGAAAGAGCAACTTTAGATTGCTTTTGAGAAGACCAAGAGACAATAGAAGAACCAAGAAACTGACAGGTACCGGAAGTCAACTTGCGATCCAACCGGCACCCACCAAAATCGGCATCCGAAAAGCCAGATAAATCAAGAGATGATGATGCTGAATAGTAAAGACCAAGATCAGGCGCATAAGTGAGATACCTGAAGATGCGCTTGACAGCCTACCGATGAGACGCGCGTGGCGAAGACTGGAAACACGCGCAAAGTCCCACAGCGAACTGAATATCCGGTCTTGTCGCCGTTAAGTACAACAGTGAACCAATCATCCCTCAAAACTCCCTCTCGTTGACCTTGACGCCGCTCTCGTCCTTGTCCAGTCCTCCAGATGTACCCATTGCGGTCATCTGCGGCTTCAACTCCCCACCAAAGTCAAATTTCTTAAGCATGTCACGAGTGTACTTACCTTGGTGGATGAAGGTGTCATCCTTGGTCTACTTGATCTGGAGCCCTAGAAAATACTTGAGCTCACCCATGAGGCTCATCTCAAACTCGCTGTGCATCTGCTCAGAAAACTTGGACACAAGAGAATCAGTAGTACCACCAAATATAATATCATCCACATAAATCTGAGCGACTAAAAAATTTAAAGCATCTCTGAGCAAGAAGAGAGTTTTATCCACAGAACCCATCACAAAGCCCTTTCCCAACAAAAACTGCTTTAACCGGTCATACCAAGCCCTGGGGGCTTGCTTCAACCTATATAAAGCTTTCTGTAGCTTAAAACATGTCGAGGAAACATAGGGTTCTCAAAACCGGGGGGCTGCCTAACATATACTTCCTCCTCTTTATACCCGTTCAGAAAAGCACTCTTGACGTCCATTTGAAAAAGCTTAAAAACCTTCGAAACGACAAAAGCTAAGAGAATGCGAATGGACTCAAGACGAGCAACAGGGGCGAAAGTTTCTTCAAAATCAATACCCTCCTTCTGGCAAAAACCCTGGGCAACTAGTCAAGCTTTGTTGCGCACCACAACCCCATCTTCACCTTGTTTGTTCTTGAACGCCCACTTGGTGCATATGGGGTTGCATCCTGGTGGCGGCTCAACTAGTGTCCAAACCCGATTACGGACAAAATTCTCAAGATCTTCTTGCATAGCATTAATCCAATTAGAATCAGAAAAAGCATGAGAAACGTCTCTGGGCTCAAAAGATGCAACAAAAGTAGATTCAGCAAACACAGCAAGAGAGGTAGATGAACGCAAGGTTCTTTCAGTCAAATCACCGATGATGAGCTCTGAGGGATGGTCACGTTGAACTGCTCGGGTTCCCTGGTGATCTGAAGTCACTTCACCGGAGTCAGCAGCTGGCACCTCTGGACTCGACTGAGGGGGCTCGATCGAAGTGGAAGAAGTGATCAGAGGTCCGCCCTCATCCTCAGTCGAAGTTTTAGAAGGTGTGGGCTCTGTGGGATTTGCAGAAGGCCCACCCTCATCAGCAGCTGGAGTATCCTCATCTTCCTCGAAGATGGACTCTCCGAACTCATCATCACCAGAAGGCTCAAAAGAAGGAGTCAAAGAAGGCAAGGACTCGTCAAATGAAACTTCGCAAGTCTCGACAAGCTGCTGGGAGTCGAGGTTCCAAACACGGAAGCCTCGAGAATGCAAAGCGTAACCAAGAAAAACACCATCCCAGCAACGAGACTCAAACTTGTCCAAATACCCACCCTTCTTGAGCACAAAGCACTTGCAGCCAAACGCTCGCAAGTGGATCACCTTGGGCTGTCTGCCAAATCGCAACTCATACGAAGTCTTACCTAAGTAAGCTCGAAGAAAAATATGGTTGGCCAGATAGCAAGTCGTGTTCATGGCTTCAGCCCAAAAACGCCTAGTAGTCCTGTGCTCATCGAGCATTGTCCTGGCCATCTCGACTAGCGTGCGGTTCTTTCATTCCACAACGCCGTTCTGTGGGGGAGTGTAAGGAGAAGAAAACTGATGGTCCAGACTCTCATAGCTACAGAAGCTGACGAACTGAGAGTTCTTGAACTCAAAGCCGTTATGGGAGCGAATTGCTCGCATCCGACCATTGTTCTCATTCTTCAGCTTCAAAAGCAGGTCATGAACAAACTGAAACGTTTCATCCTTAGACTCCAAAAAGAAAACCCACGAGAATCGAGAAAAGTCGTTAACAATGACAAGCGCGTACCACTTCCCACCGACTGAACATACCCGAGTTGGACCAACAGTGTCCAAATGTAACAACTCGCCCGGATACGAAGTCATCACCTGAGTCACGGGTGAGTGAGAAGTGACAACCATTTTCCCATGACGACAGGGATGGCAAACTAGATCCTTCTCCATCTTAAGCTTGGGCACTCCTCGGATGAGGTCCATAGAGCTCAACCTAACTAGCAGATCAAAACTCAAATGACCTAATCTCCTATGCCACTTTTAGAGCTCAGAGGAGGATCTAGCAATCAAACAACGAGAAGGGCCAAAAGATCTAGAGAAGTCAATTCGAAAAACTTTACCGAATGGTAAAATCTGGCAAATCAAAGAACCTCTATAATCAAACACAGAAGAATTACCCTTCTTAAAACGCACTTCCAAACCATCCTCAAGAAGTTGCGAAACAGAAATCAAATTGAAGTTCAAATTTTTAACCAAGGCAACATTCTTTAAAGAGAAATGATCTGAAATGTGAATTGAGCCAATGCCACTTACTTTCCCTTGACCATTGTTCCCGAATGTAATGTACTCTTTAGAGCTCGGGGGAGTGAGACTAGAGAACCATCTGCGATGTCCCGTCATGTGGCGGGAACATCCTAAGTCCATGATCCAAACGTCCTCCAGTCCCCGATCCTACACAATCAGTGGCTGTAAGTGGGAGCAAATGGTCCGGCACCAGGTTTAGCAAAAGAGCTAAACCAGTGTCGAGTCATCTGCTCAAAAGAAGGAAAGAAGAAATCATTATGAGAGACCGGACCAAAACGCGGCTCAAAACGCGGTCCTCGGTTCTGCCTAAAACCTTGGCCACGAGCTCCAGGACCGTAGCCAAAACGGCATGTAGCTCTGCCAGAATGACCACCACCAACTGGAGCACGGGCAAGAATGCCGTCTCCTCTACCACCACCTACACAACGTGGCCTGGCCTCCAGCCTCTCCCCGCGTCGAGGAACACACATTCTACCACCCTGCTGGTAGAACTGCTCCTGACCACCTCGATCTCTCTCAGCATTCTCAACCCGCTTCCGCCTGAAGCAAAACTCCGCAAGATGCCCTTCTCTTTGACAATACTCACAATGATAGGTGGGCTTCTTGGGATGTGGTTGAGGCTTAGGGTTCTTGGGCTTAGTGGTGATTGGTGTTGTCTTCTTGGGCTGAGAGGGTCCAGGAAGAGAGTCTAGAGAAGTGTCGAGGTGTTTGGGCTTTCGAACCCAGATAGGTTTCTTTGGTGGAGCTCTGGGTGGTTCATGGATCACTCCATCCTTGCGCTGACAAGCCTGGGAAGACTTAGTGGAGTGAGTCTTGGGGTATCTCTGCCCAGGAGTACCAATAGAAAATGGTACTCGAAGTGGGATCAAGAGTGGTTCTACGCCTCCGTCGGCGCGAACTCTCCCCTTCGGAGTACCAATGCACTTATCTCTTATCGGCGCGAAGGGGTGGTGAAGACTAGCTCCGACACCCTTTGCTCTCCTTCAGAGGGTGCTCGCGAAGATGAGCATGATGGACCTCGCGGAGGAGTTCATCACCCTCCGGCTCAACACCCTTGAGCGCTCTTGGCCGGAGGGCCTTTTCCAACCTTCAGGCCGAGGGGGCCTAAACGAGGTGGCATTTCAATGCCTCGGTAAGACTTCGAAGCTTTTCCACTTTCATACTTTGCTAAGAACTTTACTATGACTTAGATCTTTATGAAGCCACTCTTGAAGTGAGGACTCCGGAGGAGGCCATCGTTGCGGCAGAGCATGTTGTCGGGGCCCCGACACCAGAGCAGTAAGCCCAACGGCTTGCTTTGGTAGGTACCTAGGAGCATTGGAACAGGGTGTGGACCTTGCTCGGCTATGAAGAGGTCTAGGCTCTGCCAGACTTCTCCCATCTTGTGCCTTCGGCAACCAGCTCCAAGAGGAAAAGAGGGGATGACGACGAGCCCAAAACTTCGAGGGCTCGGCCAGAGGTCCCCGGGACCGAAGCCTCTATTCCGGAGGAGGAAATGGCCGCGGACCCTCAAATAGAAGCGGAGCCAACAAGTGCTCCAGCAACGGCTACCAAGGTGGTAGCGAAGAACTCGACGGCGACGGCTTCAGGCGCAGAGGTCGACGCGCCAGCTTTGTAGAGAAGGGATTGGGGGGCACACATTGACCCTTCTGCCTTCGAAGAAATCTCCGACGAAGGTGAACACTTCAAACATACTTCTCTTTTATATGTGGATTTTGACTTGAACTTTTTTGCAGAAGATGATGCTGGTGCGAGGCCCACCGTTCCGAAGCAAACAGAGGTCTCCAGCAGCAGCAGCGATAACAGCAGCGACAGCTCGGAGTGCGACAGCTCCTCGACTGAAGAAGACAGAGGCAACGGTCGCGACGAAGGGCATCCTCGAGGCGATGATGAAGTCGAGGTGGTGGATCGAAGTCCAGCACTGCCGAAGCCTGTGCAGGCAGTTGCGGCGGAGGAAATTGTCCGGCGTTTGCTGCTGAAGGGGGCTGTGATGGAGACGGCCATCCAAGCCTTCTGGGAGGGCTACGTAACTGTGGAGGCAGGAGGCTTGGTGGCTCAACGCAGCCTTCGAGTTATACTTTGGTCTTCGATCAACACTTATGATTTTCTTGAATTCTTCCAGGCCTTCGCACTGAACGCAGCAGCGTCAACCTCTGCGGACAGGCAGATGACACGCTTGGCCGAGGAGAAGGAGGCCCTCCGACGTGAAGTCTCGGTGGAAGTCGAGAAGCGAAGGAGGGCCGAAGCTTCAGCCGAGGCGGCGAGGGCCGAGGCTAACAAGGCTAGGGAAGCTTTGGCCTCGGAGATCGACAGGCTCCGAGTGGAGCTTCAAGCTACGAAGGATGCCGAAGCCCAGCTGGCGAAGGAGAACTCTGAGCTTCGCCAAGGAGCTCAGTGCCTTGAAAAATTTGTCGTTGGCAACATCGACGAAGCCACTCTGAGCCTGACCGAGGTCCTACAACAAATAGGGACCGAGTGTCGGGCTCTAGACTTTGGCAGCCAGGATCCAATTGGGGACCGCATCGCATTTTTGAAGGTGGTGGCTGCGACGGTGGAGCAATCTTTGAAGGGCTTCGCCTTGATGGCCGACCGAGTGGCGGGTCAAGGGGTGTTGCAAATGCTTCACGACGTGGGGTGCAACCACCTCGAAGCAGCAACCTCGGCGACTCCGGTGGCCTTCGGAGGCCAGCACTTGGTGATGCCTCCGGCCGGTGTCCGCGGAGCCTGGCGGCGACTTCAGGAGCCTTGGAAGGACCAAGGCTGCGAGCTTCAGAAAGCCCTACGCCTTCGCTGAGCCAAGGCGCATGCCTCGCCAGCTCCACCTTCGACGTCGGCACCTCCGCCTCCGAAGGTGTAGATCTCATTAGGCTCCTTGTAATTCTTAGTTGTAGGCTTGTAAAAACTTATCAGTTTATTAATATAAATGCGGGGGTACTTTATACCTGCCCAGGCTCAGTCTCCGAATGTTGACTTCGAAGTACTTGAGGACTCTGAAGAACTTCGCTAGTTATGGGTGGTCCTCGAGGTAGCTAGGTCCGAGGGCCCCCATCGGTTTAAATTCTGAGGGGGCCTAACGGCGAAGCAATCCCCGAAGTTGTTCAGGATATGCTGGCCATTGTGAAGACAGAGTACCTTCGGAGTTCTTCATCCTTGCCTTCGCGAACGGCCTTGGCAGGCGATGAAGCTTTAGACTTCTCTGCCTTCGATACGGCACCGCCAGCCTCACAGACTTCGAGCGACCTGCGAAGTGGAAGATGAGGTCTGCGGGCTTCGGGACGTGGACGAACCAGCCGTGGGAGAGCAGGCTCTGATGAGGCTTCGTCCAGTCGAGGGGGCCCTGGCCGAAAGAAGGTCAAGCGAGGGAGGGGGCCTCCACTACAACAATCCAGGAAACTTCCGTCGGCCAAAGCCGACGGAAGTTAGCCCTTTCCCGACGGAAGAAGCTAACTTCCGTCGGCAAAAGGCTAACTTCCGTCGGCATTTGGCCGACGGAAGCGGGTAGACGGAATTTAGCTAACTTCCGTCGGTCGCCGATGGAAGTTACCAGGAAATCGGTAACTTCCGTCGGCCAAATCCTAGCCGACGAAAATTATTTTTTTCTTTTTTCTTTTTTCTATCGACGGGCCAATAACTTCCATCGGCTAATGTTGGCCGACGGAAGTTAACTAAAAAATCCAAAAAAAATAAAATTTGCTGCATGTACAAGTGTATGGTACAATCAAATCATTCAGCCAAAAGCATAAAAACTAACATCCATATGAAAACTTCTTAGAATCTCGATACTCCCTCCAAACCAAACTATACAAGTTGTGACCAGCATCCAAATATTCAAGAAGACCAAATCTTCAAAGCAACCTTATAGAAGCTTCAGCTGAACCATAAGCAAGCATGTAGTTGATCTACATAAAAACAAAGAAACTTTGAATGTCAAACAATATACTCTAACAGTACTGCAATCAGACTACCTTCTGAATATTACCCAGCAGAAAATTCAGATGAGTTTCAGTAACAATTGACTTCAGTTCTCGATTTTCAGATGAATCATGGCACAAACTAGATAACCAGTGTAAAAATTGATCTGAACTGAAACTCTATTCAAGACAGATTCTGAACCAGATTTAAGATCATAGATAAAAAGGTTTCAGACTGACATTGTGCACTAAATCAGAACACACACTTCTGTTGATATTCACAAACAGTATTGATCAGTTCAGAAGTTAAATGAAAGTGTAATTGAATCAGAATCTATTGACATCAACTTGTTTACAAGGTCAGTGGATCAATTGGCACAAGAGCATCTGGTACACCTAATATAGGCACCACACGTCGCAAAGTTATAGATTGACCAACCACTAACCTGGTACAACACTGTTATAATCATCCAATGTAGAAGTGTACAAATGAAGGTGCCTATCAAAGAATGAACTAAAAATTTAACAAACAGACAAACCTGTCCCCAGAGGAAGAGCAAAGATCAGTGCACTGAATCTTCACAAGTAAACACTAGAAGAAAAGACTGCATATCTGAATGAACAGAAAGGTGGCATGGCCCTGGAACATTCCAATAGGCAATAGGCTATCACAACTAAACACTAGAAGAAGAAAACACTGCATATCTGAATGAACAGAAAGGTGGCATGGCCCTAGAACATTCCAATAGGATATAACAAGTAAACACTAGAAGAAGAAAAAAGTGCATATCTGAATGAACAGACCAGTCGTGCTCACTCGATCTACACTCTACAGCTCTACACTTACCTGAACCAAAATCTCAGAAACCTATGCAAGTTCGATTCACCCATGGCAATCGCCTATTCCACCGACTAACTTGCTACAATCAAAGGGTAAAAGTCGAGAGACTCGCCACATTGGCACCGAGAACTGCACAACTCAAGCTCACCGACGACAGACAGACGCACCCATACCCGGAATCAACACGCACGACAGCTAAAGTGGAAAATGGGCAAGGGGATGATCCAGGAGAATCCGATTAGGCCCTAGTTTGGGCGATCGGGCTGCTCCGGACGGCAACCCACTTCGATCGCGCGGCGCGTGCGGGCCAGGGACGCGAGGAGCACGTACCTGCGGTGGCGGCGGAGGCGGCGGAGGTTGGCGGAAGCGGCGGAGGCCGTGGAGGCGGCGGAGGCGGTGGAGGCGGCGAAGGCGGCGAAGGCGGCGGGAGGTCGGGGAGGCGGGCGGAGGCGGCGGAGGCCGTGGAGGCGGCGGGAGGCCGGGAAAACCTAGGGTTAAAACAAGGCATGGGCTGAGAAAAAGAGGCGCGGCCTGTGAAAAAAAAGCACGTGTACTTAACTTCCGTCGGCCACATCTAAAGCCGACGAAAGTTAATTTTAACTTCCGTCGGCTTTTATGTTGGCCGACGAAAATTAAGGGATTTATACCGGGCGGGGAAAAATGTCTCTATCTTCCGTCGGCCACTGTGAAAAGCCGACGAAAGTTAGCTTAATTTTCGTCGGCTCCTTTAGGCCGACGGAAGTTAGCTAACTTTCGTCGGCTTTTCGAAAAGCCGACGGAAGATAAAATAGCCGACGAAAACTTTCTGTTTTCTTGTAGTGCTCGAGCTCGCTTTTTCTTAGGCTTAGACACAGACTAATCGTAATTTTGTTTTCGAATTATATTTGTAACATACTTCTCAATTATCATTCAATGAATGAGATTTGTTGTATTTGCATACTTCGTCTGCATGGATCGCATAGTTTGATGACTTCGACCCTTTTAGCTTGTCACGCTCGTACTGCGCATTACATTCGCACACTTCGCATACATACTTCCCCCCTTGCTCGTGGCAGCTAGGGACTTCGTCGTTGCTGGTGTGGGCAATAAAAATGCGAAGGGGTGCACCTTTTGGGCGGCTTCGGATGCTTATAACACATCGAGTGAAGTCCTCTTTTGGGCTTCGAACGCGCTAATTAGGAGCGAAGCAAGGCTTCAGCGTTGCCAAATTAAGCGAAGCATGCTTCAGCATGCTTTGATTTGGATGCTGTGCGTGAGCAAGGCTCCGAAACGCACTTAAATTTTAAGCGAAGCATGACTTCGAGATGCTTAATTTTTAGATTAGATCACGTCACGCGAAGTGAGGCCTCGGTGCGTGTTCAGTTAGCGAAGCAAGGCTTCTTTAGCTTGGTCCTGTAGTGAAAAGGATATTTGGTGTGGATTCACTGAACCTACGATAGGTTGAGCCACCTTCGACTCTGGGTCTCCTACGACCCTGGGCCACCTTCGACGCGAGGATGCATCAGGCCAGAGCCTGGAATCCCGGACTTGCCAAGTCGTCGCCCGAAAGTCTCGAAGCCCACTGCTATGGGCCTGGAGGCGCTGTGTAGCCTTCGGAGGGATGCTCCGGATTTTGTAAAGCGAAGCAAGGCTTCGAATTTTAAACAAGGAGAAGCAAGGCTTCAGGTTTTTGATAAGATGAAGCAAGACTTCAAATCTTTAAAAGGAAACAAGGCTTTGATTTCAAAGTGCGAAGCATAGCTTCGGTTTTAAAACACGAAGCGAGGCTTCAATTTTTCAATAAGATGGAGCAAAAGTTTGCTTTAAAGACGAAGCAAGGCTTCGAATTTAAGGCGAAGCAGGGCTTCGACTTTAAGGCGAAGCAGGGCGTTGATTTTATACTAAAGTAATTGCATAATTGTACATCGAAGTGGTACTTCGGACAATGTACATACCTCGTAAAGTGGGTGAAAGCTTGCCTCGTAGCCCCTGGGGCTATGACGGCCTTCGACACATGAAGCGGAGCCCCTTGCTGGAGGGTGAGCTCCGAAATGCAAAGGTTGGGGGAAGGCGAAGATGACCTTCGAACTGCACCCGAAGCCCCTTGCCGAAGGGTGCGCGAAGCAAGAAAGCTTCGAAGCTCCCCCCTCAAGCGCACTTCGAGTTGCAGACAGTGGCAAAGAACTTAGCTTTTAGAACTAAGATACCCATGGACGGCGCCAAATGTTGTAGCAATTGTGTTAGCTACATCACAGGTTTTGTATGTGTGTGTATGGTGTGTAAAATGAACCTCGAAGGGTTCTCTAAGAGGGAGAAAGGATTTATACTGGTTCGGACATCCCCTAGGGGATAATAGCCCTACTTCCAGTTTGTGGTGGATTTGGCATGGTATGCCTCGGTGTGGTGTAGTGAACTCCAGGGTTTCATGGCCCTGGAGAAGCTATCCTGTTACAAGGGCTTGGCCCTGCTTTTATAGGCACGCAGGCCAAAGGAAAAGACCAAAATGCCCTCTATAAGTCCTAGGCTCATAGGGGCAAAAGGGGGAAAAGGAGATAGCTACTGTACAAAAGTGCTTTATAGCTTTACAGACGTGTTAGACAACGTCACTTCTTGACCAGCTAAACGACATACTAGGGGCAAAGGGGCCCCTGGTATGGCTTCTACACTACAGCAATGTGTAAATATCTGCTGGATTCGGAGTAAGGGCCAGAGCTCTTCAGGCGGAGGCTGCAAGGGAGGCTTCGAAGTACACTCCAAAGTGGGCTTCTAAGTATACTCCGAACTGAGCTCCGAACTGGGGCTCCGAACTGGGGTCTCGGAGACTTAGCTTTGAGTTGGCTGGAAAGGGTTCGGAGACTGGCTCTGAGGAGCTCCGAAGGGAGCTCGAAGGTTAACTCCGAATAGAGCCCGAAGGTTAACTCCAAACAAGGATCGAAGGCTAACTCCGAACAAGGCCCGGAGGCTAACTTCGAAGTTAGCATGAGACTAAAACCTTTCGGTCTCGACTCCGCCTTGATCCAAAATAGGGACGTCTATCTGGCCAGACAAAGCGACTTCAACATATGTCTACCCAGTGTCTCCCTCAACTGTTGGCACCACCTCCGTGCCATCTTGCACGAGTGCCTCGGTTACTATCCGAGACTCTTCATCGTCCCTCGCGAGAAGAGCTCCGAACTCCTCTCCATCTACATGTCCATGTCTTCATCCTCTTCGGATTGCTCTGGCGACAAGACAAGCGATTTTGAAGGAGTAAACGCCTTCGATTTGCGGGCCACCTTATTTGCAAGCGTCTTCACCTAGCCCGAAGACCCAATCTCAGCCTTCCTCTTCTTCATGGCTTGGTCCGTTGCGGACCAGTATGGAAGGGTCGAGGGCTCAACTCCGAGTACACACCACACTCGGTTGAACTGCTCATAAGTCCCCAACAGCTTCATCCTCTACTCCTTTTATACTATTGTAGGGGCTCCGAGGACCTTTTCCACAGACCGAAAAATTTGTTCCAGAGTCAAAGTCACGCGCGGGGCTGAAATATAAGATATCATTCGATTAAATTATTGAAGTAAAATCTATATTTGTGTATGAAACACCTTGATGCAGGATATGCAGAAAGCTTACCTGCGGAGTTCGAAGGAATTTCCCAAAGTGCCCCCTCTGGATTCTCTTTGAAGATAATTGGCAAGGCGGCCATCAGGGGAGGAATTCGGAGGCCGATGAATTCCTCCGCTAAGTCGCGCATGCTAATGCGATGACTCATGGAGTGCAGCAGCCCAAGACGGACCTGAAGTTGGCTCGGATTAGGATGGATCACCGCCTCCCTTCAGTACATGATCTCTTCTAAGGGCCCTGCCAAGGCACAAGTCAACCCCACCTCCACATAGAACCAATGGAGGATCTAGTCGGAGTACCACCTATCGTTGATGGACTTCGCTGGGAACCGATCTTGGAACTTATCGCGGAGTTTAAAATTTATGCTTCTGAAGGCAATCACCATCTTCTCCCCTCTGAGTCTGGTGAAGGTCTTTAGATGACATGAAGCTTTGTGGAGAGCAGCGAAGATTTTTGCCCTCCCCGTGCACACTTTGGCCCGCATGCCCACTCAAAAATGGCCAGACGAGCGATCACGTTGGGGGAAAGTTGGGGGAGCATTACATGGAACATGTCCAGTACCTCCGCCAGGAAGTCCACCACCGGGAGCATGAGTCCAGCCTCAAAAAATGCTTCGAACACTACCACCTCTCCCACCTGCGGCACTGGAATCACCTCCTTCTTGGGCTGACACACCTTCATTCCGAGCCTCATCTTCCCAAGGACCATTGCGGCGATCGTCTTCTTCGAGCAAGACGACGCTCCCAAGCTATATGATTGGTCCGTATACTTGGCTTACGCCTGGTGGAGATCATGAGGACCGTTAGGATGGGGATTCTCTGAAGGCCCCGCCGCCACCATCGCCTGCTACCGAGCCAAGGTCGAAGAAGGCACAAGAGCTTTGTTGCTGGTCTTCGCCATCGGAGGAAGAAAGGAGACTAAGAATATGCGCTCAGGAAGAAGAAAGGAAGTGTGTGGAAGCAGTTCGTAAAGTATCTAAAATTCACTTTTACTCTCCCTTTTATAGCACTTGAAATTCCTTGTATTGTATGTTAGAGAGCAACGTTTGGTTGCTATGTTTTAGTTTCAACACCGTTATGGCATGTAGGGTCATCTCATGAAGAGTTGCAACATCGGAGATCGTGTGACCGTTAGCCTTCTCACAGAGTAACGACTCTAATTTTGGTCTAACGACTCTAAAGGCTAACGACTATTTTGGCTCCGAAAGAAATATGACTTTGTTGGACCAAAAACGGTGACCAAAGGGGGGGGTGAATGGGAGCTTTTAAAATTTCAGACTAAAACTAGTCTTCTGTTTTAATTCTATGCTATGTGGAATAGGCTTCGAACACACCCTTCGAAGTTCTGGTTCAGAGGTATTTCACAACTCCGAAACCAGGCTTCGCCAGGAGCAAAAGTTCGAAGTCAAGAAGACTTCGCTCCACCCACAACACCAAAAACTCAACTCTGCTAAGTCAGTGCAGGCTCCGCACACTGGGTGCCTTCGAGCAGGCTTCGCACTTCACCCTTCGCAAGAGCAGACTTCCCTCTTAGGACTTCAACCAAATACTCAAGGATAGCAACTGGTGCTAGGCTTCGTACTTCAAAGGTCTAAACGCACACTAAACACACTTCGCCGAGGACTTCGACAAGGGAATAAAACGGGCTTCAATTTAAGCCAAGAATGGTGCTTCGCTAGTAATCAGAGAGGTCTTGCCTCCAGTTTACACAGAGCGAACAGACACTGAAAAAAACACACTTCACACGAACAAACTTCTCACACACCTCCAGAAGAGATCCAGTGCAAATAATCAACCCAAAAGAAGATGGTGCACAGAGAAATCAAAACATGCAGTGCAAATTAGGCATACATGTTCAAAAAATAAATGAAAACAGAATCAAAGTTTCATTGCTTGAACTGGCAACACAAAATTAACTCACAGACTGAATACAAAGAATGTGGCGGCTAGCACAGGAGCTCAAAAATGGTTACTCAAAGTGTTGATGTGACCTAGCTATCCTCCACTATTTATAGGCACTATTCAGCCCCGTGAATAGACTACTTTACCCCTAGGGTTTACACTGGTTTTTGTCTCATCAGAACAAGGGGGTACAACTGGTAGTCTACTTTATTTGGAGGCTTCTTTTGTCAGCTTCGCAGAGGAGACAGCATCAGCTTTTGCAAAGCAGACATGGTCAGCCTTTGCAGTCTTGGATTCTTCTAAAGCCCCCCTTCGCTCGCGAGGGGTGCGGTAGCTTCGGTGAGAAGCCTTGAGCCTGACAGCCTTCGCTTCACCGAAGTCAGCCTTTGATACAGTGACGGTTTTGAGCCGAAGCTGTCAAAGCCCTTGACCCTTCGCGCCATCACCTCCAGAGTGGACCACCCCATCTTCGCAGCTTTTCCTGTCTCGAACTCCGTAAGTCCATGTACCGAAGCCATTCATGGCCGAAGTACCTCAAGTCAGCCACACTCCGAAGCCCCACCTTCAGAGTACGACCCTTCGAAGTCCCTCCATCGTCCAAGGCCTTCGCATGAAGCATTCCATGAGCACTTCGTCGCAGTGTCTCTCCCTGAGCACACTCCTCGACTAACCTCACCTAGACCATGCCTTCGATGCACCTCGACTTTTGAGACCTTCGTCGGGTATACCTTCGAGTGCCTCCCTCCGGAGCACACTTCGAAAGCCCTGCATCATTGCTGAGGACTTGGTCCACCATACTCCGAAGTCACTCCATTCGGAGTATCCTTCGAAGTGCCTTGCCTCCGAGGAATTTGTCTTGAGGTACCTTCAGCCAGAGCCACACTCCGCACTTACTGCCTTCTCCTAGTGCACCTCGACCCGAGGACCGACCTCGACCCCACGCAACCTTCGCGGCCGAGCTCCCTGCTCGCGTGGCATCAAGCCTCCCGCTTGACCCAGGTTCACTTGCTGCGAAGCGTCCATCGCCTCCGAAGTCACCTGCGCACCACAGACAAACAGACAAGTGTATCAAGTACCCCAGAGACCTCTCCGGGTAAACAACCTTCGGCACACACTCCAGTGTACCGCCCAAAGTACCGAGACCTTCGGTACGAGCCAGTCATCATGTACTATCGGACACCTCCGACAGGCACACTCCACTGCAACAGCTGCAGCAGCTAGAACCCACCGAACCCCTTCAAAGAAACCCCTTCGAATCAGAGGATAAAATCTATCAATCACTCATCACAGACTCCGAAACCAACCCTTGGTTTCTCAGACTTCGAAGACACTCCCTTGGACACCTTCGAATAGGATTCGGGTCAGGAGATCCTTTACTTCCGAATATTTCTAATGGTTGTAAGGGCTCTTAGACTTCTTTTTTCAAATTCTAGACATGAAATTATTTCTTCCGTATACTGCCCCCATCACTATATAGGCAATTCAGAGAGAAGTATTCGAGGGGCTATTATTGGGGGAAAATATTTCATCCTCCAGAGATTCATGAAGCCTCAACATAAACATAATCAAAAGAAACGAAGTCAGGAGCTTTGGTCTCCGAAGATCCTAAAAGCATTAAGGCTTCACTGTATTCGGAGCTCCTTACAATGAAGGCCTCCGTCAAGGCCTCAGCATGACGAAGCCCCCCGGAGCCTCTTTAGCCGAAGGGGTACTGCCAGCGAGGACAAAAGAATTATCTTCTCACTGATTAGATTAATCTTTTACTTTTTTAACCCTACGAAGAATATTAAACAATATCTTCTATGTCGATTGTAATTAGAGGGTAAAGGAGTCTTTTCCTAATGTATTCTGTATATAAATACCCCTCTTCGTTTTATAAAGGTTATCAAATACTCAGATATTCAATACACACTTTGAACTATCACAAGCTATTATCCAACTCGGAGGTTTGGAATTGTCCACTTAAAGAAACACTTCATTTGTTAGTCTTTCAAGTTTTTCAAACCTGTTAGCATAATATTTTAAGCCAATAGTTACCTTCTAGCATGGGAAACGCTAGGTGTAGCAGAAGAACATGTCAAAGAAGTGTCTCAAGCCTATCCTCGCTTCGTCCTGACCGTTCCTCGCCAATCCAATCAGTGAAGATGACGTAGACGTTCACGTGATGAAGTCCATGAGCGTCGCTATTGGAGCAATGCCTCCATGGTATCCACACATACATGGATGGAGTACCTCCCACGGTAGCGTGCTAGCATCGCACATGAGAGATGAGTGTCCTCGATCTCAACTATTGAGATCAAGAAAGGGAGGAGAGGAGTCTATTTTTGTTAGGTCTAATCTATGTTTAAACTTGTTCTCCAAGACCTCCTCCTCCTCTATTTATATATAGGCCTGAGAGCCCCTAGTCGTCCACATCTCAAAACCCACAAATCAGTTACAACTGATTGTGTTGCAACAAATCCATTTTGTTTTACCCACATCGGAACTTTTGATTCTGGATCGGAACTTCCGATAGGGTATTTTGGTTTCTCGATTCAGCGTGACACGTAACAAATCCAATCTGTTTTCGCCCACCTCGGAACTTCCAATACACATATCGGAACATCCCATCAGTACAATTTTCCTAATTCCAAATGGGAACTTCCGGCTCGTCGGAACTTCTGAAGCAAATTTTGCTCTCTGACTCTAGTCCAGAAAATAATCGGAACATCCAATTCCAAATCGGAATTTTCTATTCATGTCGCGATCCCAACCATCGGACCTTCCGAAGTTTGTTTCACTCTCTTACTCGTGTCTCAAAAATAATCGAAACTTCCGATGCACAGAATTTTCTTGGACATATCCATCAATCTCCCGCTTGCATAAGAACCAATTATTTGCATGTTTTTTAATCCATCCCCTTAAGTGTGTGACTTGATAGGTTCATACACTAACGTATTTTCACCGGAAAACTTTTCTGACTCACTAATCAATAGAGGTACCTAGCAGCACACATTGACCCCCAAAAGTGCACAAAATCAATCTTCACTAAACCTTATATACGCAAGCACCAGTCCCTTTACCACACGCCTTCAATCAAGCTCAAGGTGAGATACGTGCCACCCTTGTTGGTTAGTGAGAAACCAAGGGTGGTTTCGGTCTGGATGATGAGTGATTGACAATGATGAGCGAGAGAGTGGTCGAGAGTATGCGGAGTGCAACGAGGGTTTCGATGTGCAGTGAAGGTGTGGTTGCCGAGGGTTTCGGCAGTGCGTTTCATTCTTGTTTTGGCTTGTCTTGTTTGTGCAAGGTGGAGATGCTGACTGACTGTCGACGGCAGGTGATCGAGGGTCGAGCGGGGAGCTTGATGCCGAGGATCAGGGAGGCCAGGTGAAGTTGGAGAAGATCTCAAGAGTGCACGAAAAAACGGAGCGAGACTCGGACGGACGGCTGACTGCGACGGCGTGTCGACTATGTTCGCGAGAGGGAGGCTAGGACAAGCATTCGCGCGGCTCGAGGGGATCGAGAGCGGAAGTGACTTGCTGGCGCTTGGAGTCACGAAGCGGTGACACGAGTCGAAGGGACGAGAAGGCTTTGTCGGTTTTTGCTGAAAACCATCGAAACATTTATCTTTTTACTAATTCAATAAAATTGAGTCATGTGTTAGTTTAAATTTTTCAGTGTCTTAGTGTGTACTTTTTAGAATATTTTTGGAATATATATATTCTGAAAATATTTTAAAGAGAGGTCTAGTGTGAAAGGGTATTTTTCAGTTTTTATTTTCAGTTTTGTATTTTGGGTCTTTCTAGGGGGCTGGTTGTAAAATTGCCTTCTAGAAGCTTGGAGTTGTTGGGATAAATATCCCTGTGTGTGTGCTGGCCGAAAAAAAGACATCCAGAACAATCCGAAGAAATGAAATATGTTTTTGCTTCCAGAACTTGTTCTACCGAGAGCTTTGCTCCTGAAATCAGGTGATTATGAACAGCGCCAGGAGCGTTGCCGGAAGATGAACACCGCTGCCGACAACGATTTGCTACAGCGTGAAGACCAGGCGCTGGAGGTAAACTCATTCTGAATGCGATTTTGAGATCCCATTATCTTGTGTTTTTGGTACAGAAATCGATGTGGATGTTTATACATGATCTGTTGTACAAGTTGTGAATGTTCTATTTTCGAAATTTGCATCATGTTTCTATGAGTCTGAGTAATTCTTTTGAATATCCTATGTGATGTATCTGGATAGGTTTTAGTTTTGAATTGTTTTTTCTAAACCAAGTCTGTTCATCCAAATTTTCACTACCTGTTGCATCACATGAAGATGAATAGTGTGGGCATTTTGAACATCCAGAACCTTTAAGCAACAAAAATTAATTTGAACTTTTCTGCTGTTGTTTTGCCGAGAGCTTCCGTCTGAATTGAATTGGTGATGAACACATGATAGTGAACAGCGCTGCTGGTTTTGCCATTTCTGCTACAGCACTGCTGGCTTTTGCCATTTCCGCTACAGATTTCTTGCCGAGGTATTTGTTCTTGCTGGGATTACATGATGAGGAACAGGAAGTCTTGAGATTGCCAAATTTGCTATAGTTGGTCAAAATTATGAATCTAAGTGCTCTATGTGACAAAAATTTCAGTTACTGAGTTTAGTGATTGAATCTGTTTTCAGTGTGATTTCATGTGTTAATTGGGACTGTTTTGTAGTTTGAAGTCATTCATGTCTATTTTCTAAAGCTGAAAGTCTAAAGTGCTTGATCAGAACTTCAAAACTACCTAATATCTTACGATGAACAGGATTGTCTCATCTGTTTTCAGAGTTATGTATATCATCTGAGCTCCTGCTTTTGAGCAGTATTTTCTGTTCTAATTGAATTAATTGACCTGTACTTCGATCCCAATTTCTAGTTTAACTTGAATCTACTATAATTGATGTTTGAATGAAGTTTTGATACTATATATCTTGTCTAATTGCTGAATTAGGAATCATTTGATTTGAAGTTGTTAATCCTGTTCAGAGTATGATCTGCTACAGTAGTTTCATATATGTTTCAATACCCAATTTCTGAATTCAAAACTGATCTGAAAGTCAAGTGTGTTCCTGAACTTGAATACTGAATTTGCTGTTCTGTGATTGTTTAAAATATGTTGTCGGATTAGAAACAGTTCTGCCAAAGAAAATTTTATGACAAGAACTCTAAAGTTATTCAATCAGCATTGAGTATTTTGAGGATATAGATTGCTTCTCATATACTGAATATAGATGTGCTGATTTGAATGAAATTTGTCTCAGCTTTTGTTTTCTTCCGATTCAGTATGTTGACTCATATGAAAAACTCTTAGAATGAATAGTGTACTGAAATTGCTTTAAACCTGAATGAGTGATTGCTGTTTTAATACTCAAACTTGTAGAAGTGCAAGGTTACAATTTGGGTATGAATTGAAGTTAACCTGGGTTCATTGGTTTGCTCAAAGATTGAATCGGAGTTTGAATTATTAAATCAGTTTTGTATTTGTTGTTGTCGGACAAAGAATAGTGTTGGCGTTTAGAGAAATTTTCAGGAACTCTGTTTTGCTTGATCAGATGAATGAATTTTCAGAATTCTTAATGCATAACATATTCTGAAGTTGGTTTGCTGAGTTGAAGTGAAATTGAGAAGGAAATTTGCAATCTGAAACTATAGTTGTCAAATACATCTTGCTGAATCCGTTTACTATTCACCATCTGAAAATTTTCAGAAGTGGTTGATTCAAAATTGTGATTGAGTAAAATTATTCTGATTTAAATTTTTCCACTCTATTTGGTCTCTTGTGTGAATGTGCTGATAGTTATGGTCTGAAAAGTTTGAATTAAAGCTGTTTTGTGTTTTGGCCTTTTTGAGAAGATCAATCTTTGTACTGTGTTGAATTGAAATTTGAAACTGTGTTTTTAGATGTGCATTGGGTGATTTGATTAGGCCATCACATTCGAAAGAAAGTGTCGAGGTGCCTATTCACCCCCCCTCTTGTCGCCATTTCGATCTCACAGTTAGCTCGATATTTCACTTGATCAAGTATCGGATTCAAATCATGACTAACACCTTAGTATTCGATGCCTATTACAGGGTAGAAAGGGGGTATTTATAGGTAAAAACTCTAAGGAAAAGACCTATTTACCCCTCAATTACAACCGACATAGTGGAAACTATTCGGTACCCCAAATAGGGTTAAAATATTAAAATCTATCCGGAGAAGGTAGATAAGGCAGACGTCTTATCAGTCTTGCTATTTTCCACGGTAGCTTTGGAACCTCCAAAGGATACCTTCAGACCATGAAGCCGAAGTATCCTTTGACTTACAAACTTCATCATCTCCAGAGATGAATGCAAACTTCGATGCTAGTGAATTATCTTTGACTTTTGATCTCTAAAGTCCTGAGGATGAGGTATTTTCCCCCAACAGTAGCCCCTTGAATACGCTTCTCCGATTTAACATGTATGGCAGGAAAGCAGTATACGCAAGGAATATTTTCATATTCAGGGACTTAGAGAAATTTAAAGGTGTTACAGTTATTCGAAGGGTATTTGACATCGAAGTATCTCTGATGAAAACTTCGAACTGGGACTGCTGTGTGAACGCTTCGTAGGGAAGTGAACCATTACAGAGGCGGAACATCGTGAAGAGCCGTTAATTTTTAGCCGTTACCCTTCAAGTAGCCGTTATGGTCCGAAAAAAGGTAACTGTCGAAATTTTACCGTGGGTTCACACCTTTCTTTCTTCCTGGTCCCACCTATCAGCGACAGAAGTCGAACCTGCAATGCGAACATGATCGAGGCGCAGTAGCTAGCAGAAAGGCTATAAAAGGGGGGTCGAAGCCCACCGAAATTTTTTATAGAGCTTAATTTCCGGAGCCTTCTTTCTTCAACCTCCAAATCTCATCTCAACCTTTTGAGCGATCAACTTTGGCGCAGAGGCAGTGGGTACTTTGGCACAGAGGTAGGCGTGGGAGGCTTCAGCAGCGGCGGCCATGGCAGGAGCTCCAGGAGGTTCTTGGCCAAAAAATCCTCGCGAGCTTCACCCTTCATCCAAGAAGCCAATCCCGCAAAGCTTCCTTATCGGTCAACCAACAAGCACGGCGGAATCAATTGAAGAGGAAGTGAGCAGGAAACTGGGCCCCGGAATGAGGACTCGGGTCCTCGGAATGGAGTCGACCCCAAAGCAACGAAGCGGAGAAGTGGTAGTCTTCGAAGCGTTCTTCGAAGCTGGACTGGGACTCCCTGCCATCAATTTTCTGTTAGAGGTATTAGAAATGTTCCATATTACCTTGCCGCAATTGTCCCCCAATGCTATTGCAAGACTGACGATCTTCGAATGCGCTCTTTGGGGCGAAGGATGCGAAGGAAGATCAGAGATCTTTGCTGCCACCGACGAAGCCACCTGCCAACCAAAGCCACAGGACGGACCTGGAGATACCAAGGTGCTGACAGCATTCGGAAGTGTCAACTTCCAGCTTCGGAAGGAACATGCACAACATTTTCCAGCGAAAGCCATCAACGACCGGTGCTATACCAACTGGATCCTCCGGTGGTTTTACACCGAGGTCGGAGAAGACTCCAGCTTCATAGGGCCCCTTCAAGAGATTTGGTTCCGGAAGGAGGCTGATGTTACCCTGAACCCAAGCCTGCTCTGAACGTGGATTAGGTTGCTTTCTTCGATAGCTAGCCATATGAGCATGTGGGATCTGGCGGAGAAATTCATCGCCCTCCAGATCCCACCTCTCGGAGCTGACTAGCCGATTGCGTTTCAACACACTTCGGAGGGAGAGCTTCGAAGCCTAGGTAAATCTCAACACTTCCTACATTAACACATTAGGAAATGGATAACATACTTATGAAATGCTACCTCTTTTCAGTGGCTCCTTTGGCGCTGGCTCTAGAACAGATCGTAAAGGCCAACGAACGGGTGCTCGGAGCCCCTACCGTGGTGGAGAAACAACGAAGGGTAGAGCTGATGGGAAGCTGGGAGTGCTTCAACAGAGTGTGTAGGGCTCTCGGAATGGAGCCTCCACCTCTGTCAGACTTCAACTCGACTGGAGTGGCCCCTTGAAAGAGGAAAGCCATTGCCGAGCCTTCCAAGAAGGCCATCAAGACCCCCGTCAAGAAGGGGAAGAAAACGCTGAAACCTCCTCCTCAACCAACTCCGGTGTCTTTGGGTTCTTCCCTGAGCATTCGAAGCTCTTCTTCGGAGGACTCAAGAGAGAAAAACTCCGATGTCCGGATGGGGAAGGCTCTCAAGGAATACCTTGTGGAGGATAGTGAAGATGAGGCCTTGGGAACAGCCGGAGCTCCTTCTCATGAGGCCATGGAAGCAGATACAACGCACTCCCCCGAACTAATCGCAGCTGGCTCAGGACTTGAGGCAGTTGTTCCCAACTCGCCTATGGCCGGGGTGATAGTACCGGAGATCAGGGTGCCTACAGCGACTGCACCGGAGCTGACTTTTGGGGGTGACCTCGAAGAGTACCTTCGGATGTATGAAGTCTTGGAGGACCCCACAATTCTCCCTCAAGGCGCAGACGAAGGTATACTTCGAAGCTTTTGCCTTCGCAATTCCTGCAATAACTATTACCCACAAATATTCACTAAATACCTTAATTTTTGTAGGTGCGTCGAGGAGTAGCATGGCTCCAATCACCGATGGAGCTTCTGCTTCTCTTGGAGTTGAGGCTCCAGTTGACGTAGTGGCTCCAATAACCGGAGCCATCTCGAGCGAAGCAGTTCCAGCTGAGAGGGCAACGGTCGAAGGGGGAACTACCTCAGCCGGAGTTCCAACTCCGACTTTTGTGTCGGGGAGGGGTAAGAGCATGACGAGCTTCGGTCCCCTCCCTGCCTTGATGGCGACGCCCTCCTCCAATGATCCTTCGGCGAGCAACTCAGAGGAGGAGGCCGCGATAGATGATCGCCAGGCCCTATCTTGGCTCCCTCTACTGGCTCCATTCTTGGAGCAACGGACAGGCCTCCGGGCGCTTCTGGAGCCCTTGGCGGACAAAGGCCAGGAAGTCGTGAACTCTGAACTAGTCTCCGTCTTGAGCGAAGCCAGAGCCCTGGAGCTCAATTTGGCCCTCGAAAGGGCTGCCCTTCAGGTATGCTACATATCGCAAGTATATTCAATAAATAAATCGAATTACTTGGTACTTACTTTGCTTTTTTTTGTAGCAATTTGTCCTTGCTAGAGCAGTAGCGACTTCCAATGAGCTTGAAACTAATCAGCTCAGAAGGAAGGTTACTACCCTCCAATCTGCCCTTAAAAGCTCTAAAGACAAAACACTTTGACTAGAGGAGGAACTCCTCGAGGAACGGAGGACCAGAACCGCCATCGACGAAGCACTTCGGGCCGAGCAGCAGAACAACACTGCACTCAAGGCTTCGGCTCAAGAGATTGAGGCTGAAAATGTGGTGCTCAGGGCTGAGGTTGAGAAGCTCTGTCAAGCAGCAACAAATTCCAGCACGTAACTCGTGGAGCTTCAAGACTCGATTCAACAAGCATTGGCTCAAAAGAGCACTTTGCTATCCAAGATGGCCAAAGTGTCTGCTACTACTGCTAGGCTGGAAGCGGCGGAAGAAAAGAATGCCACCATCACAGAGTGTACCATGGATACCCTCCGAGGTACCTTGGAGTACTTTGGCACGAAGTTCCCTTTGACTTTAGCTGTGGCGAATGAGCCCCTCGAGCGGAAGTTAAAGATGATCCAAGTGGCAACACAGCTGATGATGGGCTCTGGGGTTCGGTAGAAAGAGATCTCTCGACAAGTTGCCGAGATCGGAGTCCTTCGTCACCTTGAAGCTCTCGGAATATCTATTGCTCCAGTTGGGGGTTCGATGCCTGCGGGCTTTGCCAATGAAGACTCGCTGTGTCCTTCGGTGGATGTAGCTTCTTCCTGGGAAGATTTCCGAGCCACTTGGAAAACGGACCACAAGACTGTAACAAAAGTTTGGATCGACGAAGCTCGCCGGTAGAAGCAAGCTTAGATGAAGCCTCCACTTCCGACTTCACCGGCTCCGACTCCGCCTGCTCCGCCAGCTGACCTACAGGTTTAGCTTCATAGGTTGCTTATGCATGTACAAGAAACCTTGTAAAAGCCCCTTTTATTAATGAATGAAAAGTTTATAAACGAGGAAACTTTGTTTGGATGTTTATTCTTTAGGTTTTGCCATACACTTCAGAGCTTGACTTTCAAGTATTGGAACTTAGCAAAGGGCTTCACTAGTAGTGGGTTGTCGTCAAAAGCTTAAGACCTTATCGACACTCACACTTCTCTGTTCCTCGAGGGGATCAAGGGGAGATAGCACCTGAAGTCCATCATGAGGTCTTGGCTTATATTAAAGTAGAGGATAAGGAAGAAGCATCTTCATCCTCCGAATACGTAGATTGGTTTGACTCGGAGTACCAAGCTGAAGATCCAGTGGAGGCTAGTTCTGAAATACTTCTATCTTGGGCTAAACTTCAAGAGGAGCAGAAAAAATTGCGAGCTTCGAAGAAGAAAAGCACTCGGACTAAGAAGAAGGTTTCGAAGACTTCGGGCTCCGAAGGTCGAAGTGGTCTTAGAACTAGCTCTAGAGGTCAGAGAGGTCTCCGTTTCTATCTTGGCTTAGATCAAAACTTCTCTTGATGTAATAATATGATTATCCAATTAATATGAATTTCTTTGGAAGCATCTTTTTGTTGTTCCTTACTCCCCTATCCCTCCTTGTGGGTGGGGGACCGTACGCGTTGCGATAGGGTCCGTCGGACACAATGATTGATATAACAATCTGATGCTTCGCACAACACATGGTAATCATACTTCACTCTTTCGTAGAGTTCTTCGAACTGTACGTTCGTATTATGATGTTTGTAAGTTTCGGGGCTAAGTTTACACTTATAAGCTCCAATAGCAGTCGCTTAGGACTTAAAAAGTGTTTCATTGGCCTGAGCCTTGAAACCTTATTGCTTGGTCACCTACGACTCTTTTACAGATACTTCGAACCCGGAGGCCGGAAATCTGTTCTTTTAAAGTCCTTAGACTCTTTTACGGATCCTAACAAGCTAGAGCCTAGATTTCGTAGGCTGGCCACCTTCGGCTCTTTTATAGATGCTTCAAACCTGGAGACTAGAAATCTGTTATTTTAAAGTCCTAGTTTAAGCTCATTCACTTTTATCTTCGGGTCATACCATTTCTTTGTTTGGTCTTGGTACTTCATCAGATTGGCGACAGCTCGAAGCCTTGTTTCTTCTGACAAATCCAGCGAAGTATTTCTCTCGTCTTCATTTCTAGGTTGTACTACGCGAAGGGATCCTCCTTTGAGCTCCGTAGGAGTCATGGCCTCATCTCCGAATAGCAACCTAAATGGGGTAAAGCCCTTGGACCTAGCTTGAGTGGTCCGAATGGACCACATAATCTTAGGATGTTCTTCGGTCCATAGTCCTTTAGCCAATCCGACAAACCTAAGATTTAAACCGGAAAGAATATTTCCATTGGCTCGCTCGACGGCTCCGTTGGATTGTGGATGGCGAACTGATGTGAAGCATAACTTGATGCCCAGTTCTTCGCAAAATTATTTAAAGGGTTCGGCTTCGAATTGGGTGCCATTATCCATAGTTAACTCCCTTGGCACTCCGAACCTGCATATGATAATTTGCCAGAAGAATTTTTGCACATTTCTTGAAGTGATAGCAGTTAGGGGTTCAGCTTCGACATATTTAGAAAAATATTCAATTGCTACCACTGCAAACTTCAAGCTGCCTTTTGCCATTGGAAAAGGGCCGATGAGATCCATTTCCCATCGTGCCATTGGCCATACCGGTGCAATAACTTGAAGGGTGTTGGTGGATGGTGGCTCCGTCTACCCATCCACTGGCATCCTTGACAGGTTCGAACTAACTCTTCCGCATCTCTTACAATTGTTGGCCAATAGAGCCCCTACCGAAGTGTCTTTCCTGCTAGAGCACGGGGGGCCAGGTGACTTCCACATAAGCCTTCATGAATCTCCCAAAGTATATCTTGGCATTCGGGTTGTGAGATGCACCGGAGTAGGGGAGAACAAACTCCGACTTTGTACAATATCCCATTGACAAGACTGCGCTGTTTTGCAAGACATCTACTATCGGAGTCCGCCAATCTGCAGCTGGGATGCAAAGGACTTCTATGGAGGGTAATTGATTTACCGTAGGCTTGATAAATTCTTCATAGAAAGCACCCTATGGGACGTCCAATGCTTTGGCTGTAGCCTTCGCTAGAATGTCTGCAAGTTGATTATCTGCTCGAGGGATACTCCGAACAGAAAATCCTTTAAATATCGCTTCTGTCTTGTGGATTTCTTCTAGATACTTTGCAAGATGCGGGTTCCTGGCTTGAAAGCTTTTGTCAACATGCCCTGCGATGACCTGGGAATCTGTTTTAATTATGATCCTTGCTGCTCCAAGTGCCTTTGCCTTTCGGAATCCTAGCAGGATTCCTTCATACTCTACGATATTATTGGTGGTCTTAAAGTTGAGCCTCATAGAATACATGGCCTTCTGTCCTGACGGCGATATTATCACAGTTCCAGCTCCGGCACTAGATGCCTGATAGGCTCCATCATAAAAGATTGTCCACAGACCTTTGGAGGTTTCTTCTAGAGCCCAAACTGCAGATGGAGTCCACTCTGCCACGAAGTCAGCTATGATCTAAGATTTGATAGCTGTTCTCGCCATGAAGGAAATATCAAAGGGGGCTAGCTCGATAGCCCATTTTCCGATCCTACCGTAGAATCTTTGCTCCGAAGCATATCACCAAGGGGATACGAGGTAGGAACGATAAGATTATGTGCTAAAAAGTAATGCCTTAGCTTACGCGAGGCCATTACCAAAGCATAAGCAAATTTTTCGAGCTCGGAGTATCTTGTCTGTGCTCCGGACAAAGCTTCTGAGACGATGTAAACTGGGTTTTGCCCCAGTTATCCTTTAAGCTCAACTTCCTTGACCAATATTGCACATACTACGGAGCCCGTTGCTGCAAGATAAAGAAGGAGAGTTTCTTCCGGGAGGGGCACAATAAGTGTTGACAGGCTTCCGAGGTAATCTTTAATATCATCGAAGTTGTTCTGGCACTCCGGCGTCCACTTGAATCTTTCGGACCCCTTTAGAGCTTTAAAAATCAGAAGGCTTCGCTCGGCTGATCTGGCCAGGAATCTACTAAGAGCTGCGAGCCATCCTATTAGCTTCTGGACCTGCTTCAGATTTTCTGGTGGAGCCATTCTTTGCAATGCACTTATCTGCGTCGGTCTAGCTTTGATTCCCCTACTCAAAACTAAGTACCCTAGCAGTTTTCCTACTTGTGCCCCGAATGTATATTTTTTAGGGTTGAGGCGAACTCCACATGCTCGGAGGCTCTCAAATGTTTCAGTTAAGTCTAGGCTATGATTGTGCTTTACAACACTCTTTATTACAATGTCATCCATATAGGCTTCGACATTTCAGCCTATTTGGTGACCTAGAGCCTTAGCTATCAAACGTGAGAAGGTGGCTCACGCATTCCGCAAGCCAAAATGCATTCGAACATAACAAAATACTCCGTAGGGGCTTATAAAACTCGTCTTGGCTTTGTCTTTGCACTTTAGCCAGACTTGATGATAACCGGAGTATGCATCCAGGAAGCTCAGTAATTCGGAGCCAGCCGTAGAATCTACCAGCTGGTCTATTCGGGGCATAGGGTAGGGGTCTCGTGGGCATGCTTTATTTAATGATGTGAAATCAATGCACATGCGCCACTTGCCGGAGCCCTTCTTCCTGACAAAACAGGGTTAGCTAGCCACTCCCTGTGAGCTACTTCCCTGATGATGCTAGCCCTTAGCAATTTTTCCACTTCTACCTTGGCAAGGTCTGCCCTCACTAGTGATAACTTACGGAGCCCCTGGCGCACTGGCCTAGCCTTCGGATTGACAAGCAAACTATGCTCGATGATACTCTGGTCAACCCCGGTGATGTCTTCGTCAGTCCAGGCAATGATATCCAAATTTTGTTTAACTACTTCCTCCAGTGAAGTAACTATCTCTGAAGGTAGCCCCTTGCTGAACTGTATTGGGTACTCCTTGCCATCTTTCAGGATTATCTTCGTGACGGCATCGCCTTCTGGGCTTGGCTTTAGTGAAAGGCCCTTCGAGGAGTTTGAAAACTCCGATGTCTCCTCCGTGTGTTCTGACACACTGTGCACTTGCCAAGGGTCAAATGACTAACCGTGGCCATACTCCACTCATCGGGCTACAACTTGGTCTCCTGAGATAGTGAGAACTCCACCATGCATGGGCATCTTGAGACATAAGTAGTTATGATGTGCTTGTTAATAGCAAAAAATGGCATTAATGGCTAGATTGTCAAAATATCAATTTTGGTGATTTGGGCCAAAAATACACATGTCCAGGGTCCATCCGAAGCCCTACAGGGCCGAAGGTCCATTGAGCTATAGGCTCCGAAAGCCTCTAGCCAGCCCATGCGCTTCGGCCAGGAAGACTTCGGAGGCCCACGCCACCAAAGCTTCGGCCCGAGGAGCAGGCCTCGACGGGCATGGCCGAAGCCCACTTCGGTAGAGATATAGTTGTATGCATTTCCGGCTCAGTTTTTATCTCCATCCGGCTGGGTTAATAGAAGATTAGATCAGAGATTAAGCCCTATAAATAGATAGGTGAGGCCACCGTAGAGCCCCCCAACACAAACCAAACCGAAGCCCTAGCTTTGATCGTATTTACTTTACCTTTATTTTCCTGTACCTCTTTGTGGGTTTGCCTGGAAGCCCTCCGCCGGCCACTACGGAATAGTGGTAACCCTTGTTACTTCGCTTGTGAAGTATCCGTTGATCTACGTAATAGATTTCTATTGCCTTGTTACTTCGCCTGTGAAGTATCCGCTAATCTGCGTAACAGATTGCTACCTTCGCTATTAGTGCAACACTTAGCATAATTCGGTCCTCAAGCCGAATTGATACTTCGCTCTCTTTTGTTGAAGGTTCCCACGTTCGGAGCTACTTCGTCGGAGGTGTCTGGAGCTGAGAGATCAATCTCAGAGGTCACCAGGACACCCTTCGGTGGGACTGCAGGCTCCGGCAACAGGCTTCGCCAGCACACTTCATCGCAACGGGCTTCGCCACGACCATACTCCGCACTGGACGAAGTTACGCCCGCGCGTGGCCCTCGCATCATTATTCCATAGTTTGCTGTATTGGAGATCTCATGTCGAACCCCGCTGTTCGGAGGTGATCATCGCGTCCAGATCCATTCGGAGTCCATCTTCGGCCGGATCAGTCCGAATGCCGAAGCAGCCTTCGGCGGGATACTTCGCACCAGACACCGAAGGTACACTTTGGTGACCCCTTCGCATCAGGCTTTGAAGCAGACAGGCTCCGATCGATTTGCTGCTTTTAGTTTGTTTAATACGTTTCTTTCGGCTAATTGGATTATTTTGTGTGATTTGATTGTCTGGCGACTCCACCCCCTTATCACGACTAACGGTAGTCGGAACGCGACGTCGGTGCTGCGTCACGGTTAGGCTTGTCCCTTAGTATCCACACACTTTTGGATCGTCGAACTGACCCGAGAGTGGGGGCATGTTTCCGTGTCAACACACTTTTTGGCGACTCCGCTGGGGAAGGCTACGCCAACATGACAAGTACATCTACATCGGCCAACGGTACATCTACGTCGACTACTACGTCTACACCACCGATGGACACAATAGGAGGCACGGATATCGACAACTGCAACATCTTGACACCCACACTTGAAGATATCCCCGCAGAAGACCGAGCAGAGATCGAGGCAAAGTTAAAGGTGCTCCAAGACATGATGCTTGGGGGCTACGTTAAGACATGCGCAGGCTTCATCAAGCGCGATATCATCACCGCCGACCTCACTCAGGTCCAGGTAACACCTATATCGCCTTGTTTATCTTCATTAGAGATTGAGCAAAAAATAGCCGCATCAGTAGATCAAGCCGTTAGTGCTTCGGTAGCCAATCGTTTAGATTCGGCAGTCAGCTCCCAAGTAGAGGCGACTCTTAGGAGGTTCGGCTTTACTAAGGCCGTACCCCCAGTTCCTATTGCTAGTGCACCTCTGACAAACCACGTATATGGTAGGACTAACGACAGCACTGGCACAATCATGTCTCCAGCGTCAACACTTATGGCCGAGACCAATCTTTACAGCTACGGTCAAACTAACAGTGCGTACCACGCACCACAACCTGTGCCACATGCGCAGGCGCTCGGTCACGAACACATCATACAAATAGCGCGCAGGGAAGAGGCTCATGGCTGACACACCGATGTCCCACCACGTGTCGTGGCCCCGCATGAGAGACGCACACAAGCAACATGCCAAATGACATAGAAGAGTTGGTCCGCGCAGTATTTAGAGAGTGTGCCGGCTTCTTGCTCAAGGGACGGGTTAGGGTTTACCGTAAGCCATACCCCGACCATCTTGACACAGTACCCTACCCCCGCGGCTGTAGAATCCCTGAATTCACTAAGTTCGATGGCGAGGGTAGCAAAACTACACTAGAGCACGTTAGTGAATTTTTGGCACAATGTGGAGAAGTTAGCGGGATAGATGCTCTAAAAGTTAGAATATTTTATCTCTCTCTATCCGGCACCACCTTCACTTGGTTTTCGGCGCTCCCGCCAAACTCCATTCAGACGTGGGATGATTTAGAGCGGAAATTCCATGATTATTTCTACACGGGTGAAACAGAACTTAGGCTTTCACAATTGACATCGGTTAAGCAGAAATCTAGAGAGAGTGCCTCTAAGTACATCAAGCGTTTTAGGGATACTAGAAACCGATGTTTTAGCCTTAATATTTTGGAAAGGGACTTGGCAGAACTAGCTTTTAATCGATTGCGTTCCAAAATTAAAGAGAGGTTAGATAACCAAAACTTTTTAGAAATTAGCCAAGTTTTATAGCAGGCTTTGGTCCAGGAAGGCCAAACCAAAGATAAAAAGTTTATTAAGACATTTAGCAAGCCTAGGGCTGAAATCCACATCATGGAATGTTTTGACGAGGAAGAATCGGAAGAGGAGGATTCGACCGATATGTACGCGGCCGAATGGGTGTGGAACGCTAAGAATAAACCTGTCACCTGCTCCGAGTTACGACCATCCCCCACAAAGAATCGACTTAGTGAGGTCAAGTACTCGTTTGATATAACTAAATGTGATAAAATATTTGATTTTCTCTTAAAAAGTCAGCTTCTCAGGTTACCCAAGGGTCAAGTCATTCAATCTGCCGATGAGTTAAAGAAGCATCCGTACTGTAAGTGGCATGATTCACATTCATATAATACTAACGACTGCAATGTTTTTCGACGGCAGATCCAATCGGCCATAGAAGAAGGACGATTGAAGATAGACCATAATCCGAAGATGAAGCTGGATAAAGATCCTTTTCCCGTCAACGCCATCGACCTCGGCGAGAAAAAGGTGTTGATTAGGCCAGAACAGGCCGAGTCGACTAAGGGGAAGGACGTAATTGTTGGAGAACCGTGAACTCGCATGCTCATACCGAAGAACCCCGAGGTTGGAGTGTGGAAACAAAACATTAACACCACTTCGGCTAAGGCTCGCAAGAGGCCGAAGGTAACATATAACATGCTGTTGAACAAGCATCAGAGAAGGGCCAAGGAAACAGGACCACACACTAAGAAGCTAAAGCAGCCGAAGGGTCTGGGGCTCTCGGAGGGTAGCTTCGGACAAAGGCAGGTGAACCCTCCACACGAAGGCTTCGGGCCATGATGGCCTGATACTCCGCATGGTGGTTCTGGGCCACGATGGCTAAATTCCCCGTACAACAGCTTCGAACCCCAGTGGTCAGGCCCCATATGCAATAATTCGGCCGCCAATGGCCGAACCTCGCACCGTGTTGGACTTCTCCGATGGGAGGCTTCGGCCCACACTGGCTGAACGTACCTCCGGCCTGGCAGGAACCTTTGCTGGTGTGGTCCGAGATACCATCAACTCCATCGAACCCCCCTCCGGGTAACGGGTTCAGCTCATAGTGGGCGAGGCCACTAGACCGCCGCCGCCGCCTCCTCCGTATGATTGGATGGGATCCCGTGTGCTACGTACGTATCTGGGTCAGGGTACCCTCCGCAACCTAACACTATTCCTTGTTTTCCTTCGGAGTATTATGGATGGCAGGGGCAAACAGACGTAGCGGAGGGGGGCATCGTCCACAGACTGTCCGTGGTTCCTCCAAATCGGACCATGCAGAGCGAAGCCGAAGGGTGCGAGCACGCGGAGGCTGAGGTCAGGGAGTCTGAAGCCATAAACATCAGAGTTGGGTCTGAGGAAGTCCCAATCCCAAAGACTTCGTCACCGAGGCCTGACGGAGGTAAGTCTTATGCTTCGGCCGAGCTCTGCACCGAAGACTGGTTCGATCGGCCGAACGAGGCCGGTCCGACTATCGGGGTCCGTAGCGAAGGCCCCTCCGAACACATGGTGCACAAGGCCGAAGGGCACTGTACCACTTCGGCAAGAATTAATGGAAGCCGAATAGTAGCACCCGACACCAAGCCGCAGCCATCTTGGGCCCCTCTAGGCATGTCCAAATCACAAAAGAGACGCCTACAAAGACTACGAGCACAGGAGATGCGTGAGAAGAAATCTAAGGCCGAGCGTGACGCTATCTTCGAAGAAATCTGCACTCGGCCAGCTACAAAACATGTATGGAGGGAGAAGCCGGTTGAGATAAACAACCCGGCTCCTAGTCCGAGCGACGACGACGACGACATGCTCGATGATGACTACTCGCCCATCTCTAAAGGGCCCGCACCCTAGGTGATGGACATCAACATCGTCATGCTACATGCTGAGTTCGCACTACCATAGGACGAGGCCGAGGTCGCCTAATTGAACCTCGGCCTACGCAACACCATCATCGAGAAGCCCGAGGACTTGGCTCGCCATCTGAAGCCTCTCAACGTCAGAGGTCACATCGATGGAAAGTCGATTTCCCGAATGCTCGTCGATGGCGGCGCCACTGTTAAGTTAATGCCTTGTTGAAGAAGCTTGGCAGAGATGAGGATGACCTAAAGAAGACCAACTTGATGCTCAACGGCTTCAACGGTGAGAGCTCCGATGCCAAGGGAGTACTCTCTATGGAGTTGACGGTGGGCAACAAGACGTTGCCAACAGCATTTTTCGCCGTCCACGTACAAGGTAACTATAGCGTACTACTCGGGCTCGACTGGATTCACGCAAACTGTTGCATTCCCTCTACTCTACACCAGTCACTGATACAGTGGCACGATGATGAGGTAGAAGTAAATTCTGCGGATACTTCGGCCCAAGTAGCATTGGCCAATGTATCAGTTGACGCCGTCCATAACAAAGTAGAATGTTCGTCAAGTAGAGATCTTTCGGATTACGATTTTGTTAGGTTTGTACCAGTGTCTGTAAATCCGACTGGAGTAGCACGGCTATTTTTGTATTAATAGTCATGTCTAGCAAGAGTAATCTAGATTGGCTAAAGTCTCGTGTGGAGCAATATCGGTCTAATAAATATTGTATTGCTGAGGCCATCATGGACTTTAGCGAAGTAGAGAAATTAGGACAAGGTTTTGCGTTGGCTGACCCCTTGGAGGAAGTTGACATAGGTAATGGTAGCATCCCAAGGCCGACTTTTGTAAACCAACATTTACAGCACGGTGAAAAGGCTGAAGTAATAAAGTTACTTCAGTCGTATGTCGATTGTTTCGCATGGGAGTATAGCGAGATGCCAGGGCTAAGCCGTGAGCTCGTGGAGCATCGGCTGCCTATAAAGTCCGGATTTAGGCCTTATAAGAAGCCTCCCCGCCGCTTTAACTCGGTCGTCTATGACCGAGTCAAAGAAGAAGTGGAGCGGCTACTCAAGGATGAATTTATTAGGCCGTGCAGGTACGCAGAATGGGTTGCTAACATCGTGCCTGTAGAGAAGAAAGGGAGTGACAAGACACGTGTATGCATTGATTTCAGGGAGCTGAACAGAGCCACTCCAAGGGATGAGTATCCAATGCCGATAGCCGACATGCTGATCAACGATGATTCAGGACACAAGGTACTAAGTTTTCTTGATGGCAATGCTAGTTATAATCAAATCTTTATGGCCGAAGAGGACGTCTACAAGACTGCCTTTCGATGCCCTTGTTTTTTCGGTCTGTTCGAGTTGGTCGTCATGACTTTTGGTTTGAAAAATGCTGGCGCCACGTATCAGCGCGCTATGAACTTAATCTTTCATGATTTGCTAGGGGTTATATTAGAAGTTTACATCGATGATATTGTAGTCAAATTGGATGCTATGGGAGACCATTTAGCCGATTTGAAGGTTGCTTTTGATAGGATGCGGCAATACGGTTTGAAAATGAACCCACTCAAGTGTGCTTTCGGCGTGTCGGTGGGTAAGTTCTTAGGTTTCATGATTCATGAGAGAGGCATAGAAATTGATCCTAAGAGGCTTGAGAATATTAGAAACATTGCAGCGCCGACGTGCAAAAAGGACGTACAGAAGTTGCTAGGCAAGATGAACTATTTGCGTCGCTTCATATCCAACTTGTTCGGCAAGATTGATGCCTTTGTCCCCATACTCCGGCTAAAAAATGAAGCCGAGTTCACTTGGGGGGCAAGCCAGCAAAGTGCTTTCGAGAAGATCAAGGAGTGCTTGTCATCACCGCCTGTGGTGAGAGCACCCAAAGTAGGGATTCCGTTTCGGCTATACGTCTCTACTGAAGATAGCGTGATTGGGGCCGTGCTAACCCAGGAGGTAGAAGGGAAAGAGTACATCATCACATTCTTGAGCCGCCGCCTGATGGACGCCAAATCCAGGTACACATTTGTGGAATGGTTGTGTTTATCACTATACTACGCGTGCACCAAATTGTGTCATTATCTTCTCCCCAACACATGTGTTTTCATTTGCCAAACCGATGTTATAAAGCACAGCATGTTACAGAAGCCGATTCTAAGTGGAAGAATTGGAAAATGGGCTTACGCGTTGATTGAGTACGATTTGGCCTACGAACCCCTGAGAGCGATGAAAGGCCAAATCGTGGCCAACTTTATAGTTGATCACCACGTAGATGTCGGCTGGAGTGATACTATTGCTCTAGTTGAAGTAGTGTCATGGAAACTTTATTTTGATGTTTCGGCTTGCAAGAGTGGCCAAGGTATTGGAGTGGTTCTCATATCACCTAATGGGATGCACTTTGAAATTTCGGCCTGACTAGAATTTTCTTCTACTAACAACCAAGCCGAATACGAAGCTTTATTGCTAGGTCTTGAATTACTAGAATCTATAGGTGCTAGAAATGTTCACGCATACGGTGATTCTTTGTTGGTGGTGCAACAAGTAGCTAAGAGTGCTCAATGTTTTAACAGCTTGCTGAATAGTAATTTGGATTAATGTCTAGACATAGTAGCCACTTTCGATGATTTCAAAATCTCTCACGTATCAAGAGAAGCCAATTCAGTCACAAATGATTTGGCTCAGCAAGCATCTGGTTACCAAGTCAGGAGAGGTAAATTTTCTGTATTTGAGAAGCCGATGCTTGGCCTCACTACCGAAGCTAGTAACGGTGGGCAGGCGCACCATCCGGGTCGAACCCCTCTAGCCGCCGAAGGTTACTTCGCGCCAAAGATCCTAGACCGGAGTACCCTGCTTACCGAAAGAGCTAGCACTCCGAAATCTGTAGGCCGGAGCCTCCTGCGCAGAGAATGCTCCCCGGAGTCCGAACCCTCCGGAGCGCTTCGGCCCAGCACACTCCGAACGGCCACCCCGGACGGGCTTCGACAGGAGCTTGAATGGCTCAGGGGCACCCCGAAGTCAGTAATTTGGATGTTTTTTCAGAAGGTGGACTAGCGAGACCCTCTGAAACCTATAGGGGCGATTAGAGAATCCCAATCGTCCAGTATCTGAGAGACCCTAGCTAAAGGGTTGATCAGAAGGTTCGGTGACAAGCATTCAAATTGGTGTTAATAGACGACACATTGTACTGCCGAACCATCGACGGAGTACTATTGAAGTCTTTAGACCATGAGCAATCCCAAGTGTCTACAGGAGAAGTCCATGAAGGGCTTTGCGACACTCATCATTCGGCCCAAAAAATGAGTTGGATGCTCAATAGAGCGGGTTTTTACTAGCCGACTATGACTGAAGATTGTTTCAAGTACTATAGAGGGTGTGAAGCATGTCAGAAGTATGGCAATATCCAGTTAGCTCCTGCCTCATTGCTCAATCCTATTGTCAAGCCATGGCCATTTTGAGGTTGGGGTTTAGACTTCATCAGCCAGATTCACCCTCCTTCCTCAAAAGGGCATCGGTTCGTGTTTATGGCGACGGATTACTTCACTAAGTGGACCGAGGCCGTACCTCTCAAGAACATGACTCATAAGGAGGTACGTGATTTTATTTTGAAGCACATCATACATAGATTCGGCGTTCCTCAAACTCTTACTACAGATCAAGGTAGTTCATTTGTTTCTGTAGAAGTGAGGGACTTCGCCGAATATTATGGTATTAAGTTGATAAACTCTTCACCTTACTATGCTCAGGCCAATGGTCAGGCCGAGTCTAGTAATAAAACTATGATTAAGCTCATTAAGAAGAAAATTGAAGAGTTTCCTAAAAGGTGGCATGAAGTGCTTTCTGACGCACTATGGGCTTGTAGAATTGCAAAGCACGGTGCCACCAAGGTCAGTCCATATGAGTTGGTATATGGACAAGAGGCCGTTCTGCCTGTAGAGGTAAATCATGGTCCTTAAGAGTGTTAAAGCAAGATGGCTTATCGTTCGACGAGTATGAAACTCTTCTAAAGGATAATCTAGAGGAAGTGACCGATAAGAGACTAAGGGCTTTAGAAGCCATAGAAGTAGACAAGAAGAGAGTAGCTAAAGCATACAATAAAAAGGTTAAACCAAAATCATTTCAAATAGGAGATTTGGTGTGGTAAATGGTCACCTAGTTGGGAAGGTCCTTTTAAGATAGCCGAAATCGCTCCCGGCAACGCATACGTGTTGGAATCCCTAAAGGGAGAGCGGTTTCGAAGAGCTTTGAATGGTAGGTACTTGAAAAGGTATTTCCCAAGTGTGTGGCAAACATCGTAAAAAGTGTCGAAAAGCCGATATGGATGGTATCGTCTTCAGCTCGTTGTGCTTTTAGTTCACTCAGTTCACTAAAAGGCAGGGGGGCATGTGTTAATAGCAAAAAATGGCATTAATGGCTAGATTGTCAAAATATCAATTTTGGTGATTTGGGCGAAAAATACACATGTCCAGGGTCCATCCAAAGCCCTACAGGGCCGAAGGTCCATTGAGCTATGGGCTCCGAAAGCCTCTAGCCAGCCCATGGGCTTCGGCCGAGAAGCCTTTGGAGGCCCACGCTGAGAAACCATGTTGAAGAATATGGTTTTGATACTCTATATGTGATGAGTGATTGTCAACGGAAGTAAAAGGAAGAGAAATGAAGACCTATCAAGACTGAGGCGCGTGTGACTCAGGTACACGGGCAGCGAGCGACAACCAGGCAGAGGTGACGTGGAGTCGGGGTGGCCCAATCCGGGTACATGGGCTAGGAGCGGCAGTGGATCCACTGGTCTGTTGACTGGGTTTGACTCAGGTACACGGGCGGCGAGCGATTGCCGGGCTGAGGAAGCTGCGGGGTTGGGTCGGCCCAATCCGGGTACCCGGTGCGAAGACGGTGGACGCTTTGTCAGTTTCGGCGCAAAACTGACAACCTATGATTATTTTGTTTTTAGGATATTAATATTTAGTTTTTAAGTTCAGAATATTTTTATTTGAGTAAGGTGATTTTTCTAAGAATATTTTAGTAATTTTCGGAATTTATTTTAGAGTCAGTGCTAGTTTACCATAGGGGTAAATTAGTCTTTTCATGTATTAGGAGTCGCCTATAAATAGGCCCCTACCCCCTTAGGGATAGGATGACTGTTTTCTTTTCCCTCAGATCAATCTATAGTCCAACTTTTAGTTTTTTGTTTGCGTCGCCACAATTTCTTTCCTCGGCGAAAGTTCTCTCCACGTAGCATCGGCAGTCACCCCGGCATAGGAATCCGACGGTAGACGGCTGCAAAACCATCGGCGGCCTCCTGTTTCCTGTAAGCGCGTGGCTCGAGACAGGCTTCCCCGGTGATTGTTTTCGTTGGAGCAGCCATCAAAGTTTTGGCTCGAGGGAAATCTTTCCCTGGCTCGGTGGGAAATCTGCTGCAATAGGCTACATAGCTAGTGAACGCACGGTAGTGCGTGGGCCCCACGGAGTAAATCCACAGCACTCAACGTCACGGTGGAAAGCTGCAGGCGCTGGAAATTTCTTCACGAGCAGGCGGCATTGCGCAGTCCTCGCGGTTCTTTTTTCTTGATGTTTCATCCAGAAGTTAGCGGCTGGGCAAAAAGGCTACGCGGCAGCCGGCTGATGCTAATTCTTGCTTCGGGCGCAACATCCCACACGGCGGGCCCCATGGCGTACGTTTCTTGTTGCG
>JAAALK010000079.1:102590235-102724429 GCA_019279435.1 Zizania palustris | reverse complement strand
CGGAGGACTTCTTCCTGACGAAGACTGGGTTGGCTAACCATTCTGTATGGGCCACTTCTCTGATAATCCCAGCCTTCAGCAGTTTTTCAACTTCGTCCTTAGCTAAAGCAGCTCTCTCTGCGGACATCTTCCGGAGCCCTTGTCGAACAGGCCGGGCCTTCGGGTTTACAAGCAAACTATGCTCAATAATATCCCGATCGACTCCGGTGATATCTTCGTCAGACCAAGCGAAGACATCCAAATTTTCTTCTACGACCTTTTCCAAGGAAGTTGCAACTTCGGGAGGTAAATCTTTACCAAATTGAAAAGTGTATTCTTTACCATCTTTGACAATGACCTTCGTTGCAATTTCTCCTTCGGGACTTGGTCTTGGAAATGACTTCTTCGAAGCTTCGGAGGAGGCTGAAAAAATTTCTCCATTATCTTGGACACTGTTTACTTGCCTCGGATCAAGAGGAGGACCATGACCATATTCTGCCCTCCGAGCTATGGCTTGATCTCCGAAGATTGTCAGAACTCCTGATTGTGTGGGCATCTTCATGCACAAGTAGTTGTGATGCGCCACAGCTCCGAACTGATTCAACATGCCTCGCCCAAAGATGACATTATAAGCATACGGGGCGTCCACCACATCAAAGATAACTTCTTCAGTTCGGGCTAGTAAACCTTCTCCGAAGGTTACTTCCAGGCCTATTTGGCCAAGTGCATCTAGCGGAGGTCCTGCAAAGCCTTGCAGAGGACGAGCCGCTGGGAGGAGATGCTTCCGGGAAATGCATAACTGATCGAAGGCTTGTACAAATATGATATCTGCTGAGCTACCTCCGTCAATTAGCACCCTTCGAACTTCTGTTCCTGCAATATCAGCAGTAATAACTAATGGATCTGCATGCGGGAACTTGATACCAGCTGCATCCTCCGCAGAGAAAGATATTGGAACATGAGACCACTCCGGCATTGCAGCTGCAGATGACGAAGTCCCAATGTGGCCTACTTCTCGAACGTACTCTCTTCGCTGTCTCTTGGACATGCTTCCGAGGGTACCTCCTCCGGAGATAGGGAGAACTACTCTCTTCCCTCTATCTTGCCCTTCTTCTTGCTTCGGAGGTGGCATAACGTTGGCCACCGGAGGATGCCTTGCAGCATCAAAATTTTCTATCCGCGCCACAGCCTGGACCGGCTCCGGGCGCACTGCTGCTGCTGGACTTCGGTCGGTACTACCTCGACCCGAAGTTCTCTCCAAGTATTCTCCTCGAAGGGTAAGAATAGCCTTGCAGGTGTCAGTTGCATGGCTTCGATTCTCTCCATGAATACAGCAAAAAAGGGTCTGGCCCTTGCCAGCCGTTTTCCCTGGCGGCCTCCAGCCGCTGGACTTGTTCCCCGCAGACTGTGGAGCTCTTGGCGCAAACTTCTGCGGGGGTGCAATGTTTAAGACCTCAGAGCGAGGGTGCTTTTTCCCTCTTCTTCTATCATGTTGCACTTCGGGGACTGGTTCTTGCGGCTGAGCCGAAGTCTTCACCTCTGCTTTAACTTCTGTCAACACTGTCGAAGTAGCAGTAGTCCTCCGAAGCCAACCTTCTTCCGACTTCGAGTACTCCTCGAAGTACGACATCAGCTGTGATACTGTGGTGATGCTCTTCCGATGCAATTTATCCAGAAGGCCTTTATGACTGACTCCTTCCCGAGCCGCATCGACCACCGAAGATGTGGACAGCCCCCGAATTTGCGACTTCGTGTGAGCGAAGCGCTTGAAGTACTGCCTCAATGTTTCTCCGGGGAGCTGTTTCACTTGGAAAAGGCTTCCTGTCGACATGGGGGGCACGAAGGTGCCCTGAAAGTTACTTATGAACTTCTTCTTCAACTGTAACCATGACGTGATTGATCCTGGTTTTAAAGACCAGAACCATCTCAACGCCACTCCTTCAAGGGCTAACGGGAAGCACTTCGCCATAGTTTCTCTGTCTCCGCCACTAGCCTCGATTGCTAGGGCATAAGAACGTACAAACTCACTGGGATCTTCGTCTCCGGCATACTTGCAAAGCTTCGAAGCTTTGAACCTCGGATCGAAGCGAACCTTCTGAAGCTCGGGATGCAACGGAGATTCATTGTCGTAAGAAGCGTTCTCCGGGGCTTCGGGATAGTCAAGATCGTCGTCTTCGTGCACTTCGGGGGTAACTGGGGTGACTTGAGGACGAAGCCTGTTCGCAGCCTCTTGCCGCCACCTCGCTACCTCGGCTTGAAGATTGGCCATTTGAGTGGCCATATCTCCAAGCCCATCTTCATCTCCTCCGGAAGGACCTTCCGGGTCTTGAGAACTGGTATGATCAGTTTGAATCGGAATGGAGGGTGGCAGAGTGGCTCCGGACGGTCGGAGTGTAGAAGGGGTTGGTGGAGAGGTTTCGTATCCTCGAGGGATAGAAGCCCCTTGCGGAGTTTGAGGTGGAGGGATAGTCGAAGACCCTCCGACTTCGACTGTGTCGAAGGGTATCTCTCCGGAGATCCGAGAGGACCTCCGAGTGGGATTGCGAGGTGCGCTCCGCTTAGGAGGCATGATGCAATAGGTTGGTAGAGAACGAAGTTTTTTGGACTAAGTTCCCCACGGACGGCGCCAACTGTTGGCGTAAAAGATTACGCTAACAGGTTTCTGTAGAAAAGAAACTAACAAACGAAGTGTTTGCGAAGCAAACTGTTCTAAGCCTCCGAAAGGATAATAACTTAGAATAGTTCGAAAGTGTGTATTGATTCACTTGTAATCGGTCCTTATTACAGGATGAAATGGGGGGTATTTATAGGCCTGAACATTAAGGAAAAGACCTATTTACCCCTTTATTACAACCGACATTAAGGAAACTATTCGGTTTCCTTAATAGGGCTAAAATGGTAAAAGACTAATCTAATAGGATAGAAAATAAGTCTTCCATCTTAGCTGGCAGAAAAGATCCTGAAGGGCTTTGGCCCGAAGACATACTTCGAACCAATGCCTGTCTTCGGGCTTCGAACCAGGTTCCAAGCACCTTCGAAGATGGCCTTCGAACAATCTTCGAACTGGTTGGCTGTCTTCATGCTGCTTTGGCAATAACCCCGAAGATGAGATATTTTCCCCCAACACTATTCTTCTTTATTTTTTATTGAGTCTTTTTGTGTGCGTTCATATTATGCATAATCATCAATCATATTTTGAGCTTTCTTCTGTTATATGATTAATGTGCTTTACTTTCTCTAGCTAGTATATGTTTTTGATTACTTGTCGATGATCATGTTCTGTTTCAGTTTACATGATATATCTAATATTTGTCATATGCATGACTTTTATGTTTTAAAATTGAAAAATGATCACCATTGCTTCTGGTAACTAGAATGTGTAGGCTGAATGCTTTCGCTATCTTTTACGTGCTGGTAGCTAGATCCTTACTTAGATGCAGATATGCAACTTGGACATCTATATGCTTTAAATATTAAAAATGTGTTATAAAATGATAAAAAATTCAGAAAAATGAAATTTTTTTGCATTTTTATGATTATTAGAAAAGATCCATGTGGGTTTGCTTTGTCGCGTTGCATTGTTCTGGACTGCTTACCATAGCACTTTGGTATGAACTAGGATGGTGTAATGTATGCCAAGACCAATGTCTTAAGCTTCTGATGGTCCAGTTCTGGCCTAGGCTTGACTTGGTCGGTTAGCATAAGGTTTGACATGCAAATAACCCCTGACAGAAATTAAAAATAAAAAGGAAAAAGAAAAAGTCTGAAAAATTTAAAAAGATGAAAAGTTTGCTCAAGCACTTTGATTTGGACAATGCTTATCTTGGTAGATATCAGTTAGCTTTTGCATCTCATGCTTTACTTTGCTTGTCAACTAGATAATGTGGTGATGCTTTTGTTTGAAAAAAATTGAAAAATGTGTGCTAATGACTCTCTTTAGATATCATCTGTTGCACTGATCATGTCATGTATCTTAAACAGTATTGTTGGCGTAAAAGATTACGCTAACAGGTTTCTGTAGAAAAGAAACTAACAAACGAAGTGTTTGCGAAGAGAACTGTTCTAAGCCTCCGAAAGGATAACAACTTAGAATAGTTCGAGTGTGTGTATTGAATAACTTGTATTCGGTCCCTATTACAAGGTGAAATGGGGGTATTTATAGGCCCAAACATTAAGGAAAAGACCTATTTACCCCTCTATTACAACCGACATTAAGGAAACTATTCGGTTTCCTTAATAGGGCTAAAATGGTAAAAGATTAATCTAATAAGAAAGAAGATAAGTCTTCCATCTTAGCTGGCAGAAAAGATCCTGAAGGGCTTTAGTTCGAAGACATACTTTGAACCAATGCCTATCTTGTGCTTCGAACGGGATTCCGGGTGTCTTCGAAGATGATCTTCTGAGAACCTTCGAACCTGATGACTGCCTTTATGTTGCTTCGGCAATAACCCCGAAGATGAGATATTTTCCCCCAACAGTAGCCCCTCGAATACGCTTCTCCGTTGATCTGTAACGTTAGGAAAGCAGTATACGAAAGGAAAAGATAACCAATCATAGGGGTTATTGGTTTTTATTTTATCTCCGAAATGCATGAAGATATGAACTCCGAATCAGTCTTAAGGTAATTACTTTTCGAACTATCTTAGAACTGACTTAGGAAGTTCGAAAGTCTTTTTAGACTTAGAAGAAATAGCCGTTAGTTTCTGTTTCCAACGGAAACTGTAGCAGGCGTTAATTTCGTAAAAGAAGTAACGGCAGGAATGCGAAACGACATGGATTAACGGTAAGAAAGTGAAATCTAGGCTATAAATAAAGGGCCTAGAAGTTACCCGGTTACCTTTTCACCGCATTGTAGCAATCAAAAACTTTTGAGCCCTTTGAGTTCTTGAGCCCTAGCCTTTGAGTTCTTGAGCCCTAGCCTCCATTTCCTCAGAGCAATCCAGCGATCGCGATGGTGAAGACCAAAGGATCCGCACCTCCTTCGGCCTTGGCTCGGCAACAGGCGGCGGCAGCGGCAGCGGCGGCAGCGTTGGCGGCGGCACCTCCGATGCAGGCGGCGACATCTATGGCGGCAGGGGGGAGAAATCCCCAAATCCCCGATAATCAAGGTCTGTGCCCACCGTCGACGAAATATTTAGACCAGTCTTTTCAACTGGGGTCTTCTGCCTGCAAGAGAGAATCGCTAGCAATGGCAGTAGAAGGGAAAATCAGTACCGGAGTAATGATTCGCAAGCCTGGAAAAGAGCTTATTCCGTCACCGAAGCCTGGAGAAGTGGTTGTATTCGAAGCCTTCTTCGAAGCCGGCTTGGGTCTTCCTGCAGTGGACTTCTTGGCAGAAGTTTTGGATCTGTTTCATGTAACCCTCCCCCAATTATCTCCGAATGCAGTAGCTAGGTTAGCTATCTTCGAATGGGCGTTGAGAGCCGAAGGTTGCGAGGGGAGGGCAGAAATCTTCGCTGCACTTCATAGAGCAACTTGCCAGCCGAAGACCTTCGTAGGCTCCGGAGGTGAGAAAGTGGTGGTTGCCTTCGGAAGCATTAATTTTAGGCTTCGAGACGAATATGCCCTGCAATTCCCTGCTAAGGCCATCAATGCAAGATGGTATACTGACTGGGTGATGAGGTGGTTCTATGCCGAAGTTGGGGCAGGTAACTCTCTAGCTGGACCTTTGAAAGAGATTCAATTCCGGAAGGAAGCCTTAGTGCAACCTAACGAAGGCCAGCTCGAAGCTCGTCTTAACCTGCTTCAGAAAATTAGCCGAAGGTTAAGCATGCGGGACTTAGCCGAAGAATTCCTCGGACTGCAAATTCCTCCACTGATGGCCAACTGGCCTATCATCTTCGAAGATGATTCTGAAGGCGGTCTCCGCAAGATCAACTTAACTTCGAGCCCTGCAGGTAACTTCGAAACCAACATGCATTGTACATATTTACTTCGAAGAAAAAACTAACTTAAATTATTTTTTAGCTTCTTCAGCCCCTATTACTTCAGAGCAAATTGTAAGGGCTTCGGAGAAGATTCTTGGTGCCCCAACTCCGACTGAAAAAGAATGGCGAATTAAATTGGTCGGGAGTTGGGAAAGGTTTAACAGAGTATGGGGAATGCTGAAACTCACTCCTCCCCCTCTGATGGATTGGGTGCCTTCGGAGAAAGGGCCCCAGAAGAGGAAAGCCGAAGCTAGGACTTCGAGTTCAGCAAAAACTCCGGTGAAGAAGGTGGCTCGGAAGCCAAAAAAGCTAGCACCTTCGGATCCTACTCCTTCGAGCCCGAGGGCTTCGGTTTCTGACTCCCAAGAAGAAACAGGGAGATTGCTTGTGCGTCTGATGGAAGAGAATGAAACTCAAAGGACTGCACAAGCCGAAGTACCTGCGAACGTACCGGAGTCCGGAGATAATGTTGATCAACAAAGGACTTCGGTAGTTCAAGAAGATGTAACTCAGGACGGAGTTCCTGTGAATGAAAGTGGGGTCGAAGTCACTATGGCTTCGATTTTCGAAGAAGCAACGAGGACTGCCCAGGACGATGCTCCTGCAGTCCAAGATTTAACGGCTGATTCGGATGAAGAATTAGCCTTCGATCCACCGAACAGTCCGACGATGACTCCTCTGCAAAATGTCGAAGGTAGACTTCGAATAACCTTTTTGTATTTATTTGAGTATTTATACTATGTATAATACTTTTCATTATTTTACAGAGTCCACTCCTATGGAAGAAGTCCGTCAAGAGGAAATAATTCCTGGACCTTCGACGACTTCGGAGCCAGCCCCGAGAGTTACTCAAAAGGGACCTGGAAGAGGCAAAAGACAAATAGAGCCCCTGCCTGCTATAAGCTCCGAATCAACTCCGTCTGATTCAACAGACGAGAGCCAATCTTCCAGGGAGGGTCAAACTCCAGTGGCTCCGAAGACCATAGGCCAAAGCTCCGGTCCTTCGTTGAACGAAGATGACCAAGAGGCAATAAGCATGCTCCCCTTGTTGGCTCCTTTCTTAGGGCAAACAACTGGTCTTCGGACTTTGCTCGAACCTTTTGATCGAGCTAGCCGTGACATAGGGGAGACCAAATTAGTGGCCATCCTGAGCAAGGCTGACAGGACGGAGCTTAATGCCGTTATTGAACGTACAGCCTACCAGGTACGAAGTAACTGCGAAATATTATAGAATTCATCTTCGAATAAATATTTACTTTAGTTTTTTATTTTGACAGCAAACTGTCTTGGCCCGAGCTGCAAGTCTATGCAATGACGAAGAAATCGCTTGGCTTCGGGAAGAAAATAGTGCTCTTCAAAGGAATTTTAACATCTCCGAAAGTCGAGTGGCTCAAATGGACAATATAATATCAACAGAGCGAAGGGCCAGGCAAAGCTTGGAGGCTGCGAAGAAAGAGCTCGAAGCAGAGAGGATTGTGCTTCGAGCAGAGGTTGAAAAACTGCGGGCGGAGCATGCTACTGTGGGGTCTAAGCTCGTCCGACTCGAAGAGGAAGCTAGCCAACTATTAACCCAGAAGAACACTTTGACCACTGAGAATGCTAGGCTTTCTGGGGTTTTGGACGAAGTCACTTCGACGAAGGATGCGCTGAACGAAGATAAGTTGAAGTCTGAAAAGGTGGCTGCGGAGGTTATGAATCAGTTGTTAGATGTCCTGGAGTACTTCGGTACTACCGGAACTCTCCCTTTTGACGATAACATCAGCCTTCTGCGCCGGTTGAAAAGGATCCAAGGGGTGGCGAAGCAGATGAAGATGGCGGGCATTAGATACGGAGAACTCTCCGGACAAGTGTCTGCTGTTGGTCTACTTCGCTATTACGAAGATCTGGGCCGATCAATAACTTCGGACGCAGGAGGGGGTCCAATCACCTTCGATGACGAGCGACTTCTAAAACCTTCCGAAGGTGTGGCTGCTGCCTGGCGAGCCTTCCAAACCTCTTGGAGAGCCGAAGGTTGTTCTGCGATCAAGGCTTGGATTGACGAAGGCCAACGCCAGAAGCACGCTCGGACTCAAGCTTCGAGCAGTCAACCTCCTTCGAACCCGCAGGTTTAGGAATATTTTAGGATTTCTAACCATGTAAAGCTTTATGCTTCTAAACATTTATCAATGAAAATCTTGTTTGTCATATTTTTAGGCTTTGCCTCTTATGGAAGATATCGAAGTGTTAGAGCTTAACAATGAACTTCGCTAATTGTGGAACACCTTCGAACTTCTAAAGAGTTATAAGCGTCCTCGATTTCTTATTCCTCGAGATGACTCTGGCGTAATTGCACCTGAAGTAATCAAAGACGTATTGTCTTATATTAAAGAGGAAGATAAAGAGGTTGACGCAAACACCTCGTCTTCTGAAGACACTAACTGGTCTGAAGACAAAGGTGAAGCCCAAAATAAAAGATCTGAAGATCTTAGAAGCTGGGAAAGGAGTCCCGAACGGCTTCGAACTTGGGCCGAGCTTCAACAAGAGCAAAAGGATTTTAGAGCTTCGAAGGGGAGGAAGAGAGTTAAACGTAAAGTTCTTAGGACTTCCGATGTTGGAACTAGTCATTCCACCCCTGGCTCTCGGGACCGAAGAGGTCTCCGATTCCTTCTTGGTATAGATACCAATTTTTCATAGTGTAATTTGTAAACACATTTATTTCAATAATGAATGCCGATTTAAAATTGTCTCCATATTTACTAGCCCCTCTTTGGGTATAAGCAACTTCGAAATGTATTCAAAGATGGTTATGCGCAAAGAAAAAACTTTGGAGTACAATTTTTTGGGGGTTCGGAGCCCCTCTGTCATTTACAGATCTTTTGAAATCTTATGAAATGTCTTCGACTTTTTGCAGTCAGAAGAATGGTAACTTAGTACCTTTGTTTTACGAAAGAAATCAATTGAGATAACTTCCAGGACACTTTAGTGTCTTAAAAAATTTGTCACTTTGGATTTATGTTAACAGACATTAGAAGCTCATGGCTCAAATGCCGTTTTGCTTTAGCCACCTTCGGCTTGTCTTTGCGATCTCTGACGAACCAATGGTTCGGAGTTTGCAATGGTCTCTTTGGACTCTTTTTACGGATGTCTACCAGCCAATGGCTTGGACTCCGTATAATTTAGCCACCTTCGGCTGTTTTTGCAGAAGTCTACCAGCCAATGGCTTGGACTTCGCAGATTTTGGCCACCTTCGGCTCTTTTTACGGAAGTCTGCAAGCTGCAGCTTGGACTCCGTAGATTTTGGCCACCTTCGGCTCTTTTTACGGAAGTCTACCAGCCAATGGCTTGGACTCCGTAGAATGTGGTTTTGGGCTCTTTTACGGATGCCTACAAGCCATTGGCCTGGGCTCCGGATTATGTCAGCCACCACGTCGGAGGCTTCGAACTTTATGGGTTCGAAGTCCGAAAATACAACCCAGCTTAATGACACTTCCCTCTCGGTCGACCCCGCGGTTCCAGTGCGTCCACTCGGAAGCTGGAAGTCTATGAGGGGAAGGCAACTATCAGGGTCATATGCTTTATTAATTTAGAAGTGATTACAAGCGAATTACAAGGAGCCCTTATGTGAAGTATCGCTTTAGGTGCTCCGCATGCCAAGTATGTGCTAACTCTTCACCTTCTAAATTAGCTAATTTGAATGAACCAGGGCGCCCTGAGCGGACAATTAGATATGGACCTTCCCATTTATTGCTTAATTTCCCTGGTGCTATATTGCTTCGTAGAACAAGATGACCCGGCCTTAACTCGCTGAGCTTAACCTTCGGGTCATACCAAGTCTTCGTTTGCTGATGATACTTTGATAAATTAGCTACAACTCGAAGTCTTGTTTCTTCTGACAAATCTAACGAAGCTTGTCTTTCTTCTTCAATATCCGGTTCGGTGCTGCGAAATGATCCCCCTTTGAGCTCCGTTGGAGTCATAGCTTCATCTCCGAATAGTAGTCTGAACGGAGTAAAACCTGTGGACCTTGTTTGCGTAGTCCGAATGGACCATAGAATCTTCGGAAGCTCTTCGGTCCACAGTCCCTTTGCTAATCCTACTATTCTTCGATTTAGCCCTGATAATATATTTCCGTTGGCTCGCTCTACGGCTCCATTTGACTGAGGATGCCTCACTGCAGCAAAACAAAGCTGAATGCCTAGATCTTCGCAAAACTTCCTGAAGGGTTCTGCGTCGAACTGCGTTCCATTATCAACTGTGAGGTATCTAGGAACTCCGAACCGGCAAATAATGTTCTTCCAGAAGAATTTCTGTACATTGTTCGAAGTGATAGCTGTTAAGGGTTCTGCTTCTACCCACTTAGAAAAATATTCAATAGCTACCACTGCGAACTTCAGATTTCCCTTTGCTAACGGAAAGGGACCAATTAGATCCATACCCCATCTGGCCATGGGCCATACCGGAGCAATGACTTGGAGAGCTGTTGGTGGGCGATGACTCCGTCGACCCATCCACTGGCATCCTTGATAAGTGCGGACCAAGCTCTCCGCATCAGCTGTTATTGTGGGCCAATAAAGCCCCTGGCGAAGTGTTTTTCCTGCCAGAGCTCTAGGGGCTAAATGGCTTCCACAAAGGCCTTCGTGAATTTCTCGAAGAATTTCTTGGCCTTCGGCTTGAGATATACATCGGAGTAGAGGGGAACATACTCCGGCCTTGTATAATATACCGTTGATTAACTGATAGTTTCTTGCTCTGAGCTTTAATCTTGACAACTGGGGCTCTTCGGGCAAATTTGTTCCTCCTTGCAAGAGTTCTATGATCGAATCTTTCCAATCTGCACTAGGAATGCAAAGAATCTCCGCAGAGGCAATTTGTGGCACCGAAGGTATATTGAGCTCCTCATAGAAAGCTTCTTCAGGCCATTTGAATATTTTATTCAGTTAATTAGTATTTTATGTTTAGACTGCAATTTGAATATTTTATTAAGATATTTAGGTATTTTAATTATGTCATTAAATATTTCTAGTACTCATTTTTATTTACTGTAGTAATTCTATTTAGTTTAGTTTTAATATCATTTTTGATTAGGACACCAAACATCTTTAGGCTAAACCATTTTAATTCCAGAAATTTGCTTTGCTAACATTATTTGTCTGGTTAAGGTTGTTTGAGTGTTTGGATTAGCACATAGTGTAGCAAGAATAATTTTTTAGGCGCCCATTCACCCCCCTTCTGGTCGCTACTTTCGGTCCTACACATGCCACCGAAGCTTCGGCCCAAGGAGCAAGCCTCGACGAGCCTGGACGGAGCCCACTTCGGCATAGATAGAGTTGTATGCGTTTCTGGCTCAGTTTTTATCTCCATCCGGTCAGGTTAATAGAAGATTAGATCAGAGATTAAGCCCTATAAATATAGAGGTGAGGCCAGCGTAGAGGCCCCCCCAACACAAACCAAACCAAATTAAGCCCTAGCTTTGATCGTATTTACTTTACCTTTATTTTCCTGTACCTCTTCGTGAGTTTGCCTAGAAGCCCTCCACTAGCCAATACGGAATAGTGGTAACCCTTGTTACTTCGCTTGTGAAGTATCCGTTAATCTACGTAATAGATTGCTATCTCCTTGTTACTTTGCTTGTGAAGTATCCGCTAATCTGCGTAACTGATTGCTACCTTCGCTATTAGTGCAACACTTAGCATAATTCAGTCCTCAGGCCGAATTGGTACTTCGCACTCTTTTTTTGTAGGTTCCCACGTTCGGAGCTACTTCGTCGGAGGTGTCCAAAGCTGAGAGATCGGTCTTGGAGGTCACCAGGACACCCTTCGGTGGGACTGCAGTCTCCGCCAACAAGCTTCGCCAGCACACTTCATCGCAACGGGCTTTGCCACGACCATACTCCGCACTGGACGAAGTTAAGCCCATGCGTGGCCCTCGTGTCATTATTTCGTAGTTTGCTATATCGGAGATCTCACGCTGAACCCCACTGTTCGGAGGTGATCATCGCGTCCAGATCCATTTGGAGTCCATCTTCGGCCGGATTAGTCCGAATGCCGAAGCACCCTTTGGCGGGATACTTCGCACCAGACACCGAAGGTACACTTCAGTGACCCCTTCGCATTAAGCTTCGAAGCATACAGGCTCCGATCGGTTTGCTGCTTTTAGTTTGTTTAATACATTTCTTTCGGCTAATTGGATTATTTTGTGTGATCTGATTGCCTGGCAAGTCCACCCCCCCTTATCACGACTAAAGGTAGTCGGAACATGACGTCGGTGCTGCGTCACGCTTAGGCTTGTCCCTAAGTATCCGCACACTTTTGGATTGTCGAACTGACCCAAGTGTGGGGGCACGTTTCCGTATCAACAGTGCTATAGCCCCGAACTGGTTCAACATTCCCCGCCCGAAAATCACATTATAGGCATATGGGGCGTCGATGACATCGAAGATCACCTCCTTCACCCTGGCTAGGGACCCTCTCCGAAGGCAACCTCGAGGCCTATCTGGCCGAGGGCATCGAGAGGAGGACCTGCAAAGCCTTGGAGTGGGTGGGCTGCCGGAAGTAAATGCCTCCGAGGAATGCACATCTGATCGAAGGCTTGGACAAAGAGTATATATGCGGACCTTCCACCATCCACCAGGATCCTTCGGACTTCGACTCCCGCTATATCGGCTGAAATAACAAGGGGGTAAACATGAGGGAATTTCACCCCCGCAGCATCACTAGCATTAAAATAAATAGGTACATGGGACCACTCGGGCATTACTGCCACTGAATTCGAGGTCCCTATGTGCCCTACTTCGCATACATATTCTCGTCGCTGCCTTTTTGACATGTTACCGAGGGTCCCCCCTCCAAAGATGGGCAGGACCACTCTCTTGCCGTGATCTTGGGGATCTTCGTGCTTCGGTGGTGGCATAATATTGGCCACCGAGAGCTGCATTGGTACTTAGCGGTTGCCGGCTCGAGCCACGGCTTGCACGTGCTCCGATCGTACCGCTGGAGGGGCTTGATCCAAAGTAACTCGCCCTGTACTTCGTCCTAAGTATTCACCCTGAAGGGTTAATACAGACTTACAATACTTAGTGTCATGGCTTCTATTCTCGCCATGCACACAAGAGAAGAAGCTGTGGCGCCTGCCAGCTACTCTTTCTTGGGCCTTTGAAGCACCAACCTTTAAGCCTTGCGCCTGTTGAAAGCTGACAAGTGCCTTCGGGGCGGAAGGTGCAATGTTTAACACCTCAGAGCGGAAGTGTTTCTTTCCCCGCCTATGATCATTGAAACAACTATCAAGGGGGGCTTGCGGAGAAATAGGTACTTCGGACTCCGTCTTCACTTCTCGAAGTGCTGGTACAGGTGTTGTAGTTCTTTGGAGGCAGCCTTCCTCTGCCTTGGCATACTGTTTGAAGTATGCCATCACCTGTGCCATAGATGACACCGGTTTCCGATGAAGCTTGCTGAGGAGATCTGGGTTCAACACCCCTTTGCGCGCGACATTGACTACCGAAGAGGTAGACAAGCCTTTGATCTGAAACTTGGTGTGGGTGAAGCATGTGAAATACTCCCGAAGCATCTCCCCCACTTACTACTTCACCTGAAACAAACTCCCGGTCGACATTGGGGCTACAAATGTACCTTGGAAGTTGCTTACAAACTTCCTTTTCAATTGCTCCCAAGATTTGATCGATCCTGGCTTTAGAGACCAGAACCAACGGAGAGCTACACCTTCAAGTGCGAGGGGGAAACACTTCGCCATAGTGTTACGCACCCCTCCACTGCCTTCTATTGCCAAAGCATATGAATGAGAGAACTCCCCGGGGTCAGACCCACCGGAGTATTTGTGCAGCTTCGCGGCCTTAAACTTGGGGTCGAAGGGCACCTTCTGCATGTCCGGATGCAATGGAGACTCGTCGTCGAAGGATGCATTCTCGGCTTCCTCCGGGACTTGGACAGCTTCGGGAAGATCGCCTGCACCACCGTCTTGAGGCCCTTCTAGAGCATGAGTGGAGGCTTGAGAGTGGAGTCAATCGGCAGCCTCTTGCCTCCACCTTGCCACTTCCTCATGAAGTCACGCTACTTGGGTAGCCTCATCTTCAGGGAGGTCTTCATCTCCTTCAGAGGGGAGCTCCGGGTCTCAAGAACTGGTGTAATCGGTTTGGAGCGCCGTAGGAGTGGCTTGGGGGCCTCTAGGTGCTCAACGTCCAGCGACTCCTTCGGGGGTTAGTGGGATAACTGAGGGTCCTGCACCGTTGGTCCGAGGGGACCTTCGGGGAGGATCAGAGGCTAGGCTCCGCTTGGGAGGCATAGCTAACAAAGATGAGGTCCAAAGACCGAAGACTTTGATTGGTTTGGGAAGGCGAGCAAAGGACTTCGAGCTGCACTAGGAAGTCCCTTACCAAAGGGTGTGCGGAATCTTGAGACTCCAAAGCTCCCTCCGCAAGTGCTCTTCGAAGTGCAGTCAGCGGTAGAGAACTAGCGTTTAGAACTAGGTTCCCCACGGAAGGCGCCAACTGTTGGCGTAAAATATTACGCTAACAGGTTCTTGAAGATTAAGAACTAACAAACGAAGAGTTTGTGATGCGAACTATTCCGAGCCTCCAAAAAGGATAATAGCTCAAAGTAGTTCGAAGTTGTGTATTGAATAGCTGAGTATTTGATGCCTATTACAGGGTAGAAAGGGGGTATTTATAGGTAAAAACTCTAAGGAAAAGACCTATTTACCCCTCAATTACAACCGACATAGTGGAAACTATTCGGTACCCCAAATAGGGTTAAAATAGTAAAATCTATCCAGAGAAGGTAGATAAGGCAGACGTCTTATCAGTCTTGTTGTTTTCCACGGTAGCTTCAGAGCCTCCGAAGGATACCTTCGGACCATGAAGCCAAAGTATCCTTTGGCTTAGAAACTTCATCATCTCCGGAGATGAACGCAAATTTCGATGTTGGTGAATTATCTTTGACTATTGATCTCTAAAGTCCTGAGGATGAAGTATTTTCCCCCAACAAGTGGCATGGCTATGCACTTTTCCAATCCAATACCTCGAGGGCCTAGAGACGACTCTCCCGTTATTAGGAGGTGTAAATTCCATCTTCACCGCTCACATCCCAAGACATGTTTCACAACACACCTGAAAACAACCCTTATTACTACCCTGTTACGGAATAGCGTTAGGAAGCATCTAAGTGTGTCACTACACATTTTGAAATCTAATGATGTTCTTAGGTCCAAGGACTCTGCAGGTACACCATTTGAGATGATAACTGATGACACATTACAATAACAATCCTAGCAGTATCTCAAGTCGGCCTATCCAACACCATGTTCACCAACATGTGTCCACATCACTGATTTAACATCTCTATGTCTATGATTTGTGAAATGTGATCATCAATCACTCAAATGTGCTAACCTATGTGTCATCACTGTCTCACATGATGACAAGATCAGGGATCCCTTTTGAACAATATCATCATAACACAAATATTTCACATAACAAGTCATGAACTCATTAATTAAATGCAAACGACATTTCTTCAAGGAACAAGATAACAATTATCCTCACACATTAGCATAGACACTAAATAGCATCTTCCACTATCGGGGGAAATAATCCCGGCAGTGGTCAGGACAAGATCGAAGGACGCCATGTGGTCTTTGGGGCCCACGGCTATGGGGACCAAACAGTCGAGCTGGGGACATGTAGGCCGGTGGTTGGGTCATGTTGGGCATCTCCCGAAGCTAAGGATGGGCTCCGCAGTGGCCCCTGCTCTCCACGTGAGCTCGGTGCGAAGCCTTCTAGAGTTAGTGGCCTTCAACGGACCGAGCACTACAGTGGACCCCACTCTCGCCCCTCTGGTCAAAGTTCGGTGCGGAGTCCTCCAGATATCAGGATCTGCCTATGGGCGGCCCCAAGGCGGAGGACACGACGGAGGCCCGGAGCAATCCTCCGGGCCTCGGTGGTCCCTAGGTGCCAACCACTAAAGCAGCGACGTGACAACCGTGATGTCTGGAAGCTCCTATAGAGTGTGGTGAGTGCATCACTACCGGTCATGTCATGACCGAGAGTACGATGGGACCACACGTGTGCGTCGTCACTCTTACCTAATGTAGCCTAAGTCTTAGTGATAAGAAAGGTGTGCACTATAGCACCCCTACAAATTAGGGAAATTGAGTTTGTAATGACATATGAGAGACTAGGGCATGAAGGTATGGGCATAGATGAAGGCTCCCCCCATTATAAATACCTTTTTCACATATTTTACAATGATATCGGGCTAAAGATTTCAATATACAGCTTTCTAGTAAATATCTACATCCCAACTTAGTCTTACTCAAACCTGTTAGCGTAATCCTTTAGGCCAACAGTTGGCACCATACGCGGGGAGCTTAGTGCGAAAAGCTAGCATCCTCTCCACTTTACATTCGCGAGAAGGAAACATGTCTTACAAGAAGGGTGCTAGTACGGTTCCCCTTTCAAGGTCCACTCAGACTTCGAGGCAAGAGCACGCCAAAGCCAACCCTCCCCCTACAACGACCGAGGCTGCCTCAGACTAGGCTCCAGATACGATGTCGAGGGCCGGAGATCTCTCTGACTCTGTGAACCCATCCGCGGACAACCTAGCCCCTGCCCGGGAGGGGCTCGCTGGCCTCCATTCGAACAACGACCACCCTACTACGGCCCTCTAGACCGATTTCGTCTTCTCATAGGATCCGGAGACACACTCTAGAGGAACCGAGAGCCAAGCCGATGCACTGGCTGAAGAAAACTGCCCGGCTAAGGGCTGAGCTTACGTGATGGCGGCAAGCAGCCGCGCTCTGGCCCTCGAAGCCCGCAAGGGTGCCTAGGTCGAAGCCCTCACGCTGAGTGATGATGAAGACCAAGGGGACCAGAGGGAGGAGCATAATGCATCCTTTGACGAAGAGTCTCTGCTGTACCCCAACTTGTAGAGGGTACGATTTGGCTCGAAGTTCCGTGCGGCGAAACTTCCGAAATACTCTGGGGAATCTGACCCCAGGGAGTTCTCTCGATCCTACGCCCTATCAATAGAAGCCTATGGAGAGGGCCGAGACACGATGGCGAAGTGCTTCCCCCTCGCCGTCGTAGAAATTGCTCTTCGGTGGTTCTGGTCACTGAGGCCAGGATCCATCAGACGTGGGACCAGCTGAAGGAAAAGATCGTCAACAACTTCCAAGGGACCTTCATGGCCCCCATGTCCACTGAAAGCCTCTTCCAAGTGAAATAGCAACCTGGAGAGACGTTGCACCAGTATTCGTAGTGCTTAGCCCACACCAAGGCCCAGGTCAAGGGGTTATCGGCTTCCTCCATCATTGACGCAGCCCATGAAAGCGTCACAAACCCCAGACTCCTCGACAAGCTTCATCAAAAGCCGATTTTGTCGGTGGCCTAGCTGATGATGTACTTCGAGGAGTATGCTAGGTAAGAGGAAGTGCAGCTTCATAGGCAGGCGATGATCTCCCCTATCCGAGCTCTGGAGGCCAAAGTCTACGAAGCAAGAAGCCACAACCCTCTCCGCGCTGTCCTGTTACAGTCCTATCACCGTGACTCACGGCGGGGGCGGAAGCATTAGAGGGGAGAGGTGCTCAGCATTGCCCCCCGGTGCCCAAGCCCTCGAAGTTCCAACATGCCCAAGGCGGGGTGTGCTCCGCCAATTCGAAGCCATCGGCGAAGGCCCCGATCGAAAATGCAGTCTTCCACTACAGCGTTCATGGGGAGAATCGGAGCCATGACACTGATTCTTACGATCCATCCTCGCCCTCCGAAATGACTACCTCGATCTGAGCTCCGGATGAGGGTCTTCTGATAGGGCGTCAACCACCACCTGCGCTGAACCCGTTCAAGTGGTTGGATGGATTTAGGAGCCAAGGGCTCTGAGGCACTTCTCGGATATGAGCAAGTTCTTGGCCCCAAAGCTTGAGGAAGGTTCATATCGGGAGAAGCGCATAGTACTACCCATCTCTAGAGGGGGAGCCATGGGTGGTATGTCGAAGAGGCAATGGTGAGTATATGTCCGGGAGGTAGGGCACTTCAGGACCTCGGCCTCGGCCGCAATGCCTGAATGGTGACATGTGCCCATCTCCATCACCACCAGCGACACAGCTGGTGTCAAATTTCCACAGACCGCCCCCTGTCGTCACCGTCAACATTGCCGGAGTCGAGGTTCGTCGGGTGCTTATTGATGGGGGAGGTTCCACTGATATCATTTTTGTGTTGGCCTTCAACTAGCTCTACATCTCTAAGAAGCATCTGCTCTCGGCCACCAGGCTGCTCCAAGGTTTTGCGGGCCAGTCGCTCGATGCCCTTGTCCAAATAGGCCTTGAGGTGACCTTCGGGGAAGGTCCCCTCGCGAACCAAGGAAGTCATCTTCAACATCATCGACACCCCCTACGCGTACAACACCATCTTTGGGAGGGGCATGTTGAACCGGTTCGGAGCTGTTGTGCATCACAACTACCTCTGCATGAGGATGCCGACCTCGGGAGGGGTCCTCTCTGTCCTTGGCGATCACGCCATGGCCTAAAGGGTGGAGTACGAGCACTCTGCTCCACTAGAACCTCGACAAGTCAATAGCATTTGGGAGAGTCCGCACGACCAAGACCCCCAACCTCCCTCCGAGCTCCCAAGGTGGCTGGCCGCAAAACCCCATCCTTATGGAGAGGTGTTTACAAGGTCATCATCAAGGAGGGGCAGGAGTACCCCATCCAATTCGGCAGAGGACTAGAACCCAAAGTCATGACCATGCTGGAAGTATTTTTACAGATTTTTAGAACCCATGCAGTAGCTCATAATTTTTAAACTATTTTTAGCAAATTTTTTTTCAGAAATGAATTTAAACAGTATTGGGCCGCCCCCTTTCTTTCTCTCTATCCGACCGGCCCAACCCATTCACCCCGCAGCCCTCTCTCTAACATGTGGACCCTGCCTATCGGCGCACTCAGCCACTCGCCTGAGCCCTGGCCCACCTATTAGCCTCCTCCCCCCTCACCATGTGCGCTCTGGCCCACCTATCGATGCCGAGCGTTGCACCCTCACATCTCTACCGTCACTGACCAGTGGAGCCCACCTGTCAGCTTCATTTTCCCCATGACATCACGCCCCCGAGATCCCCGGTCGCCTCCCTAACTCCTGAATCTGCCTTCGTCGCCGCCCTCCCCTCGAATTGATGCCCGATCTTTATTCACGTTAACATCGGCGATCGTTTCCCCTTCGAATCCCATCACATTAAGCCCCACGATGCCGTAATTACCCGCATTAAACCTCCCTAGCGTGAATGAGAGTTACCCACTGGTTTCCCCCTTTTGTGCCACTGTTCACCCCGCCGGGGTCCTATATAAACCCTATCTGGCCACCTCGTTCAATCCTCGCACTCGCGTCGCCCCCACATGATCAGAGCCCCACATTACATTTTTGTGCCACCGCCCTTGCTCGCCCTCCAGTCGCCGTTCTCCGTATCCGGAGTCTGCCATTTTCCTAGCCGTCGACCTCGCTGTGACCGCCGTCGCCTCCCCGACACCGGCCACCCCTCCATCCTCGCTAAAGACCACTAGAGCACTATCCCTGCCGATGACCCGAAACACTTCTCTGCCCTCACCCATCGCCAGCCATCACCCATCGACCCCGAACCACCACACCGATACCATCGAGTTCCTCTCACTACCCTGATTCCATTTCCGACGTCATTAAGTAGCTTTAGCCATTACCGTCGCCGCTAGCCTGCCACCACCCCTCTACCATCGCCAGAGAAGATGACCAACACGGGTAATTGCCAATGACATCTCAGATTTTATCACCGTCGTTCAACCTGGCACCAACGACCGATTTTAAAACCCGCACAGATTAAATTTGGGTCGTCCGTCTGATCGAACTAGTACCGAGCGCTCTCAGCCGTCCGATTTCATTTAATCACCCCGCCTCCACCACGTGCATCTGATCATGATCGAATGACACTCTGCACTCCAATCCAGAGCACAATACATGGGTTCACGATGGACTCGGTTTACCGTGGACTGGCGGCTCGTTTAAAATTTAAATAAATTCTAGAAATTGCTTTAAAATTCAAAAATTCATATCTTCTTCAAATTAGCTCCAAATTTGGTCATTTCAATTCAAGAAAATTTATCTTTTTATTCTCTTCATGTTCATCCAATAAAATTCATATTTTTTCACGGAACATTTATATGGTTTTAATTGTAATTAAAACAAAAATTCTAGAAATTGTTTTAAACTTCAAAAATTCATAACTCCTAGGAATTTACTCTAAAATTTGCCTTTCAAATTTCAGAAAGTTTATATTTTTATTCTCTACATGTTTATCCAATAAAATTGATATGATTTTATTGTTTATTTTAATGTTTTTAATTGTTTATTCTTGTTGTTTTATGTATCAAGAAGAATACGACTGTTGGGGGAATAAGCTTTCCCTTAAACAAGGGACAAATGACGTCAGCCTCCGAAGGCCTTGGGCCCGGAGTATGTCCCCACCGAAGTCTGAGAATGAAGTACGACCACCTCTGATGAAGACAATTACAAGTACAGCTAGGCTTATCCCTCTAGATCCCTTTAGAGCCAAGCCTCCAGGACCACTCCGGGATCCCTCCGGATCCCTTCGAAGCAAGCCTCCGTGTTCCCTCCGGAGCCCTTCAAAGCCAAGCCTCTAGGATCCCTCCGGAGCCCATCGAAGCCAAGCCTCCGGGACCCCTCATGTCCCCTTCGGAGCCAAGCCTCTGGGACACCTCCGGTCCCCTTTGGAGCCAAGCCCCCGGGGCCCCACCGATCCCCTTCGAAGCTCTCTCCGGAGCGCCTTGGAGCCCACTCCAAGAGCCAGTTCGAAGCCCTCCTCGAAGTCTGCTTTGCGGTGCCCTTCAGAGCCCGCACAACTGCCTCTGCCAAGTACTCCAAGACAGAAGAAATATCCAAGCATCACTACAGTGTAAATCCATACCGAGGCCCCCTCACCCCTAGTACGCCATATACCTCCTCAGAAGTGATGTTTGTCTGCCAGTCCGTAAAGTCAAATGTACAATACCCTAGCCTTTTTCCTTTCTTACTCCAATAAGACCTACGGCTTATAGAGGGCAATCAAGTCTTTTCCTTTGGCCTGCGTGCCTATAAAAGTAGGGCCATGCCCTTGTAATGGACAGATCCAACAGAGGCAAAATTATGCCAAATCCACTGTAGACTGGACGCAGGGCTATTATCCCTCTAGGGAGGCCTGAACCAGTATAAATCCTATCTCCCTCTATGAGAACCCTACGAGGTTCACTCTATACACACAAAAACCTGATGTAGCTAACTCAATTGCTACAACAGTTGGCGCCATCCATGGGGAACTTAGTATTAAAAGCTAAGTTCTCTACCACTCCATTCACCCTTCGGCACGAGGCTTCGAGTGTAGCTCGAAGGCCTTTCTCACCTTCCACCACCCCTCGCACCTTGCACTGTGCCCTTAGGCAAGGGGCTCTAGGTGTGCACCGAAGTCCTCCAAAGCCCTAGAGGCTACGAGGCGAGCTCTTCAATCACACGAAACCGCTCTATTTCTGGATCAACTCGAGCTTCCCGAGGTATGTACACAGCTCGAAGGCCCACTTCGTAGTGCAAAGCCAGAATTGTTTCAATAAATCTTCAAAGCCTTGCTTCACCTTATTCAAAATAGAAGCCATGCTTCGCTCAAAATCGAATCCTTGCTTCACCTTAAAATCTAAGCCTTGCTTCACCTTTAAAGCAAATCCTTGCTCCGCCTTATTGAAAATCGAAGCCTTACTTCGCATTGAAAAATCGAAGCCTTGCTTCACTTCATTAAAAACCGAAGTCTTCCTTCGCTTTAAAATCGAAGCCTCACTTCGTCTTATTCAAAATTGAAGCCTTGCTGTGCCTTTATTTAAAATCGAAGCCTTGCTTCGCTTTGTAAAAACTCGGAGCACTCCTCCGAAGGGTTCCTCCAGGCTCGTAGCAGTGGGCTATAGGACTCCCTCGAGCAACGACTCGAGGTGTCCAGGACTTCCGGGCGATGGCTCGATGAGTCCGGGATTCTAGGCTCCGGCCTAATGCATCCTAGGGCCGAAGGTGGCCTAGGGTCGAAGGTGGCCCAGAGTCGAAGGTGGCTCAACCCCAACACAGGTTTGGTGAATCCACACCATCTATTTCTTCCATTCGTTACAGGATCAAGCTCAGAAGCCTTGCTTCACTATCTGAACACAATTCGAAGCCTTGCTTCGCGTGTCAAAATCTAATCTAAGATTTAAGCATACCAAAGTCATGCTTCGCCTAAAATCTATGTGCGCTTCGGAGCCCTGCTCGCGCATATCATCTAAAACCAGGCATGCCGAAGCGATGCTTCACTTAATTTGAGTACGCTGAAGCCTTGCTTCGCTTCAAATTAAAGCATTCGAAGACCAAAAGATGCCTCTGATCGATGTGATATAAGCGTCTGAAGCCTCCAAAAGGCGCACCCCTTTGCATTCTTATTTGCTCACACTGGCAACGACTAAGTCCCTAACCGTCATGCGCAAGGGAGGACCGAGGTATGTATGCGGACTGTGAAAATGAAATGCACAGTACAATTGTAACAAGCTAAACGTTCGGACCACACAATTTATGCGAAGCATGTAAACGAAGTATGCAAATATAAAAAATCTCATTCATTGAATGATAAAAAAAAGTTTGTTTCAAATACACTTCGAAAACCAAAAACTGTGAGTAATCTGTATCTAATCCTAAGAAAAAGCGAGCTCGAGGCCCCGACATGTTTGACCCTCGCTTGCTCTTCTTCCAGGCAGGGCCCCCTCGTCTGGACAAAGCCCCGTCGGAGCCTGATCTCCCGCGGCCAGACCGGCCATGCTCTGAAGACCACAGTCCTCGTCTTTTGCCTTGCAACTTGGTTCAAGCCTGAGACGAAGGTGGTTCCACATCGAAGGCAAAAAAGTCTAGGGCTTCGTCACCTTGTAATGCCTTACCCGAAGACTACACGCCCTCACCACTTAAGCCCACTTCAAAACAGCTTAAGTCTAGCGAGTATGAGGAACTCCGAAGGGGCTCCATGTTCATGGCAGCCAGCAACTCCTAGGATACTTCGGGAATGGCTTCAACCTTGGGACCCCTCGGAAGTTTGAACCGAGGGGGCCTTTAGACCTAGCTACTTTGAGCACCACCCAAAGTTGGTGAAACTCTTCTGAATCCTCAAGCACATCGAAGTCAACATTCGAAGGATGAACCTGGGTAGGTATAAATTACCCCCGCATTTATATTAATAAACTGATAAGTCATTTACAGGCCTACAACTACAAATTACAAAAAGCCTAAGTAGATCTACACCTTCGGGGGTGGAGGCTTCGACGTCAAAGGTTGTGCTAGCGAGGCTTGCGCCCTAGCTCGGTGAAGGCGGGAGATCCATTGGAGGTTGAGGACCGCTTCACACCGTTGGGCCTTCCAGGTTTCTTGAAGCCGGCGCCATGCTCCGCGGACATCCGAGGGAGGCAAAACCAAGTGCTGGCCTCTGAAGGCCACTGACGTGACCGAGGTCGCTTCCTTGAGGTGGTTGCACCCCGCGTCTTGAAGCATTTGCAACACTCCTTGGCCAGCCACCCACCCAGCCATCAGCGCGAAGCCCTTCATTGACACCTCTGCCATCACAGCAGCCATCCGAAGGAACTCGAGGCGATCCCTGACTAGATCTTGAGGATTGAAGTCCAGGGCCAGGCACTCGGTCCCCAGTTGCTCGAGGACTATGGTCAAGCTCGAGGCGGCCTTGTCGACCCCTCGGACCACGAAGTCTTCCAGAGACTAGTTAGCTCCATGAAGATCAGAGCACTCCGCCGCCATCTTCGCCCTGGCTTCCTTGAAAGCCTGAAGTTCTTCTCGAAGTCTTTCTATCTCCGAGGCAATGGCTTCTCTCGCCTTGACTGCCTCAGACCTCACCGCCTCTGCCACCGCTTTAGCCTGCCTTCGCCTTTCGGCCTCCTCCGAAACCTGGTGGCGAAGAGTATCGCTCTCCTTCACCAAAAGGGTCATCAAATGATGCACGGAGACTGCTGCTACAGCGTTCAGCATGAATGCCTGAAAAGATTCAAGAAAATACTAAGTGTTGATTAAAGAAGCTAGTATCACTCGGAGCCCGCGTGAAGCTTCGCTCACCTGGACAATGGTTTCGTAGGCATTTGCGAAGAGGTCAAAGGGGCTTGAGCGGCTAAGATGTGCCACCAAGTTCCCTTGCCCTACAGCAACGCAGCCCTTGTGGAATGAGTTGATAGATGCCTCCATCACGGGTCCCCTCAGAAGAAGAGGTCAGACCATCTCCGTCACGCACTCCGCCCGAGCAGGCTCCGATGGAGCCGAACTCCGATCAACTACCTCGACAACTTATTTGGCTTGCTCCTGAGGGACCCCTTCACCGCGGTTGTCCCCCTTATCCTCTTCGGACGAAGAGCTCTCGGACTCCGAGCTGCTGCTGCTGCCGCTGCTGTCGGAGGTCCCCTTAGGCCTCGACACGACAGGCCTCACATCGCCACCAATGTCTGAAGAAAATACAAGTCAATACGCATGAATATAAAGAAAAGGATGATCAAGTGTCTACCTTCATCCGAAGAGATGTCCACGAAGGAGGTAGGATCGAAGTGTGCTCCTTAGTCCCTTCGCTGCGTGGGTTGAGCCCCAGCCTCCGTGCTCGAAGGGATCACCACCACAGCCTCCGGCACCGCCACTTCGGTTGCCGCTACAGCCTCTGGTGCCACCACTTTGGTTACTGCCACCAGAGCATCTGTTGGCTCTGCTTCAGCGTCGAGGTCCTCGGTCGCATGCCCCATCATGGTGGGGGCTTCATTCACCAAAGGCTCCAAGTGAACCCTCGAGGCTTTGGGTTCCTCATCATCCACTCTCTTCCGCTTGGATCCGCTCGCTGAAGGTGTCGAGCTGGCGAAGTCTAGGACAGCCTGGACCCCATCGACGCCGAGCCAGGTCGACACCCGGTTCCAATGCTCCCAGGACCCCATCAGGGCAATCCTTTGGGTCTCCTCGTCAGGCGTCGGAGCCCCAACAATGCTCTCCATATCCACGATTGCCTCCTTCGGAGGCCGTACATCGTGCAAAGCTTCATCAGGATTTCAAGACAGCACGAGTTAATTTTGTGAAGTAAGAAGATAAAGAAGTTCAAAGTCTTACCAAGGCACTCCGTAGACACCTCGCTTGGTCCCTACGAGCCCGAAGGGTGGAACAAGTTCTCTAGCCAAGAGAGCGCTAGGGGACTGAGCCGAAAGGTGATGAACTCCTCGGCTAAGTCCCTCCACTTCGGTTGGCAGCTCGCGTTGTGAAGGGTAACAAAGACGTCTGCGCGCCCCTCACATCCTTCGGCCCTCATCGCCCATTCGAAGATCGCCAGCCTTGCCACGGCGTTCGGGGACAATTGAGAGAGCTCAAAGTTGTATGCCTTCAACACCTCGCTCAGCATCTCCACCACCGGCAGCACGAGGCTCGCCTTGAAGAAAGCTTCAAAAACCACAACTTCGTCAGCCCGAGGCCTCGGGATGGTCTCTGACTTCTCGGGCACCCGAAGCTAGATCCCCTCGGAAATCTTCCCATCATAGACCCTCCGAATGGACTCCTCCGTCGAAGCCGAAGCCTTCAACTTCAATGTCAGCTCAAACTTGTCCAACAGCAACTGAAGATCCCTCGGCCCCAAGCGTCTCGTTGCAGGCTTCGCCAACGTCGCCGCCACTGTCTGGGCTTGGACGGAGCTCGAACTCGCCCCTAAGGCCAAGGCCTTCTTCGTCGCAGTCATCTTCGGCATCTCGCAGGGCTTCGGTGTGAAGGGTGCTAAGAAGCTACGAAGCAGGCTATGCGCAAAGCTGAAGATGGAGAGAAGAGAGCGAAGGATGCAAGTGGCTAAAGCAGAGAGCAGCTGATGGGTGTAGGCGGAGCCGTGGTACGGTGAACCCATTTTATAGGCGGTAAAAAACATCCATGGACCCCGCGCCGAAGTCTTTTTTCTCTAGTTACCTCGGACTCCGTAGTCTATGATAGGTGGGCCCAGCGTGAATTTGAAGCGAACCGTCGCACCCCCTGAGGGCTCCCCGAGGGCACCCTGTCAATTTGAACAGGCATTTATTGCCCGGGCAAGTTGAAGCCACCCTTCCATCCAAGATCTGAAGGCCTACCTTCTCTGAAGTCACATTTATTGTAGGTCATTTGTCTCGAGGCGCACACACCCCTTAGCCCCGAAGGGCTACGTGCGAGGGGCTACTGTTGGGGGAATAAGCGTTCCCTTAAACAGGGGCCAAATGACGTCAGCCTCCGAAGGCCTTGGGCCCAGAGTCTGTCCCCGCCGAAGTCTGAGAACGAAGTACGACCACCTCAGACGAAGACAATTCCATGTGCAGCCAGGCTTATCCCTCCGGAGCCCTTCGAAGCCAAGCCTCTAGGACCCCTTCGGGATCCCTCTGGAGCCATTCGAAGCCAAGCCTCTGGGATCTCTCCGGAGCCCTTCAAAGCCAAACCTTTGGGATCCCTCCAGAGCCCTTCGAAGCCAAGCCTCCGGGACCCCTCTGGTCCCATTCGAAGCCCTCACCGGATCACCTGGGAGCCCACTCCGAGAGCCGGAACGGAGCTCCCTTCGGAGCCCTCCATGAAGTCCGCTTCGGTGTGCCCTTCGGAGCCCGCACAGATGCCTCCGCCATGTACTCCAAGATAGAAGAAATATCCAAGCATTGCTATAGTGTAAAGCCATATCGGGGCCCCCTCGCCCCTAGTATGTCGTATACCTGCTCAGAAGTGACGTTTGTCTGCCAGTCCTTAAAGTCAAATGTACAATACCCTAGCTTTTTTCCTTTATTACCCCTATAAGGCCTACGGCTTATAGAGGGCATTCAAGTCTTTTCCTTTGGCATGCGTGCCTATAAAAGCAGGGCCATGCCCTTGTAATGGACGGATCCAACAGAGGCAAAACTATGCCAAATCCATTGTAGACTGGACGTAGCACTATTATCCCTCTAGGGAGGCTTGAACCAGTATAAATCCTATCTCCCTCTATGAGAACCCTTCGAGGTTCACTCTATACACCATATACACACAAAAACCTACTGTATCTAACGCAATTGCTACAACAAGGAGATCATCGAGGAGCCTGAGTATTTTCCCGAGGTTCCACCTTCATCATTTGCAGAACAAGGCAAGTCACCTATAGCGCCCAGATTTAATAAAACCCGGACTTTATTGAAATTCCAGGGAAAATCAATAATCACCAGATGTTCATCACATGACAATGAACGTACGACAATCATTCGTGGTTCGCAAACCACATCATTACACAAGTGTTAATATAAAAGAAACTAAAGAAATAATAATCTAGATGAACATCTCCTCCACGGTTGCTTCCTTGAGTAGGTCACTACTCCAGACCGTCCTCGTCATAGTACACAATCTCTGAAGTGGGTTTTCAATGAGCATGAGTACAAAAGTACTCAACAAGCCACTAAGAAATGCAATAATAATGCAATGTAATAACAAGGCAAGGTACTGGTTTGAAGTGCACAAAAGTACATTTTTATCTTGCAGTCTTCAATGTGAGTCAGGTTTAATTGTACAAAGTAATTTAATCATGGATGATGCAACATCTTCTAACTCGAGGAGTATAGTCAGCCCTCCTCGCTCAACGGTCCTTACATGACCAATCAACATGCAACACTTCTCAAACATATACTAACTGTGGGATGTTACGCAACCCGTCCTTTACCGTGGGCTCCGATTTTTGAAAAGATTTTTACTATGATAAGAGGTGTACCACTGTACACATTAGGCACTCATTCCTACAGACCGCATTGTGTCCAGATGACCCAAGTCATAGGAACTTATGCCAAAACCATTAGCATGAAACGCTCCAACCTAATGACATACACTATAGGTTTCACCGGCACGTCACCGCACTGGACCAACGTTGCGCCCCCTTTTGTGCCACATGGTACAAGTCACCCATAGGTGCTACTTGCCCCTCTCCACATAGTGTCTCGAGTTGGAACATCCCATACCTCCAGTTAAGACTTACCCACTAGACTTGTTGTTCGTACGAAAGTGTATTACAACAGATCCCGTAGACCGGTCCTTATAGTGCCCCAGGTGCGACTAACCAACGACCTCGCTTGCACCCGAAACCCACCATGCTAACACACTTAGCCAATTCCTAGACCAAAAGAATACCGGGGTTGAGAGAAATATGGCGATCACATATCTGAATCCAAGTATCTACGACTCATTTTTAATCCTATAGCAATTGTATCGACACATTGGACACTTCAAATATTAGTAAGTATCATAGTGACAAGGAATTCAGGCTCGAAAGCATGGATTGGTTTTGCACATCAAGGTCGGGGATCTGATAAATATATTGTATGGCATTTGATTAGACTAATCATATTTCAGAAGCATATGCAAAAGTACACAACTCCCCCTCGCATGATGCCATAAGGATGACAAATGCCAAGCTCTCCCATCAAAAATGCAAAGCGAGAAGCATCGAGAGGCTTGGTGAAAATATCTGCAAACTGATTCTGAGTATCGACAAAACACAATTCAATATCTCATTTTTCATTGTGATCTCTTAAAAAGTGATAACGCACGTCAATGTGTTTGGTCCTAGAATGCGGTATTGGGTTGTTTGCTAAACTGATTGCACTTGTGTTATGGCAAAATAATGGAACACGTGAAAAAATCCAACCCAAAGTCCAGCAAAGTAGAAACCATCCACAAAATCTGTGCGCAACAGCTAGCGGAAACTACATATTTAGCCTCAGATGTAGACTGTGCAACGCTAGACTGTTTCCGTGAAGACCAACACACAAGAGATGAACCCAGAAAATGACACGTCCCAGAAGTACTCTTGCGATCAATACGGCATCCAGCAAAGTCAGCGTCAAAAAAACCTCTCAAGCATAATGAAGATGATGCGGAATACCAAATATTGAATTCAAGAGTGTGCTTGAGGTACCTTAGAATGCGTTTGACAGATTGACAATGTGAATCCCTGGGAGAAGCCTGATAATGAGCGCACATACACACAACAAAGTGTATGCCTGGCCTCGTAGCCGTCAAGTAAAGAAGGGAGTCGATCATGTTGTGATACTCCTTCTGGTCCACTTCTTCTCTATCCTCATCCGGATCAAGTGCAATAGAAGTACCCATTGGGGTAGCAAGAGGTTTAGCGTTAGACATGGTAAAACGTTTAAGCAGGTATTTAGTGTATTTTGTTTGATGGACAAATGTTCCTTGTTTTATTTACTTGATTTGCAAACCCAGGAAGAAAGTCAGCTCGCCCATCATCGACATCTCGAATTCCCATGAATGAGAGTGAACAAAGTTTTGTCAACAGAACCCATTTTGTACCCGTGCTCAATCAAGAACATCCTAAGGCGGTCGTACCAGGCCCTCGGAGCTTGCTTGAGCCCATATAGAGCTTTGTCAAGTTTAAAGACTCTATGGGGGTACTTTGGATTTTCAAAGCCAGGAGGCTACTTGACATACATGTCCTCTCCTATGAAATCATTTAGGAAAGCACTTTTTACATCCATTTGAAAGAGTTTAAAGCCGCGTGGAGGAGCAAAAGCAAGCAAGATCCTAATGGCCTCAAGCCAAGCTACTGGTGCAAACGTTTCTCCAAAATCAACCCCCTCGACCTGAGAATACCCTTGAGCCACAAGCGTAGCTTTGTTTCTCACTATAGCCCCATCTTCCCCCTGTTTGTTTTTGAAAATTCATTTTGTACAAATGATGTGAATGTTAGGGGGTGGATCAACAAGAGTCCAAACATGATTTCTATCAAAATTTTCAAGTTCCTCATGCATGGCGTTGATCCAACTCACATCAGACAAAGCGTGACTAACATCCAATGGTTCAAAATTTGCAAGAAAGGCAAAATCAACGAAATGAGCATGAGATTGGGTTACTCGTTCATTTAGCTCACCGATGATCTGATCCGGAGGATGCATTCTTTGAATATGAAGCGGTGCTTCTCTCTGCGACATAATCTCTCCCTCAACTCTTGCTGAAGTTTGCTCCAAACTCTTAGAAGTAGAATCTCCTGGTCCTCTTGTCGAAGTGGTCGAAGCTTCTAGAGTTGCCGTAGAGGGAGGTAGTCGTACAACATTAGGATCTTCATCATCTGATGGATCTTCTTCCTCAAAAAGTGTTTCACTCATATCATGCTCACTTGCAAATTCAAAGTTAGTACTAACACATGGAGAAGTTTCGTCAAAAGTTACATCACAAGATTCAACCATAGTATTAGTTTCAAGATTGAAAACACGATAAGAGTGACCGTGCAAAGAATAGCTCAAAAAGATCCCTCTGAAACGGCATCCAAACACTCTGAAGTGAGTGACCTTGGGATTCCTCCCAAAGCGAAGTTCATAAGAAGTCACATTCAGCAAAGAGCGCAAAAAGATCCTATGCTCATTGAGATTCATCCTAGCCATCTCCACAAGTGTACGATTTTTCCTCTCAACCACACCATTTTGTTGAGGGACTCTAGGTGCAGAAAACTGATGTTCAATTCTATGTTCAAGACAAAATTCTGCAAATAGCTATTTTTGAACTCGGTGCCGTTGTCGCTTCGAATAGCTTTCATTGCACTAGGGAGTTCATTGAATAGCCTCAGTGCTAAGCTCCGAAAGTGTATGAACACTTCATCCTTGCTCACAAGAAAGAAAACCCAAGAGTAACGAGAGTAGTCATCTACCACAACAAGTACGTACCATTTACCACCTAATGAGGTAAGCCGGGATGGACCAATAGTATCCATGTGAAGAAGCTTACCGAGTTGCTCAGTCATTACAATGTTTATGGTGGAATGCGAGGTGGCAACCATTTTTCCAAGACGACATGGCCCTAGTTCGGAGGCCCAGTTCGGAGCCCTGGTTCGGAGCCCCAGATTCGGAGCTCTGGCCCTACTCCGAACCCAGAAGATATTTACGCTCGTCTACATTATAGAAGTCGTACTAGGGGCCCCTCTGCCCATAGTTTGTCGTCTAGCTGGTCAGCATGTAACGTTACCTGACACATCTGTAAAGCTGTAAAACACTTTTTTACCATAGCTAGCTCCTTTTCCCCTCTTTGCCCCTATGAGCCTGGGGCTCATAGAGGGCATCTCGGTCTTTTCCTTTGGCCTACGTGCCTATAAAAGCAGGGCCAAGCCCTTGTAACACAGGACACACGCGCCAGGGGCCATGAAACCCTGGAGTACCTTCTCTAGGGGCCATGAGACCCTAGAATTTACTACTCCATACCAAGGCATACCATGCCAAATCCACCACAAACTGGACGTAGGGCTATTATCCCCTAGGGGAGGTCCGAACTAGTATAAATCTTGTCTCCCTATGATAGAACCCTTCGAGGTTCATTTTACACTTCGTATACACATATACAAAACCGGTGCTGTAGCTAACAAAATTGCTACAACAGTTGGCACCATCCGTGGGGAACTTAGTCCAAAAAGCTAAGTTCTCTGCCACTGTCTGCAACTCGAAGTACGCTTGAGGGGGAGCTTCGAAGCTTTCTCGCTTCGCGCACCCTTCGTCAAGGGGCTTTGGGTGCAGCTCGAAGGCCCTCTTCGCCTTCCCTTACCCTTCGCATACCGGAGCTCAAACTCCAGCAAGGGGCTCTGCTTCATGCGTCGAAGGTCGTCGAAGTCCCAGGGGCTACGAGGCTAACCTTCGGCCACATTACGAGGTATGTCCACTATCCGAAGTACCACTTCGATGTACAATTTCACAATCACTTTGATATATATTCGAAGCCCAGCTTGGCCTTGAAGTTCGAAGCCCTGCTTCGCCTTTAAAGCAAACTTCTGCCCCATCTTATTGAAAAAATTTGAAGCCTTTCTTCTCCTTATCAAAAACCCGAAGCCTTGCTTCGTCTTATTTAAAATGTGAAGCCTCGCTTCGCTTTACAAAAAACGGAGCACCCCTCCGAAGGCTACACAGTGCCTCCGGGCCCGTAGCAGTGGGCTAGAAGGACTCCGGGCCATCGTCCCGATGCGTCCAAGGACTCCAGGTCATCGACCTGATGCGTCCGGGATACGAAGGCCACCGGCTTAAGTATCCCAGAATACTGAGATTCGTTCTCAGTATTCAGAGTCGAAGGTGGCTGTGAGTCGAAGGTGGCTCAACTATCATAGGTTCAGTGAATCCACACCAAATATCCTTTTCACTACAGGATCAAGCCCCAGAAGCCTTGCTTCGCTATCTAAACACGCACCGAAGCCTCGCTTCGTGTGACGTGGTCTAAGATAAAAACTAAGCATGTCAAAGTCATACTTCGCTTAAAAACTAAGTGCGTTTCGGAGCCTTGCTCATGAACATCCAAATCCCAGCATGCCGAAGCATGCTTCACTTAATTTGGTTATGCTGAAGCCTTGCTTCATTCCAAATTAACGCGTTCGAAGCCCAAAAGAGGCCTTCGCTCAATACATTTCAAGCATCCGAAGCCGCCAAAAAGGCACACCCCTTCGCAATTTTTTATTTGCCCACACCAGCAACGGCTAAGTACCTAGCTGCCACGAGCAAAGGGGGGAAGCATGTATGCGAGGTGTGCGAATGTAATACGTAGTACGAGCGTGACAAGCTAAAACGTTCGAAAGTCATCAGACAATGCGAAGCATGCAGACGAAGTATGCAAATACAATAAACTCCATTCATTGAATGATAATTGAGAAGTATGTTACAAATGTACTTCGATTACAAAACTACGAGTAGTCTGTATCTAAGCCTAAGAAGAATCGAGTGCGAGGCCCCAACCCTCACTTGCTTTTCTTTCGGCCAGGGCCCCCTCGGCTGGACGAAGCCTCGTCAGAGCCTGCCCTCCCACGTCCTGCTCGTCCAGGCTCCGAAGCCCGCAGACCTCGTCCTCTACTTTGCAGGTTGCTCCGAGTTAGCGAGGCAGGCGGTGCTGTATCGAAGGCAGAGAAGTCTAAAGCTTCGTCGCCCGCTAAGACCGTTCGCAAAGGCAAAGATGAAGAACTCTGAAGGGACTCCGTCTTCACAATGGCTAGCAGATCCTGAGCTACTTCGGGGATGGCTTCGCCGTTAGGTCCCCTTAGAAGCTTAAACCGAGGGGGGCCTTCGGATCTAGCTACTTCGAGGACTGCCCACAACTGTTGAAGTTCTTCAGAGTCCTCAAACACTTCGAAGTCAACATTCGGAGGCTGAGCCTAGGAAGGTATAAGAAACCCCCGCATTCATATTAATAAGTCGATAAGTTTTTACAAGCCTGCAGCTAAGTATTACAAGAAGCCTAAGGAGATCTACACCTTCGAAGGTGGAGGTGTCGATGTCGAAGGCCGATTTGGCACAGCAAGTGCCTTGGCTCGGTGAAGGCGGAGGGCCTTTTGAAGTTCGAGGACTGCTTCGCAGCCTTGTTCCTTCCAAGGCTCCTGCAGCCGCCGCTAGGCTCCGCGGACGTCTATCGGAGGCGTCACCAAGTGTTGGCCCCCGAAGGCCACTGGGGTCACGGAGGTTGCTTCCTCGAGGTGGTCGCACCCCGCGTCATGAAGCATCTGCAAAACTCCTTGGCCCGCGACTTGGCCGGCCATCAAGGCGAAGCCCTTCAGCGACTGCTCCACCGTCGAAGCTACTACCTTCAAGAACTCGGCGCGATCCCCAATTGGATCCTGGTCACTAAAGTCTGGAGCCCGGCATTCGTTCCCTATCTGCTCGAGGACTTCGGTCAGACTCAGAGTGGCTTCATCAAGGTTGTCCACAACGAAGTCTTCAAGCTTCTGAGCCCGTTGACGGAGAGAAGAATTCTCCTTCGCCTGCCGGGCTTCGGCGGCCTTCGCAGCCTGGAGCTCCACGCGGAGCCTATCCATCTCTGAAGCCAAGGCTTCCTTAGCCTTGTCGGCCTCAGCCTTCACCGCCTCGGCCTTAGACTTCACCGCCTTTACATCAGCCCTCGTCGTCTTGGCCTCACCCCTCGCCGTATCAGCTGAAGCTTCGGCCCCCCTTCGCTTCTCGGCTTCCACCGAGACTTCGCGTCAGAGGGCCTCCTTCTCCTCTGCTAGGCGCGTCATCCGCCCATCCGCAGAAGTCGAAGCCACTGCATTCAGTGCGAAGGCCTAAAAGAATTAAAGAAATCATAAGTGTTGATCGAAAATTAAAGTATAACTCGAAGGCTCTGTAGGACTTCGCTCACCCGCACAAGAGCCTCGTTCGCACTGATGAAGAGCTCCATGGGGTTTGTATGGCTGAGTTGAGCCACCAAATCCCCTGCCTCCGTAGCTGCACAAGCCTCGTGGAAGTTGTTGATCGCCACCTCCATCACGGCACCCTTCGGCCGAAAAGGATGAACAATCTCCGCCGCGACCACCTGAGCAAGCTTCGGCGAAGCAGGGCCTAGGTTCACCACATCGACCTCTTCATCGCTTTGGGGATCCCCTTCGCCGCGGCCGCTGCCTCTGTCTTCTTCAGACGAGGAGCTGTCAGACTCTGAGCTACTGCCGCTGTTGCTGCTGCTGCCGGAGGCCTCTGCTGGCTTCGCAGCGGTGGACCTCACACCGGCATCATCCTCTGCAGGCTTCGCCGCGGTGGGCCTCGCACCAGCATCCCCATCTGCAAAAAGGACCAAGTCAGGATCCGCACATTGAAGAGAAGCACGTTAGAAGGATTTACCTTCGTTAGAGATTTCTTCGAAGGAAGGGAGGTTGATGTGCGCCCCCCAGTCCTTTCGCTGCGAGGCTGGCGCGTCGGCCTTCACGCCCGAAGTCATCGCCGTCGAGGCCTCCGCTACCTTCTTGGTGGCTGGAGTAGGGGCATCGGCCTCCACTGCCGAAGTCATCGCCATCGGAGCCTTCACTGCCTTCTCGATAGACAGAACACTTGTGGGCTCCGCCGCTACCTCCTCCGAGGTAGAGACCTCAGTCACAGGGACCTCCGGCTGAGCCCTCAAAGTCTTAGGCCCGTCGTCGTCCCCTCTCTTCCTCTTGGCACCAACTGCCAAAGTTGCGAGGTGGGAGAAGTCCGGCAGGGCAGGGAACACCTCGAAGCCTTGTGTGGTCCATACCCTGTTCCAATGCTCCCAAGACCCAATTGAAGCAAGGAGCTGGGCCTGCTCCTCTGGTGTCGGAGTCCCAACAACACGCTCCGCCGCCGCGATAGCCTCCTCCGGAGTCCTCACTTCAAGATGGGCTTCATAAAAGTTCAAGTCAGAGTAAAGTTTGCAAAGTATGAAAGTGGAGAGATTTCGAAGCCTTACCAAAGCGTTTGAAGGCCAGCTCGCTTAGTCCCCCTTGGCCCGAAGCTTGGAAGAGCCCCTCCGGCCAAGATCGCATGAGGGGGCTGAGCCGGAGGGTGATGAACTCCTCCATGAGGTCCCTCATGCTAATCTTCACTGCCACCCTCCGAAGAAGCGAGATCCTCGAGCGAAGGGTGCCCGGGCTGGTCTTCACCACCACTTCGTGCCGATATAAGATGTGGGCATTGGTACTCCGAAGGGGAGAGTTCGCGCCGACGGAGGCGTAGAACCACTCTTGATCCCACTTCGAGTACCATTTGTTGTTGACAGCCCTCGCCGGGAAGGCGTCTTGGAACTCCCTCCGAAGCTGGAAGTTAGCGATACCGAAGGCCAATGCCCTCTTGACGCGGTCTGCTCCCTCCCTCGGCTTTGGCTGGCAGTTGGCGTCATGGAGGGCGACGAAGACGTCGGCGCGGCCCTCGCATCCTTCGGCCCTCATGGCCCACTCAAAAACAGCGAGCCTCGCCACGGCATTGGGCGAGAGTTGAGGAAGTTCGAGGTTGTAAGCCCTCAAGACTTCGCTCAGCATCTCCACTGCTGGCAGCCCGAGGCCGGCTTCGAAGAAAGCTTCAAACACGACCACTTCGTCGGCCCGAGGCCTCGGCTCGGCCTCCGACTTTTCCAGGACTCTGAGTTGAATCTTCGCTGTGATCCTCCCTTCGCAGGCCCTCCGGACTGACTCCTCCGTGGAGATCGAGGCCCTCATTTCCAGCGTCTGCTCGAATTTGTCGGAGGGCGTCCGAAGGTCCCTTGGCCCCAGCCGCCTCGGTGGAGGCTTCGCTGTCGCAGCCGCCGCTGCCTGCAGTTGGGCGGAGCTCGAGCTCGGGCCCAAGGCCAAGGGCTTCGAAGTCGCCTTCTTCGGCATTTTGGAGGGACTTCGGCGCGAGGGGCTAAAGCTAGCATAGGGTGCTCCGCACGAAGCCAAGGAGGAAAAGGGAGCGAAGGTTGTAAGGCAATGAGAGGAAAGCAAATGAGAGCATGCCGAGGTCGGACGCGGTAAACCCCTATTTATAGGCGGTAAGAATTCTGACGGTCGTGGGCCGAACCCACTGCCAGGTGGGCCTCCAGCGAAGGCGAAGCAGCCTAGCGCAAGGTAACAGTAAAATTTATAGCCGTTGCGGAGCCGTTTGATCTCCCCGAAGTCATTCTGACAGCTGGCGCAGGCAGTTATTACCTGCGAATTTCGAGGTCACCTTCGGTCCAAGCTCCGAAGGTATGTTTCCCTGAAGTGATTTTTAGGTCATTTGTCCCAAGGGCGCGCACACCCCTTCGTTCCGAAGGCCTGCACGCGAGGGGCTACTGTTGGGGAAATAGATTTCCCTTGAACAGGGGCCAAATGACGTCAGCCTCTGACAGCCTTCGGCCCAGAGCCCAACACTGTCGAAGCTTGTATCTTCCCAAAGAAGCTGGTTCTAGGTCCCAAGGAACCCTTCGGAGCCTGCCAGGGTGAAGCCCCAAGCCCCATCGAAGCCCTCTAGAGCGAGGTCCCTCGGAGCCCTCCAGAGTGAAGCCCTTAAGATTCCTTGAAGACCGCCAGAAGCTAAGTCTCGGGCTAACTTCGAAGCCAGCCTCCGGGCCTTCTTCGAAGTTAGCCTTCAAGCCCTGTTCGGAGTTAGCCTTCGAGCTCCCTTCGGAGCTCCTTAGAGCTAGTCTCCGGACCCTCTCTAGCCAATTCAAAGACAAGGCCCTGGTTCGGAGGCCCCAGTTCGGAGGCCCCAGTTCGGAGGCCCAGTTCGGAGGCCCCAGTTCGGAGGCCCCTGTTCGGAGGCCCAGTTCGGAGCCCTGGTTCGGAGCCCCGGATTCGGAGCTCCGGCCCTACTCCGAACCCAGAAGATATATACGCCCCGCTAAAGTATAGAAGTCATACCAGGGGCCCCTCTGCCCATAGTTTGTCATCTAGCTGGTCAAGATGTGACGTTACCTGACACATCTGTAAAGCTATAAAGCACTTTTGTACCATAGCTAGCTCCTTTTCCCCTCTTTGCCCCTATGAGCCTGGGGCTCATAGAGGGCATCTCGGTCTTTTCCTTTGGCCTGCGTGCCTATAAAAGCCGGGCCAAGCCCTTGTAACACAGGACACACGCGCCAGGGGCCATGAAACCCTGGAGTACCTTCTCCAGGGGCCATGAGAACCTGGAATTTACTACTCCATACCAAGGCATACCATGCCAAATCCACCACAAACTGGACGTAGGGCTATTATCCCCTAGGGGAGGTCCGAACCAGTATAAATCTTGTCTCCCTATGATAGAACCCTTCGAGGTTCATTTTACACTTCATATACACATATACAAAACATGTGTTGTAGCTAACAAAATTGCTACAACAATCGGCTTCTGTAACATGTGCTTTATAACATCGGTTTGGCAAACGACAAAACATGTAGTGGGGAGAAGATAATGGCGTAATTTAGTGCACGTGTAATGAAGTGACAAACACAATTGTTCCACAAACGCATACCTGGTTTCGGCCTCCAGCAGGCCATGGCTCAAGAATGTGATTGTTGGCGTAAAAGATTACGCTAACAGGTTTTCAGAGTTTAGAAACTAACAAACGAAGTGTTTGTGATGTGAACTATTTCAAGCCTCCGAATTGGACAATAGCTCGAAGCAGTATTCCCTCCTCATTACAAGGTGAAACTGGGGGAATTTATAGGCCAAAACCTTAAGGAAAAGACCCTTTTACCCCTCTGTTACAACCGACATAGTGGAAACTATTCGGTACCCTTAATAGGGCTAAAACGGTAAAAGACTAATCTAATGAGAAAGAAGATAAGTCTTCCATCTTAGCTGGCAAGGACGCTCTTTGAAGGGTCAATGTTCGAAGATATACTCTGAACTAGAGTTCGCCTCTATCCTTCGAACTTGTTCCAGTACACTTCCAGAGTTAGATGTTGGAAACCTTCGATTAAATCACCTGCCTTTGTCTTGTTGCAGCAGTGACCCCAATGATGAAGTATTTCCCCCAACAGTAGCCCCTTGAATACGCTTGTACGGTAGATCTGTAACGTTAGGAGAGCAGTATACGCAAGAAAAATAATCATGCATAGGGGTTAATAGATTTAATCGATCTCCGAAGTATACGAAGATTCAAAACTTCGAATTGATTAAAAAAGAAGTTACATTCGAACAATCTCGGAATTAACTTAAGAAGCTAGAAAACCTTTTAGAGTTAGAGGAAATAGCCGTTGGCTTTTTCCTTCCAGCAGAAGTTACGCGATGCGTTAACTTCGCAAAGAGTAACGGTCAAGAATGCAAACGACAAATATGAACGGTAAAAAATCGTGGGCTTGGGCTATAAATAGGTGACCCAGACACTTCTCGAATACCTTTCTCACCGTCTTGTGCAACCAAGCCTTTGCCTCCAGACTCTAGCTTTAGCATTCGGTGCGAGTTCATGGCAAAAACCAGCTTCAAGGTTCCTGGGGTGGCTTCAGCCCTAGCCCAGCAGCAAGTTGTGGCTGCGGCTACAGCAACAACAGTGGTGGCGCCAGTGGCGGCGGCGGCGGTGGCTCCGACGGGGAATCCTCAACAGACCGGTCCTCAAGATCTCCTTCCTTCCTCTTCGAAGTACCCGGACCAATCTTATACCTTGGGGCCATCTACCTCCAAGAGGGAGACGATCGCAGCAGCAATAGAAGGGAAGATTGGCTCAGGGGTCATCATCCGGAAACCAGGAAAAGAAAGCATCCCCGCTCCGAGGCCTGGAGAAGTTGTGGTCCTCGAAGCCTTCTTCGAAGCGGGGTTAGGACTCCCGGTAGTGGACTTCCTTTCATAGGTATTAGATTTGTTCCACGTTACTCTTCCTCAGCTATCTCCAAATGCAATAGCGCGCTTGGCCATCTTCGAATGGGCGTTATGAGCTGAAGGCTGCGAAGGAAGAGTAGAAATTTTCGCAGCACTGCACAGGTCGTCTTGCCAACCAAAAACTTACCAAGGGTCCAGAGGGGAGAAGATTGAGTAGCCTTCGGCAGCATCAATTTCATACTTCGGGACGAATTCCAACTACGGTTTCCAGCGAAAGCCATCAATGCTAGATGGTACACAGATTGGATTCTCCGATGGTTCTATGCCAAGGTTGGAGCTGGCAGCCGTCTGGTCGGACCTCTGCAAGATATAAACTTCCGAAGAGAAGCTCAAGTTCACCCAGGCCCCGGCCAGCTCGAAGCTCGCCTTATCTTGCTTCAAAGGATTAGTCACCGCATGAGCATGCGAGACTTAGCCAATGAGTTCATCGGCCTGTAGATTCCACCTATGATGGCCAACTGGCATGTAACCTTCGAAGAAGATCCGGATGGTGGACTCCGAAAAATATCTTCGGACTCGAGCACTGCAGGTAGCTTTGAAAAAAACTTGTTGTATCTATAATTATTTGATGAAATGACTAATGCAAACTTATCTTTCAGCTTCCCAAGCTCCCATGACTTTGGAGCAAATTGTTCGACCTGCGGAGAAGATTCTGGGAGTTCCAACTCCGGCCGAAAAGGAGTGGAGGAAGAAAATAGTGGGTAGTTGGGAGCGGGTCAACCGAGTATGGGGCGTACTCGGAGTCGCACCCCCTCCTCTTCCGGACTGGGTACCTTCCGAGCAAGGGCTAAAGAAGAGGAAAGCGGAAGCTAGGCCTTCAGCTCCGACCAAGACTCCAGTGAAAAAACTAGCCCGGAAGCCAAAGAATGTGGCTCCAAGGCCTGTGGCTTCGCCCTCCGATTCATCTGGAGATGAAGGAGTTAGAGAAATGCAAAGGGTCCTCATGGACCTAATTACCGAAGACGAAGCCTAGGTAGATGTAAACACTGGTGACACAGCAAGCGTGCCAGATGTTCCAGGCAACTCCAGACAGGCTGAGACCTTAAGCATCTAGCCTGACTTGCCCCATCAAGAAGTCTTTGTTGCTGAAGGCGGAGTCGAAGTTCGAGCGGAACAGGCTTCGATTCCGGACGAAGTGGTAGCTGTTGCTCCCAGGGAGGCTCCAGTAATCAACCCTTTAGCTCCAGCCACCGAGTTCGATGATGACTTCGAAGTATCCTTCGATCCTCCAAGTAGCCCCGTGCTCCTCCGTCGACAGGGCTTCGGAGGTAAACTTCACTTGAACTGCATTTTTCTTTACCCTGCAAAATTGTGCATTACATAATACCTTTGTTCTGGCAGGGTCTGCTCCCATGGAGGTGACTCCTCCCGAAGATACTGTTCTAGGGACCTCGACATCTCTGGGTTCAGTTCCAGAAGCTGCCTATATGGGACCTGGAAAAGGTAAAGGCAAAATGGACCCCTTTCCTGCTCCGAACTCAGGATTAACTCCATATGGAGGGGGGCCAGTCCACCGAGGTCTCCAGAGACACAGCGCAGCGCTCCGACCCTTCGCCGAATGAAGATGATCAAAGAGCTCTGTCCATGCTCCCCCTCCTAGCTCCTTTTTTGGAGCAAAGGATCGGACTTCGGGCCCTGCTTGATCCTTTGGATCGAGCCAACTATGAAGTTGGGAGGACAGACCTAGTAGCCATACTTAGTGAAGCTGAGGGTTCGGAGCTCAACGTAGCCTTCGAACGGGCAACGTACTAGGTATGAAGTATCTGCAAACAAGATTAATTTCAACATACGAATAATTCCTCACCTTGTTTTTTCTCTTCGCAGCAAATAGTTTTGGCTCGAGCTGCAGCCGTCTCGAATGACCGCGGAAGCCTTCGTCTTCAAGAGAGGATTACTGCTCTCCAGAGGAGTCTTGATCGCTCTGAAGTTCGAATCTATAGCTTAGACGAAATGGTTGCAGCGGAGAGGAGGGCCAGACTTGGTCTGGAGGCTGCAAATAAAAAGCTTGAAGCCGAATAAATTGTGCTTCGGGCCGAGATAGAGAAAATGCGGGCAGAGCATGCCACGGTGGGGGCTGAGCTAGTTAAGCTTCAAGAGGAGAAGGCTAAAGTCATGGAGGAAGCCAGCAACCTGCTTAGCCAGAAGAGTTCTCTGGCTACGGAGGCAGCTAGACTATCTTCTATGGTAGATGAGTTAACTTCGTCAAGGGATGCTTTAATTGAAGATAAAGTGAAGTCGGAGACGGTAGCAACGGAGGTCATGAATAATCTTCTCGGTGTTCTGGAGTACTTCGGTACTCTTTGGACACTACCTTCGAGTGACAACGTCCCCTTACTGCGATGACTAAAGATGATCCAAGGAGCAGCGAAGATGATTAAGACATTAGGTATTCGGTATGGAGAACTCTTCGCCCAAGTAGCTGCTCTCGGAGTACTTCGCTACTACGAAGATCAAGGGCTATCAGTAGCACCAGATTCGGGGGTGGCTCCCATTACCTTCGACGACAATCAACTGCTAAACCCTTCCGAAGATGTGGCCGCGGCTTGGCAAGCCTTTCCAAGCTTCATGGAGAGCTGAAGGCTGGACAGCGATCAACGCTTGGATCGATGAAGGGCATCGCCAAAAACAAGCTCGGTCTCAAGCTTCGAGCAGCCAGCCTCCGCCGGACCCGCAGGTTTAGCTTTGTTTAGGGGTCCGAATATGTAAAAGTTATGCTTTCATATATTATGAATGAAAACTTATTTATCATGTTTTTAGGCTTCTCAACCTCGTATGGATGATGTCGAATTATTAAATGTTACCGAAGAACTCTGCCTGCTATGGGCTACCTTCGATCTTTTAAAACGTCACAAACGACCTCAATTTTTGGTTCCTCGAGAAAGCTCTAGTGCAATTGCGCCCGAAATATGTAAAGATATATTATCTTATATTAAAGGGGAAGAAAAAGAAGTTAACTTGGAAGCTTCGTCTTCTGAAGACGTTGAATGGTCCGAAGACGACAGTATTACTGTAGAACAAGGAAAGAAGCCTGAAGAACTTCGGAGCTGGGAAAGAAGCCCCGAGCGACTTCGAACTTGGGCTTAACTTCAACAAGAACAAAAAGATTTTCGAGCTTCGAAGGGAGGAAGAAGAATTAAACGTAAAGTTATCAGGACTCCCGGCTCTGGAACTAGTCATTCCGGCTTTAGTGGTAGCTCTAGAGATCGAAGAGGTCTTCGATTCCTTATTGGCATAGACACAGATTTTTCGTAATGCAATGTAATCTGTTCGAATAATAAAGATTGATTTTTAAAATTGTCTCCCTACTTCCCAGCCCCTCTTTGGGTGTAAGCAACTTCGAAGTGTAGTCGAAGATGGTTATACGCAAAGAAAAAACTTAGGAGTACAATTTTGGAGGTTCGGAGCCCCTCAGTAATTTAAAGATTGATTAAAATCTTACAAAATGTCTTTCACTGCTTGGAGTCATAAAACTGGTAACTTAGTACATTTTGTTTGAAAGTAGTCACTTCGGACTAATTTCTCGGACACTTTGGCATCCACAATGATTGGTCACTTTGGACTCTTTTCACATATATTCGAAGCTTATCAGCCCAAACTCTGTTTTGTTTTGGCCTCCGTCGGCTCTTTTTGCGAATGCTATCAAACCGGTGGTTTGGAATTCGAAGTGGTCTCCTTGGACTCTTTTTACGGATGCTTTCAAGCCGGAGCTTGGAATCCGCATTATTTGGTCTCCTTCGACTCTTTTTACGGATGCTTTCAAGCCGGTGGCTTGGAATCCGTTTTTCAGTGACTTTCCCACCTCGTCAGAAGCTTCAAACCGGTGGTTCGAAGTCCAAAAAATTGGTTCAAATTAATGACACTTCCTTCCCAGCCAACCTCATTCTTCTACTGCGCCCACTAGAAGTAGGAAGTGTTTGAGAGGTAGGCATTATCTGAACCATGAACTTTATTAATTCATAAGATGTTTACAAATGATTGCAAGGAGCCCCTATGTGAAATATCGCTTTAAGTGCTCTGCACGCCAGGTATGCGATAACTCTTCGCCTTCTAAATTAGCTAACTTAAAAGAACTAGGTCTTCCTGAGCGGAGAATTATGTATGGACCTTCCCACTTATTCCCTAACTTCCCTGGTGCTATAATTCTTCGCAAAACAAGATGACCCGACTTAAGTTCATTAAGCTTAACCTTCGGGTCAAACCAAGTCTTCGTCTGCTGCTGATACTTTGACAAATTGGCGACAGCTCGAAGTCTTGTTTCTTCTGTTAAATCAAGCGAAGTTTGCCTTTCTGCTTCTATTTCCGGTTCGGTGCTCCGAAGGGATCCTCCTTTGAGCTCCGTTGGCGTCATAGCTTCATCTCCGAATAATAGTCTGAAAGGAGTGAAACCCGTTGACCTTGTTTGAATTGTCCGAATGGACCATAAAATCTTCGGGAGCTCCTCGGTCCACAGTCCTTTTGTCAATCCCACTATTCTTCGATTCAACCCTGACAAGATATTACCATTGGCTCTTTCAACAGCTCCGTTAGACTGAGGATGTCGCACTGCAGCAGAGCATAATTTTATGACAAGATCTTCACAAAACTTCCTGAAGGGCTCTGCATCAAATTGTGTCCCATTGTCAACTGTGAGCTGCCGAGGCACTCCGAACCGGCATATAATATTTTTCCAGAAAAAATTTTGTACATTGTTCGAAGTGATAGCTGTGAGGGGCTCTACTTTGACCCACTTGGAAAAATACTCAATTGCTACCACTGCGAATTTTAAATTTCCTTTTGCTACTTGGAAGGGGTCAATAAGGTCCATGCCCCATCTAGCCATGGGCCACACTAGGGTAATGATTTGAAGAGTTGTTGGGGGACAATGACTTCTTCTTCCCATCCATTGACAACCCTGGTAGGTGCGGACTAATCTCTCCGCATCAGCTACTATTGTAGGCCAATAAAGCCCCTCGCGAATTGTTTTTCCTGCCAAAGCTCGAGGGGCCAGATGGCTACCACAAAGTCCTTCATGAATTCCTCGGAGAATCTCTTGACATTCGGCTTGAGATATACATCGGAGCAGAGGGGAACATACTCCGGCCTTGTACAAAATACCATTGAATATATGATAATTTCGAATTCGGAGCTTCAACCTCGAAAGTTGTGGCCCTTCAGGCAATGTTGCTTCTCCTAGCAGCAATTCCATAATTGAACTCCGCCAATCTATACTTGGAATGCAAAGGACTTCCGCAGAAGAGATTTGTGTTACCGAAGGTGCGTTGAGCTCTTCATAAAAAGCTTCTTCTGGAATGTCCATAGCTCTGGCTGCAGCTTTCGCCAAGGTATCAGCTTGCATATTTTCAGCTCTGGGTATACTTCGAATGGAAATCCCTTTAAATGCTGCTTCAATCTTACGGATCTCTTCCAAATATTTTGCAAGCTCTGGATGACGAACTTGAAAACTCTTATCTACGTGCCCTGCTACAATTTGAGAATCTGTTTTAATAACAACTCTTGTAGCCCCCAAAGCACGTGCCTTTTGAAGTCCTAACAAAATTCCTTCATACTCCGCTGTATTATTGGTGGACTTAAAGTTGAGCCTTGCGGAGTACATTGCTCTTTTCCCTGAAGGCGAAATTATTACTGCTCCAACACCTGCTCCAGATGCTTGGAAAGCTCCATCGGAGTATATGGTCCAAATTCCTTCACTTGGTTTCTCCGGAGCCCATACTGCAGGGGGAGTCCATTCTACCACTAAGTCTGCCAGCACTTGTGACTTAATTGTTGTCCTTGCCACGAAGGAGATGCCGAAGGGTGCTAATTCAATGGCCCACTTCCCAATTTTTCCTGTAGAATCCTTACTTCGGAGCATATCTACTAAAGGATACGAAGTTGGTACAATCACATTATGTGTTAGGAAATAATGCCTTAACTTCCTCGAAGCCATTATCAGAGCATAGGTGAACTTCTCAAGCTCGAAATATCTTGTTTTTGCTCCAGACAATGATTCGGATACAAAATAGACTAGATTTTGTACCAACTTCCCATTGAAATCAACTTCTCTGACAAGGACTGCACTGATAGCGGAGGCAGTAGCCGCAAGGTAAAGGAGTAGGGTTTCATCCGCAACAGGCACCGTGAGTGTAGCGAGGTTACTGAGATAATTCTTAATATCATCAAAACTCTTTTGACACTCCAGTGTCCATGCAAAATCTTCGGAGCCCTTCAATGCTTTGAAAATGGGCAAACTTCTCTCCGCAGACCTTGCTAGGAATCTTCCAAGTGCTGCAAGACGACCAGTCAACTTTTGCACTTGCTTCAAATTTTCCGGAGGAGCCATCCTTTGCAACGCAGTTATTTGAGTGGGGCTAGCTTCGATCCCTCTGCTTGAAACTAGATACCCTAACAATTTTCTAGCCTGAGACCCGAAGATACATTTTTCGGGGTTAAGACGGATTCCACATGTTTTTGCTAAGTCTAGGCTATGTTGGTGCTTTAAAGCACTCTTTATTACAATATCATCCATATAGGCTTCTACATTGCGGCCTATTTGATGACCTAGCGCTTTAGCAATTAACCTCGAAAAGGTTGCCCGGGCATTTCTCAAGCCAAAGGGCATTCTTACATAGCAGAAGACTCCCGAAGGAGTTACAACGCTTGTTTTGATTTCATCTTCACGCTTTAGCCAGATTTGATGATAGCCGGAATACGCGTCAAGGAAGCTTAATAACTCCGAACCGGCGGTGGAGTCAACCAATTGATCAATTCGGGGCATGGGATAGGGGTCACGGGGGCATGCTTTATTCAAAGATGTAAAGTCAATACACATGTGCCATTTCCCGGAAGATTTCTTCCTGACGAAGACTGGGTTGGCCAGCCACTCCGTATGAGCTACTTCTCTGATAATCCCAGCCTTCAGCAACTTTTCAACTTCATCTCTAGCAAGGATGGCCCTCTCCGCAGATAGCTTCCGGAGTCCTTGTTGGACAGGCCGAGCCCTCGAGGTCACAAGTAGGCTGTGCTCAATAATATCCCAACTGACTCCGGTAAAGTCCTCATCAAACCAGGCAAAGACATCTAAATTTTCTTCAACTATTTTTTCCAATGAAGTAGCGACTTCTAGAGGCAAATCCTTGCCAAACTGAAATGAATAGACTTTGCCGTCTTTGATAATAACCTTCGTTATAATCTCCCCTTCAGGGCTTGGCCTTGGGAAGGACTTCTTCGAAGGTTCACCTGAAGCGGGAATATCCTACGGGTTGCCTTGCACGTTGTTCACCTATCTCGGGTCAAGAGGGGGGCCATGACCTTATTCCGCTCTTCGCGTAGTGGCCTGATCTCTGAAAACAGTGAGGACTCCCGCTTGTGTGGGCATCTTCATACACAGATAATTATGATGCGCCACAGCTCCGAACTGATTCAACATGCCCCTCCCGAAGATAACATTGTATGCATACGGGGCATCCACAACATCAAAAATCACCTCTTCTGTCCTGGCCAATAGCCCCTCTCCGAAAGTGACCTCGAGACCTATTGGGCAAAGGGCATCGAGAGGGGGTCCTGCGAAGCCTTGCAAAGGACAAGCTGCTGGGAGAAGATGCTTTCTGGAGATACACAGTTGATCGAAGGCTTGCACAAAGATAATGTCTGTTGAACTCCCTCCGTCAATCAGTACTCTCCAGACTTCAGTCCCTGCTATGTCGGCAGTGATGACAAGTGGATCTGCATGTGGAAACTTTATGCCCGCTGCATCATCTGCAGAAAAAGATATTGGCACATGGGACCATTCATGCATGGTAGCTACAGACGAAGAAGTTCCAATATGGCCCACTTCTCGGACATATTCTCTTCTCTGCCTCTTCGACATACTACCAAGAGTCCCTCCTCCGGAAATGGGGAGGACTACTCTTTTCTCTCGATCTTGACCATCTTCCTGCTTCGGAGGTGGCATAATATTGACCACCAGAGGTTGCCTTGCAGGGTCGAAGTTATCTATACGTGCCACATCCTGGACAGGCTCTAGACGCACCTCAGAAGGAACTCGGTCAGTAGTGCCTCTACCCGAAGTTCTTTCAAGGTACTCGCCTATTAAAGCGAGTATAGACTTGCACGCATCAGTTGCGTGACTTCGATTCTCACCATGGACACAGCAGAAGAAGTCATGGGCTTTGCCAGCCGGCTTCCCTGGCGTCCTCCAGCCACTGGTCTTGCTTCCTGAAGGTTGCGAAGTCTTGGAGGCAAATTTCTGCGGAGGTGCAATGTTCAAGACATCTGAATGAGGATGCTTTTGCCCCCGACGCCTGACATGCTGAACTTCAAAGCTAGGCCCCTGCGAAGGTGTTGAAGTCTTCACTTCCAGCTTGACTTCTTGCAGGATTGATGGAGTTGCAGCAGTTCTCCGAAGCCACCCTTCTTCTGACCTTGCATACTCTTACAAATAAGATATCAACTGAGCAACAGAAGATATCTGCTTCCGATGAAGTTTATCAAGGAGGCCCGCATGGGTAACTCCCTCTCGAGCCGCATCAACTATGGAGGATGTAGTTAACCCTCGAATTTGCGACTTCGTAAGGGCGAAGCGCTTGAAAAATTGCCTTAAATTCTCTCCAGGGAGCTGCTTCACCTAGAAAAGACTTCCTGTTGACATTCGGGGTATAAAGGTACCATGAAAGTTGCTTATGAACTTCTTCCTTAATTTCTCCCAGGTTCTCATTGACCCTGGCTTCAAGGACCAGAACCACCACAGTGCCACCCCTTCAAGAGCTAGAGGAAAACATTTGGCCATGGTGTCTCGCACTCCTCCACTGGCCTCAATTGCCAATGCATAAGAACGGAAGAACTCCCCAAGGTCTTCGTCTCCAGAATATTTGCAGAGCTTCGAAGTTTTAAACTTAGGATCGAAGCGCACTTTCTATAACTCGGGATGCAGTGAAGACTCGCTGTCGAAGGAAGCATTCTCCGGGGCTTCGGGATAAGGAAGTTCGTCATCCTGGGCACTTCGGGGATGACCGGGGTAGGCTGAGAACAAAGCCTATCTGCGGCTTCTTGTCACCACCTCACTACTTCAGCTTGGAGACTGGCCATTTGAGCGGCCATATCGCTAAGACCGTCTTCATCTCTTCTAGAAGGACCTTCCGGGTCTTGAGAACTACACGCATCAGTCCGAAGAGGAATTTGAGGTGGAAGAGGGACTCCGGTTGGACGAAGTATGGATGGAGTTGGGGGAAGAACTCCGTATGCTCGAGGAAGGGGAATTCCTTCGGGAGTCTGGGGTGTAGGAATTGCCGAAGATTCTCCGACCTCTACTATGTTCGAAGATCTTACTCCGGAGGTCCGAGGGGACCTCTGAGTAGGACTACCACCTGAACTCTGCTTGGGAGGCATGGTTTGAGAACTTGGTAGAGAACAGAGTTTTTTGGACTAAGTTCCCCACGGATGACGCCAGCTGTTGGCGTAAAAGATTATGCTAACAGGTTTTCAGAGTTTAGAAACTAACAAATGAAGTGTTTGTGAAGTGAACTATTTCAAGCATCCGAATTGGATAATAGCTTGAAGCAGTTCGAAGATGTGTATTGAATAACTCAGTATTCTCTCCTCATTACAGGGTGGAACGGGGGGTATTTACAGCCAAAACCTTAAGGAAAAGACCCTTTTACCCCTCTGTTACAACCGACATAGTGGAAACTATTCGGTACCCTTAATAGGGCTAAAACGGTAAAAGACTAATCTAATGAGAAAGAAGATAAGTCTTCCATCTTAGCTGGCAAGGACACTCTCTGAAGGGTCAATGTTCGAAGATATACTCCAAACTAGAGTTCGCCTATGTCCTTCGAACTTGTTCTAGTACACTTCCGGAGTTAGATGCTGGAAACCTTCGATTAAATCACCTGCCTTTGTCTTGTTGCAGCAGTGACCCCGACGATGAAGTATTTCCCCCAACAGTGATGATGTACTCTTTCCCTTCTAACTCTTGGGTTAGCACGACCCCAATCACGCTATCTTTAGCAGCAACGTATAGTCGAAACGGAATCCTGGCTTTGGGTGCTCTCACCACTGGTGGTGATGACAAGCACTCCTTGATTTTCTCAAAAGCACATTGCTGGCTTGCCCCCCAAGTGAACTCAACTTCGTTTTTAGCCGGAGTATGGGGACAAAGGCATCAATCTTGTCGGACAAGTTGGATATGAAGCGACACAAATAGTTCATCTTGCCTAGCAATTTTTGTACATCCCTTTTGCACGTCGGCGCTGCAATGTTTCTAATCTTCTCAAGTCTTTTAGGATCAATTTCTACGACTCTTTCGTGAATCATGAAACCTAAGAACTTACCCGCCGACACACCAAAAGCACACTTGAGGGGATTCATTTTTAACCCATACTGCCGCATTCTATCAAAAGCAACATTCAAATCGGCTAAATTGTTTCCCATGACATCTGATTTGACCACGACACCATCAATGTAAACTTCTAACATAACCCCTAGCAAGTCATGAAATATTAAGTTCATAGCGTGTTGATACGTGGCACCAGCATTCTTCAAACCGAAAGTCATGATGACCCACTTGAACAACCCGACAAAACCAGGGCATCGAAAGGCAGTCTTGTAGATGTCCTCTTTGGCCATAGAGATTTGATTATAACCAGCATTGCCATCAAGAAAACTTAGTACCTTGTGTCCTGAAGCATCGTTGATCAGCATGTCGGCTATCGGCATTGAATACTCATCCTTTGGAGTGGCTCTGTTTAGATCCCTAAAATCAATACATACCCGTATCTTGCCGCTCCCTTTCTTCTCTACAGGCACTATGTTAGCAACCCATTTCGCGTACCTGCACGGCCTAATAAATTAAGCCTTAAGTAATCACTCCACTTCTTCTTTAACTCGGTCATAGACGGCCGAATTAAAGCGGCGGGGAGGCTGCTTATAAGGCCTAAATCCGGACTTGATGGGAAGCCGATGCTACACGAGCTCACGGCTTAGCCCTGGCATCTCGCTATATTCCCATGCGAAACAATCGACATACTACCGAAGTAACTTTATTACTTCAGCCTTTTCATCGGGTTGTAAATGTTGGTTTACAAAAGTCGGCCTTGGGACGCTACCATTACCTATGTCAACTTCCTCCAAGGGGTCGGCCGACGCAAAATCTTGTCCTAATTTCTCTACTTCGCTAAAGTCCCCGATGGCCTCGGCAATACCGTCTTTATTAGACCGATATTGCTTGACGTGAGACTTTAGCCAATCTTGATTACTCTTGCTAGACATGACTGTTAATAAAAAAACAGCCGTGCTACTCCAGCCGGCTTTATAGACACTAGTACAAACCGTCCTCCGGATACACTAACAAAATCGTAATCCGAAAGATCTCTACCTGATAGACACTCTACTTTGTTCTGGACGGCGTCAACCAACACATCGGCCAATGCTACTTGGGTCGAAGTATCCGCAGGGATGACCTCCACATCATCGCCATCCCACTGTATCAAGCACTGGTGTAGAGTAGAGGGAATGCAACATTTTGCATGAATCCAGTCGTGTCCGAGTAATACGCTATAGTTACCTTGTACGTCGACGACAAAAAATTCTATTGGCAATTTCTTGTTGCCCACCGTCAATTCCATAGAGAGTACACCCTTGGCCTCGGAGCTCTCGTCGTTGAAGCCATTGAGAATCAAGTTGGTCTTCTTTAGGTCATCCTCATCCCTGCCAAGCTTCTTCAACAATGAGTAAGGCATTAGGTTAACAGTGGCACCATCGTCGACGAGCATTCAGGAAATCGGCTTTCCATCGATGTGACCTTTGACGTAGAGAGGCTTCAGATGGCGAGCCGAGTCCTCGGGCTTCTCAAAGATGGTGTTACGCGGGCCGAGGTTCAATTGGGTGACCTCGGCCTCGTCCTGTGATAGTGCGAACTCGGCATGTAGCGTGACAATGTTGATATCCATCACCTGGGGTGCGGGCCCTTCAGAGATGGGCGAGTAATCGTCGTCGAGCATGTCGTCGTCGTCGTCGCTCGGACTAGGAGCCGAGTTGTTTATCTCAACCGGCTTCTCCCTCCATACCTGCTTTGTAGCTGGCCGAGGGCGGATTTCTTCCAAGATAGCATCGCGCTCGGCCTCATCTTTCTTCTCGCGCATCTCCTCTACCCGTAGTCGTTGTAGGCGTCTCTTCTGTTATTTGGACATGCCCTAGGGGCCCAAGATGGCTGTGGCTTGGTGCGGGGTGCGACTGTTTGGCTTCCATTAATTCTGGCCGAAGTGGTACTGTGCCCTTCAGCCTTGTGCACCCTGTGTTCGTAGGGGGCTTCGTTGCGAACTCCGGCAGATGGACAGGCCTCGTTCGGCCGATCGAACTAGGCTTCGGCGCAGAGCTCGGCCGAAACACGGGACTTACCTCCGTCAGACCTCAGTGACAAAGTCTTCGGGATTGGGACCTCCTGAGACCCAACTCTGATGATGATGGCTTCGGACTCACTGACCTTGTCCTCCACGTGCTTGCACCCTTCGGCTTTGCTCTGCACGGTCTGATTCGGAGGCACCACGGATAGTCTGTGGACGATGCCCCCCTCCGCTGTGTCTGTTTGTTCCTGCCATCCATAATACTCCGAAGGAAAGCAAGGCATAGTGTTAGGATGCGGAGGGTACCCCGACCCATATACATACGGAGCCCACGGGATTCCCGCCCAGTCATACGGCGGAGGCATCGGAGGCTCTAGCGGCCTCGCCCACTGTGAGACGAACCCGTTACCTGGAGGGGGGTTCGGCAAAGTCGATGGTATCTCGAACCACATCAGCGAATGGTCCTGCCAGGCTGGAGGTACATTCAGCTAGTGCGGGCTGAAGCCTCCCATCGGAGAAGTCCAACACAGTGCGGGGTTCAGCCATTGGGGGCCGAAGTTGCTGTATAAGGGGCCCGACCATCGAGGCTCGGAGCCGCTGTACGGGGGATTCGGCCATTGTGGTTCAGAACCACCGTGCAGAGCATCAGGCCATCGTGGCTTGAAGCCTTCGTGCGGAGGGTTCACCTACTTTGGTCTGAAGCTTCCCTCCGAGAGCTCCGGACCCTTCGGTTGCTTTAGCTTCTTAGTATGTGGACCTGCTTCCTTGGCCCTTCTTTGATGCTTGTTCAACAACATGTTATATGTTACCTTCGGCCTCTTGCGAACCTTATCCGAAGGGGTATTAATGTTCTGTTTCCACACTCCCACCTCGGGATTCTTCGGTATGAGTGTGCGAGTGCGTGGCTCTCCAACAATTACATCCTTTCCTTTAGCCGACTCGACCTGTTCCGGCCGAATCAACACCTTCTTTTCGCCGAGATCAATGGCATTGACGGGAAAAGGATCTTTATCCAGCTTCATCTTCGGATTGTGGTCTATCTTCAATCGTCCCTCTTCTATGGCCGATAGTATCTGCCATCGAAAAACATTGCAGTCATTAGTATTATGCGAATGTGAATCATGCCACTTACAGTATGGATGCTTCTTTAACTCATCGGCAGGTGGAATGACTTGACCCTTAGGTAACCTGAGAAGCTGACTTTTTAAGAGAAAATCAAATATTTTATCACATTTAGTTATATCAAACGAGTATTTGACCTCACTAAGTCGATTCTTTGTGGGGGATGGTCGTAACTCGTAGCAGGTGACAGGTTTATTCTTAGCGTTCCACACCCATTTGGCCGCGTACATATCGGCCGAATCCTCTTCTTCTAACTCTTCCTCGTCAGAACGTTCCATGATGTGGATTTCAGCCCTAGGCTTGCTAAACGTCTTAATAAACTTCTTATCTTTGGCTCGGCCTTCTTGGACCAGAGCCTGTTGTAAGACTTGGCTAACTTCTAAAAAGTTATGGTTATCTAACCTTTCCTTAATTTCGGAACGCAACCGTTAAATGCTAGTTCCGCCAAGTCCCTTTCCGAAATAATAAGGCTAAAACATCGATTTCTAGTATCCCTAAAAGGCTTGATGTACTCAGAGGCGCTCTCGCTAGACATCTGCTTGACCGATGTCAAATGTGAAAGCCTAAGTTCTGTCTCACCTGTGTAGAAATAATCATGGAATTTCCATTCTAAATCATCCCACGTCTGGATGGAGTTCGGCGGGAGCACCGAAAACCAAGTGAACGCGATGCCGGACAGTGAGAGAGAAAATAGTCTAACTTTCAGAGCATCTATCCTGCTAATTTCTCCACACTGTGCCAATAATTGACTAATGTGCTCTAGTGTAGTTTTGCTACCTTCGCCATCGAACTTAGTGAACTCAGGGATCCTATAGTCGTGGGGGTAGGGTATTGTGTCAGGATGGTTGGGGTACGGCTTACAGTAAACCCTAACCCGTCGCTTGGGCACGAAGCTGGCACACTCTCTAAATAGTGTGCGGACCCGCTCCTCTATGTCATCTTGGCATGTTGCTTGTGCGCATCTCTCATGCGGGGGCGCGACACGCGGTGGGATATCGGCGTGTCTGCCACGGGCCTCTTCCCTGCGCTATTTGTGTGATGTGTTCGTGTCTGGGCGCCTGTGCATGTGGTGTGGGCAGTGCGGGTATCGGTGCAGGTGATGGTGCGTGGTACGCAGTGTTAGTTTGACCGTAGGTGTAATGATTGGTCTCGGCCATAAGTGTTGGGGCCGGAGACACGATTGTGCCACTGCCGTCGTTAGTTCTACCGTATATGTGGTTTGCCGGAGGTGCATTAGCAATAGGAACAGGGGGTACGGCCTTAGTAAAGCCGAACCTGCTGAGAGTCGCCTCTACTTGGGAGCTGACTGCCGAATCCAAACGGTTGGCTAGCGAAGCGCTAACGGCTTGATCTACTGATGCGGCTATTTTTTGCTCAATCTCTAAAGAAGATAAACGAGGTGATATGGGTGTTACCTAGACCTGAGTGAGGTCGAGGGTGATGATGTTGCGCTTGATGAAGCCCGCGCGTGTCTTGACGTAGCCCCCAAGCATCATGTCTTGGAGTGCCTTTAACTTGGCCTCGATCTCTGCTCGGTCTTCTGCGGGGATATCTTCAACTGTAGGTGTCAAGATGTTGCAGTTGTCAATATCCGCGCCTCCTATTGTGTCCATCGACGGTGTAGATGTAGTAGTCGATGTAGATGTACCGATGGGCGATGTAGATGTACTTGTCATGTTGGCGTAGCCTTCCCCAGCGGAGTCGCCAAAAAGTGTGTTGACACGGAAATGTGCCCCCGCATTTGGGTCAGTTCGACGATCCAAAAGTGTACGGATACTTAGGAATAAGCCTAAGCGTGACGTAGCACCGATGTCGTGTTCTGACTACCCTTAGTCGTGATAAGGGGGGTGGAGTCGCCAGGCAACCAGATTACACAAAATAATCCAATTAGCCGAAAGAGATAAATTAAACAGAATAAAAATAGCAAACCAGTCGAAGCCCGTCTGGTTCGAAGTCTGGTGCGAAGGGGTCACCGAAGTGTACCTTCAGCGTCTAGTGCGAAGTACTCCGCCGAAGGTTGCTTCGGCATTCGGACTAATCCGGCCGAAGATGGACTCTGAATGGATCTGGATGCGATGATCACCTCCGAACAACGGGGTTCGGCATGAGATCTCCGATACAGCAAACTACGGAATAATGACGCGAGGGCAACGGGCGAGCGCAACTTCGTCCGGTGTAGATTATGATCGTGGCAAAGCCCATTGTGACGAAGTATGCTGGCGAAGCCTGTTGCCGGAGCCTGCAGTCGCACCGAAGGGTGTCCTGGTGACCTCCGAAACCGATCTCTCAGCTCTAGACACATCCGACGAAGTAGCTCCGAACGTAGGAACCTGCAACAAAGATGATTCGAAGTACCAATTCGGCCTGAGGACCGAATTTTGGTAAGTGTTGCACTAGTAGCGAAGGTAGCAATCTGTTACGCGGATTAGCGAATACTTCACAAGCGAAGTAACAAGGCGATAACAATCTATTACGTAGATTAACGGATACTTCACAGGCAAAGTAACAAGGGTTACCATGTTCCGTAGTGGCTGGCGGAGGGCTTCCAGGCAAACCCAGGAAGAGGTATACGAAAATAAAGGTAAAGTAAATATGATCAAAGCTAGGGCTTTGGTTTGGTTTGAGTTGGGGAGGCCTCTACGCTGGCCTCGCCTCTCTATTTATAGGGGCTTAATTCCTAATCTAATCTACTATTAATCCGGTCGGACGGAGATAAGAAATGAGCTAGAATTGCAGACAAGTCCATCTTTGCCGAAGTGGGCTTCGGCCAGGCCCATCGAGGCCTGCTCCTCGGGCCGAAGCTTCGGTTGCGTGGGCCTCCGAAGGCTTCCCGGTCGAAGCCCATGGGCTGGCCAGAGGCTTTCGGAGCCCATAGCTTAATGGACTTCGGCCCTGTAGGGCTTTGGACAGACCTTGGACATGTGTATTTTTGGCCCAAATCACCAAAATTGATATTTCGATGATCTAGCCATTAATGCCATTTTTGCTATCAACACATAGCCACTCATATAACTATATGGATCCTCGTAATCAGTATAAGTATGATAACCATAATCATGCATATCAAATGAAGGATAATCATGAAAATGTAAAGCATGAGCACGACGTTCATCTTTCATACGTCTAGAGCAAAAACCAATCAAATGACCTACACGATGACAATAAGAGCAGTGAAAAACTTTCTTGGGTGTAGGTTTATAGGTTTCTGGGCAAACCTCACAATTTTCCTAGGTTTTTGCTTGGAGTCTGTCTTGAGTGGTGGAATGATTATCTTTTTAGTTTTGGTAGGATTTTTGGCTTTTTGAGGTGTGTCTAACTGGACTCTCTCTTTCTCAAGGGTAGTAGGTAGAGTGAACACCATTTGGCTTGGGGTATTGGATGAAGTTCTCTCATAACCTATCCCAGGAGCTAACCCTGCCCTGTTAGCGCACATTTTTGTTTTATCCAAAAGCAAATCCATTTTCCCTTTCCCTTTAGTGCATTTGTCTACCATGGAAAGCAGATAATCATTCTCACACTTAAGTTTTTCTACTTGCTCTCTAGCAAAGCTAAGTTGGAGCTTAAGGGTGACACAGCTGGGACACGCTGGCTGCACATCCTTAGAACTCTCGGCACTCTCCAATCTAGCCTTAAGTTCATCAACATGCCTATCTCTCGAATTAATGCTTTCAACAAGTAAAGGACAATTCATGCATTCGTTGATGACCACAGGACTAGACTCCACCATCAAGAGTTGCTTCTGAACATTTTCAAGTTTTTCAATGTTCTGAGCATGAATCAGACGCAACTGAGCAAGCTCATCCATAACTACAAGACATGACTCACATTCATAAATTTTAGACTTAGACATCAACAAAGCAAGTTTAGTAGAAAGTGATTCAATTTTAAGCTTTAGTTCCTTTCGTTCTTTAGCAGCAAGTTTAAGCAGTCTATCTTGTGAAATAATTGCATCATGTATTTCATCGTTTTGAAAAAGTAACTGGTCAACAGATAGACTAACCTCAGATAAGTCAAGCTCATCGCTGTTGTGCTTGCCATTGGCCATGAAGCAGAGGCCGTTGAAGTCCTTCGTCTTTTCCTTCTTTTCTTCATTCTTGCCTATTTCATCTTCATCAGTACTTAGTTCTTCACTCGAGGTGTTGTCGATGTCACTGAGTGCAGCCACGAAAGCTCTAGCCATCCTTTTTGCCACTTTTCCTCTTTTGCGTTTGAAGAATGATTTTTTGTCTCTTTTCTGATATTTGTGTTGTAGGACCGAAAGTAGCGACCAGAGGGGGTGAATGGGCGCCAAAAAAATCATTTTGAAACAAAGACCTAATCCCAACACCCAACGCACCTCGACAGACAAATAACAGTAGCAAAGCAGATCGCAGGAACTAAAGTTATCTAGCCTAAAAATGACTGGTGTCCTAATTTAAATGATATTTGTTGGGGGAAAATACTTCATCCTCCGGACTTTAGAAATCAACAGTCAAAGATGGCTTATTAGCATCAAAGCTTGCATTCATCTCTGGAGGTGATGAAGTTTCTAAGCCGGAGGATGCTTCGACTCGAGGACTCGAAGGTACCCTCTGCAGGCTCTGAAGCTTCGGTGGAAAACAGCAAGACTGATAAGACGTCTGCCTTATCTTCCTTCTCCGGGTAGATTTTACTATTTTAACCCTATTCGGGGTACCGAATAGTTTCCACTATGTCGGTTGTAATGGAGGGGTAAATAGGTCTTTTCTTTAGACTTTTTGCCTATAAATACCCTCCTTCTTACCCTATAATAGGCATCGAATACTCAGCTATTCGATACACAATTTCAGACTACTTAAGCTATTATCCTATTCGGAGGCTTGAGATAGTTCTCAACACAAACTCACTGTTTGTTAGTTCTTAATCTTTGAGAACCTGTTAGCGTAATCTTTTACGCCAATATTTGGCGCCGTCTGTGGGGAACCTAGTTCTCTACTGCTGACTGTACTTCGAATAGCACTTGCGGAGGGAGCTTTGGAGTCTTAGGATTCCGCGCACCCTTCGGTAAGGGACTTCCTAGTGCAGTTCGAAGGCCTTTCCCCACCTTCCCAAACCAATCAAAGTCCTTGGTCTTCGGACCTCATCTTCATTAGCTATGCCTCCCAAGCGGATCCTAACCTCCAATCCTCCCCGAAGGTTCGCTCGGACCAATGGAGCAGGACCTTCAGTTATCCCTATAACCCCCGAAGGGGCAGCTAGGCGTCGAGCACCTAGAGGCCCCCGAGCCGCTCCCACGGTGCTCGAAACCGACTACGCCAGTTCCCGAGACCCGGAGCTCCCCTACGAAGGAGACGAAGACCTTCTTGAGGACGAGGCTACTCAAGTAGTGTGACTTCAGGAGGAAGTGGCAAGGTGGAGGCAAGATGCCGCCGATCGACTCCGCTCTCAAGCTTCCACCCATGCTCCAGAAGGGCCTCAAGATGGTGGTGCTGGAAACCTTCCCGAAGCTGTCCAAGTCTCGGAGGAGGCCGAGAACGCATCCTTCGATGATGAGTCTTCGTTGCATTCGGACCTGCAGAAGGTGCCCTTCGATCCTAGGTTTAAAGCCTCGAAGTTGCACAAGTATTCCGTGGGTCTGACCCCAGAGAATTCGCTCGCTCGTATGCTCTTGCGATAGAAGCCAGCAGAGGGGTGCGTAACACTATGGCAAAGTGCTTCCCCCTCAATCTCGAAGGTGTATCTCTCCGATGGTTCTGGTCTCTAAAGCCAGTATCGATCAAGTCCTGGGAGTAGTTGAAGAGGAAGTTTGTAAGCAACTTCCAAGGTACATTTGTAGCCCCAATGTCGGCGGGGAGTTTATTTCAGGTGAAGCAGCAAGTAGGGGAGATGCTTCGGGAATATTTCACGTGCTTCGCCCACACCAAATCGCAGATCAAGGGCTTGTCAACCTATTCAGTAGTCGATGCCGCACGCGAAGCGGTGTTGAACCTAGATCTCCTCAGCAAGCTTCATCAGAAACCGGTGTCATCCATGGAACAGCTGATGGCATAGTTCGAACAGTATGCCAAGGTGGAGGAAGGCTACCTCCGAAGAACTGCAGCACCTGCACCAGCCCCTCGACAAGTGAAGACAGAGCCCAAAGTCCCAACCACTTCGCAAACCCCTCATCAAAATCATTTCAACGATCATAGGCGGGGAAAGAAGCACTTCCCCTCGGAGGTGTTGAACATTGCACCCTCTGCACCGAAGGCACCTGCCAACTTTCAGCATGCACAAGGCTAAAAGGTTGGAGCTCCGAAGCCCCAAGAAATAATAGCTGGCAGGCGCCAGAGCTTTTTCTGCTGTGTGCATGGCGAGAATAGAAGACATGACACAAAGGATTGTAAGGCGGTATTAACCCTTCGGGGTGAATACCTTGGACAAAGTGCAGGGTGAGGTACTTTGGATCGAGCCCCTCCAGCGGTATGTTCGGAGCCCGTGCAAACCGTGGCCCGAGCCGTCATCCCCGAAGCACCCATGCAGCTATCGATGGCCAATATTATGCCACCACCGAAGCAGGAAGATCCCCAAGATCGCGGCAAGCGAGTGGTCTTGCCCATCTCCAGAGGAGGACCCTCGGAAACATGTGAAAAAGGCAGCGGTGAGAATATGTCCGCGAAGTAGGACACATAGGGACCTCAAATTCCGCGGAGGGAATGCCCGAGTGGTCTCATGTACCTATTTCCTTTACTGCCAATGATGCTGCAGGGGTGAAATTCCCTCATGCTGACCCCCTGGTTATTTCAGCTGATATAGCTAGAGTCGAAGTCCGAAGGATCTTGGTAGATGGTGGGAGTTCCGCAGACATACTTTTTGTCCAGGCCTTCGACCAAATGTGCATTCCTTAGAGGCATTTACTTCCAGCGGCCTGCCCACTACAAGGCTTCGATGGTCTGCCTCTCGATGCCCTCAGCCAGATAGGCCTTGAGGTTGCTTTCGGAGAGGGGCCCTTAGCCAGGGTGGAAGAAGTGATCTTCGATGTCGTCGACTCCCCATATGCCTATAATGCGATTTTCAGACGGGGGATGTTGAACCAGTTCGGGGCTATAGCACATCACAACTACTTATGTCTCAAGATGCCCACGCAAGGTGGAGTTCTCACTATCTCAGGAGACCAAGCTGTAGCCCGAAGAACGGAGTATGGCCATGGTCAGCCATTGGACCCTCGGCAAGTGCATAGTGTGTCGGAGCACACAGAGGAAGCTCTAGAGTCTTCTAAATCCTCGAAGGGCCTTTCCCTCAAGCCAAGCCCGCAAGGTGATGTTGCCATGAAGATAATTCTTAAGGATGGAAAGGAGTATCCAATACAGTTCGGCAAGGGTCTATCTCTGGAGATAGCTGCTTCGTTGGAGGAAGTAGTCAAGCATAATGTGGACATCTTTGCCTGGACTGACGAAGACGTCACTGGGGTTGACCAGAGTATCATCGAGCATAGTTTGCTTGTCAACCCAAAGGCTAGGCCAGTGCGCCAAGGGCTCCGTAAGTTATCAGTAGAGAGAGCAGACCTCACCAAGGTAGAAGTGGAAAAATTGCTAAGGGCTGGCATCATCAGGGAAGTATCCCACATAGAGTGGCTGGCAAACCCTATTTTTGTCAGGAAAAAGGACTCCGGCAAATGGCGCATGTGCATTGATTTTACATCATTAAATAAAGCATGCCTGCGAGACCCCTACCCAATGCCCCGAATAGACCAGCTGGTGGATTCTATGGCTGGCTCCAAACTACTAAGCTTCCTGGATGCTTACTTCGGTTATCATCAAGTCTGGCTAAAGCGCGAAGACGAAGCCAAGACGAGTTTCATAGCTCCATCCGGAGTATTTTTTTATGTAATAATGCCTTTTGGCTTGTGGAATGCCGGAGCCACCTTCTCACATTCGATAGCTAAGGCTCTAGGTCATCAAATAGGCCGAAATGTCGAAGCCTATATGGATGATATTGTAATAAAGAGTGCTGCAAAGCACCATCATAGCCTAGACTTAGCTGAAACATTTGAGAGACTCCGAGCATGTGTTCACCTCAACCCTGAAAAATGTATATTCAGGGCGCAAGCAGGAAAACTGCTAGGGTACTTAGTTTCGAGTAGGGGAATTGAAGCTAGCCCGACATAGATAAGTGCATTGCAAAGAATGGCTCCACTAGAAAATTTGAAGCAGGTCCAGAAGCTAACAGGACGGTTAGCAGCTCTCAGCAGATTCCTGGCTAGATCAGACGAATGAAGCCTTCCTATTTTTAAAGCTCTAATGGGGTCCAAAAGTTTCAACTGTACGCCGGAGTGCCAGAAGAGCTTCGATGATATTAAAGAATACCTAGGAAGCCTATCAACACTTACTGTGCCCCTCCCGGAAGAAACTCTCCTTCTTTATCTTGTAGCAACAGGCTCTGCAGTAAGTGCAATATTGGTTAGAGAAGTTGAGCTTAAAGGAAAGCTGGTGCAAAACCCAGTTTACTTCGTCTGAGAAGCTTTGTCCGGAGCAAAGACAAGATACTCTGAGCTCGAAAAATTTGCTTATGCTTTAGTAATGGCCTCGCGGAAGCTAAGGCATTACTTTGTAGCACAAAACATAATCGTTCCTACCTCGTATCCCCTTGGTGATATGCTTCGGAGCAAAGATTCTATTGGTCGGATCGGAAAATGGGCTGTCGAGCTAGCCTCCTTCGGAATTTCCTTCACGGCGAGAACAGCTATCAAATCACAGATCATAGCTAACTTCGTGGCAGAGTGGACTCCATCTGTAGTTTGGGCTCCGGAAGAAGCCTCTGAAGGTCTATGGACAATTTTTTCTGACGGAGCCTATCAGGCATATGGTGCCGGAGCTAGAGCTGTAATAATATCGCCGTCAGGGCAAAAGGCCATGTATTCTGCGAGGCTCAACTATAAGACCACGAATAATATCACGGAGTACGAAGGAATCCTGTTAGGCCTCTGAAAGGAAAAGGCACTTGGAGAAGCAAGGATTATAATTAAAACAGATTCCCAAGTCATCACAGGGCATGTTGACAAAAGCTTTCAAGCAAAGAACCCACATCTGGCAAAATATATGGAAGAAATCCGCAAGACAGAATCAATGTTCAAAGGATTTTCTATTCGGAGTATCCCTCGAGCAGATAATCAACTTGCATACATTTTAGCGAGGGCTGCAGCCAGAGCATTGGACCTTCCAGAGGGTGCTTTCTATGAAGAACTTGTCAAGCCTATGGTAAATCAATTACCCTCCGCAGAAGTCCTTTGCATCCCAGCTACAGACTGGCAGGCTCCGATAATGGATGTCTTGCAAAGCAGCACAGTCTTGTCAGAGAGTCCGGATTTCCGAAGGTTGCAAGCAAGGGCTCGAAATTATAAGCTTGTCAATGGGATATTATACAAAGCCAGAGTTTGTTCTCCCTTACTCCAGTGCATCTCACAACCCGAAGTCCAAGATATTCTTCAGGACATTCACCAAGGTTTATGTGGAAGCCACCTGGCCCCCCATGCTCTAGCAGGAAAGACAATTTGGCAGGGGCTCTACTGGCCAACAATTGTAAGAGATGCGGAGGAATTGGTTCGAACCTGTCAAGGATGCCAGTGGATGGGTAGACGGAGCCACCGTCCACCAGTACCACTTCAAGTTATTGCCCCGGTATGGCCAATGGCACGATGGGGAATGGATCTCATCGGCCCTTTTCCAATGGCAAAAGGCAGCTTGAAGTTCGCAGTGGTAGCAATTGAGTATTTTTCTAAATGGGTCGAAGCTGAGCCTCTAACTGCTATCACTTCAAGAAATGTGCAAAAATTCTTCTCGCAAAATATCATATGCAGGTTCGGAGTGCCAAGGGAGCTAACTGTAGATAATGGAACCAAGTTCGAAGCCGAAACCTTTAAAGAATTTTGTGAAGAACTAGGCATCAAGTTATGCTTCACAGCAGTTCGCCATCCATAGTCCAACTGAGCCATCGAGCGAGCCAATGGAAATATTCTCTCCTATCTAAATTGAAGGATTGTCGGGCTGGCCAAGGGGCTGTGGACCGAAGAACTCCATAAGATTCTATGGTCCATTCGGACCACTCAAGCCAAGTCCACAGGCTTCACCCCATTCAGGCTGCTATTCGGAGATGAGGCCATGACTCCTACGGAGCTCAATGGTGGATCCCTTCGCGCAGTAGAACTTGGAGATGAAGGCGAGAGAAGCACTTCACTGGACTTGTCAGAAGAAACAAGGCTTCGAGCTATCGCCAATCTGACAAAGTACCAAGACAAAACAAAAACATGGTATGGCCCGAAGATAAAGATGAACGAGCTTAAGCCAGGTCATTTAGTTTTGCGAAGTGTAATAGCTCCGGGGAAGCTAGGAAATAAATGGGAAGGACCATATATTATCCTACGCTCAAGGTGCCCCGGCTCATTTAAATTAGCTAATTTAGAAGGGGAAGAGTTGAAGCATGCATGGCATGCAGAGCACCTTAAACGTTACTACTCTTAGGGGCTCCTTGTAATCAATTGTAAAAGTACCTTTCTAAATAAAGATGGAGGTTCGAATTTTGTTTACTCTTCAAATATCCCTTACTCCTGGTGGACGCATCAGGAGAACGAAGATGCTTGTGGAGTCAAGCATCTTTCAAAGAACCCGGACAACGGCCTTCGAACCATTGGTTCAAGGATTCCGTTGCCAGCCTACGGATTCTAGGCTCCGGCTTGTTAGGATCCGTAGAAGAGTCTAAGGACATTAAAAGAACAGATTTTCGGCCTCCGGGTTCGAAGCGTCTGTAAAAGAGCCGTAGGTGGCCAGCCTACGGATTCCAGGCTCCGGCTTGTTAGGATCCGTAGAAGAGTTTAAGGACTTTAAAAGAACATATTTTCGGCCTCTGGGTTCGAAGCATCTTTAAAAGAGCCATAGGTGGCTAGCCTACGTATTCCAGGCTCCGTCTTGTTAGGATCCATAGAAGAGTCTAAGGACTTTAAAAGAACAGATTTCCGGCCTCCGGGTTCGAAGCATCTGTAAAAGAGCCGTAGGTGGCCAGCCTACAGATTCTAGGATCCGACTTGTTAGGATCTGTAGAAGAGTCTAAGGACTTTAAAAGAATAGATTTCTGGCCTCTGGGTTCGAAGCATCTGTAAAAGAGCCGTAGGTGGCTAGCCTACGGATTCCAGGCTCCAGATTGTTAGGATCCGTAGAAGAGTCTAATGACTTTGAAAGAATAGATTTTCGGCTTCCGGGTTCGAAGCATCTGTAAAAGAGCCATAGGTGGCCAGCCTATGGTTTCCAGGCTCTGGCTTGTTAGGATTTGTAGAAGAGTCTAAGGACTTTAAAAGAATAGATTTCCGGCCTCTGGGTTTGAAGCATCTGTAAAAGAGTCGAAGGTGACCAAGCAATGAAACACTTTTAAAGTCCTAAGCGACTGCTATGGGAGTTTACAAGTATAACTTCGCTCCGAAACTTATAAACATCATAATATGAACCCATAGTTCGAAGAACTCTATGAAAGAGTAAAGTATGATTACCAAGTGTTGTGTGAAGCATCAGATTGTTATATAAATCATTGTGTCTGACGGACCCTATCGCAAAGCGTACGGTCCCCCACCCACAATGAGGGGCAGGGGGGTAAGGAACAACAAAAGATGCTTTCGAAGCAATTAATATTAATTGGATAATCATATTTTTACATCAAGAGAAGTTTTGGTCTAAGCCTAGATAAAAACGGAGACCCCTCCGACCTCTAGAGCTACTTCTAAGACCACTTCGACCATCAGAGATCGAAGCCTTCAGGACTGTCTTCTTAGTTCGAGTGCTTCTCTTCTTCGAAGCTCACATTTTTTTCTACTCCTCTTGAAGTTCAGCCCAAGTCAGAAGCATTTCAGAGCTAGCCTCTGCAGGATCTTCGGCCTGGTACTCCGAGTCAGACAAGTCTACATACTTGGAGGATGAAGGTGCTTCTTCCTTTTTCCTCTTCTTTGATATAAGCTAAGACTTCGCGGTGGACATCGGGTGCTATCTCACCTTGATCTCCGCGAGGAATAGAGAAGCGCGAGCGTCGATAAGGCCTTAAGACTTCGAGGACAAACCACTACCAACGACGCCCTTCGTTAAGTTCCAGTACTTCGAAGTCAAGCTCCGAAGTGCATGGCAAAACCTAAAAGAATAAACATCCAAACAAGTTCCTCATTTTTAAACTTTTCATTAATTAATATAAGGGGCTTTACAAGATTTCTTGTACATGCTTAAGTGCCCTATAAGACTAGACCTGCGGGTCAGTTGGCGGAGCAGGAGGCGTCGGAGCTGGTGAAGCTGGAAGCAGAGGCCTTGTTTGCGCTTGCTTTTGCCCGTGAGCCTCGTTGATCCAAGTTTTGGCTGCAGCCTTGTGGTCTATTTTCCAGATCGGCCGGAAAGCTTCCCAGGCAGAAGCTACATCCTGCGAAGGACGCAACAAGTCCTCGTTGGCAAAGCCTGCTAGTGTCGAACCCCCAACCGGAGAAAATGAAATCTCAAGAGCTTCGAGATGATGAAGGACTCCAATTCCAGCAACTTGTTCGGAGATCTCTCCGTACCGGACGTCGGAGCCCATCATCAGCTTCGTCACCACTTGAATCATTTTCATCTTCTGATCAAGGGGCTCGCTCGCCACAGTAGAAGATGAAGGGCACATGGTTCTGAAGTACTCCAAGGTACCATGAAGGGCATCCAAGGTACGCTCCGCTATTGTAGCATTCTTCGTTTCAACCACCTCCAGCTCCGCAGCAGCAGCAGGTACTTCAGCTATTTTTGACACCAAGGTGCTTTTCTGAGCCATGGCCTGTTTAAGCGAGTCTTGGAGTTCTACAAGTTGCGCGCTTGAAGTAGCTGCCATTTGCGAGAGCTTCTCCACCTCCGCCCTAAGCACCGTACATTGGGCTTCGGCCTCTTGGGCCGATATTTGGAGCGTTCTTCAAGGAGCTCCTCCTCCAACTGAAGTGTCTTATCTTCGGAGCTTTTGAGTGCAGACTGGAGGGTAGTAACCTTCCTCTTGAGCCGATTGGTTTCGACTTTGTTGGAAGTCACTGCCGCTCTAGCAAGGACAAATTGCTGCAAAAAGAGCAAGTAAGTACTAAGTAATTCCATTTATTAATTGAATGCACTTGTGGTGTGAGCCATACCTGAAGGGCAGCCCTTTCGAGGGCTAAATTGAGCTTCGAGGCTCTAGCTTTGCTTAAAATGGAGACCAAGTCAGAGTTCACGACTTCTTGGCCCTTCTCCGCCAAAGGCTCTAGAAGCGCCCGGAGGCCCGTTCACTGCTCTAATAATGGAGCCAACAAAGGGAGCCAGGACAAAGCCTAGCGATCATCCACGGTTGCCTCCTCCTCCGAATTACTTGCCGAAGGATTGTTGGAGGAAGGCGTCACCGTCGAAGCAGGGAGGAGCCCGAGGCTCATCATGCTTTTTCCTCTCCCCGACACGAAGGCCGGAGGAGCAACCCCGGCGGAGGTAGGTTCTCCTTCAACTGATGCCCCCTCGGTCAGTACTGCATCGGCTGAGATAGCTTCGGTCATCAGAGCTGCTGTGTCTACCGGGGCCTTAACTCCGAGAGAAGCTGGAGCTCCATCTATGTTTGGAGCTATGCTACTCCTCGACGCACCTACAACATTAAGGTACTTGATGAATATTTGTGGGTAATAACTGTTACAGGAGTGGTAAAGGCAAAAGCTTCGAAGTATACCTTCGTTGGCACCTTGAGGTAAAATCGCAGGGTCATCCAAGACCTCATACAACCGGAGGTACTCGTCTAGGTCATCCCCCGAAGTCCTCTCCGGCATAGCCACGGCAGGCGCCTCGACCTCAGGCACTATCACCCCAGCCACGGATGAGTTGGGGATGACCGCCTCCAGCTCTAAACTCGCGGTGACGGGCTCAGGAGAGCGCGTTGTATCTACCTCCACAGTTTCTCAGGAAGGAACTCCGGCGGCATCTGCCGGTTCATCTTCGCTGTCATCGAGAAGGTAATTCTCGAGAGCCTTTCCCATTTGGATGTCAAAGCCTTTGTTTTCAGAGCCTTTGTTTTTGGAGACTTTCGAAGATGAGCTCTGAATGCCCAAGGAGGAAGAAGAGGACACCGGAGTTGGCTGAGGAGGAGGCTTCGTCGTCTTCTTCCCTTTCTTGATTGGAGTCTGTGGAGCCATGCTGAAGAGCGTGGGCCTCATGGCTCCAGATGTAATGAGTCATTGTCCACGGAAGTCAAAGAGGACAAGAAGAGAAGAGAAGACATGTTGTGTCTAGGCCGCATGTGACTCAGGTACACGGGCAGCGAGCGACTGTCGGGTAGAGGGGCCGCGAAGTCGGGCTGGCCCAATCCGGGTACATGGGCTAGGAGCAGTAGAGGATCCACTGTGCTATTGACCAGGATTGACTTAGGTACACGGGCGGCGAGCGATTGCCGGGCTGAGAGAGCTGCGGAATCGGACCGGCCCAATCCGGGTACCTGGTGCAAAGTCGATGGACGCTTTGTCAGTTTCGGTGCAAAACTGACGACCGCTGATCTTGGATCAGACCGTTCTGGAGCGAAGCCGTAGTCGCTACGAAAGCTCCGCTTCCGGATAAGTCATCTGTAAATAGGAGTTTACTATTTTGTACTTAGGCCCACAGTCAGTCAGTCAGTAAAGTTTGTAAAAATATCCTAAGGGCAGTTTGGTCTTTTCCATTTTATTTCAGCGTCTGTAAAAACCCTAAGGGTCTTTTGGTATATTCCTAGGCTATTGGGCTGCCTATAAATAGGGCCCCAATCCCTAGGGTTAGGGTTACCCATTCTGTAATTTACTTTAATCCTGCAAAAAGGTTTGCGTCATTTTGTTCGTCTTTCTGTGCTCGTCTCCCTGTGTGCGCCGCCTCTATTAATCGCAAGCAAACCAAGCCTGCTTTCATCTCTCAGTTTTTCTTTTAATCTTCTTGGCTTGCGTGTTTCTGTTCGATTCTACTTTCTGAGTTCGCGGCAGAAAATCTTGTTTATTCACGAGATCTTTATTGCTTGCGGTATGTTTTTCATCGAGCATAGTTATTCGGTAGCATCTGTTATGTCGGTAGCCATCTTGGATTGACCACACGACTAGCTGCAGTATAGGTTGTTCTTCCTTGCCTCTAGGGCCTATGGCCTAGAATGGCAGTATAGTTCCTTGTTTCCACGTACTTGCTGCAGAAAAGTTTGATCATTACAACTAGCTGGAGTACACATAGCGCAGCTAGTACAAATAGCCTGCGGCTAGCTTCTGATTCCCTTTGATCTTTGTGTAACTGTTCTTTGTCATGATCACAAGTCTAGAGACTAGTACTAAAAAGCTAGTTTTTTGTAGCTGTAGCTTGCCCGTTCTAATTGTTTTTCAAAGCTGTGGGTTTAGCCAATGTTTTATGTACTTCGTTATGAAGTATCTGTTCTGAATTAAAGCTGTGGGCTCCACAGTATAGTGCATTTCGTTTGCGTGTGTTAGAGACAAGTGTTGGCTCATAGTTTCTAGTCAATTTCATTGTGTTCCATGGGACCCACCTTTTGTGATAGTTGCAGTAACCTTCGGTCAAAGGCAGCATAGGTGCGAAGTTCTGCAAAGAAATTTTCGAAGCCTGCTTCGGTAGTGTGCGTGCACAAATTTTTGGGTCAAGAGATTTCAGGCAAAAGCTTCGAAGGGTGCAGGTCTTCTTTGTGAAGTTACCCTTCGAACCGAAGGTAGCCTTCGCTAATAGGCATACTTCGCAGCTTTTGCATACTTCGAACACTTTTATTGGTCTGCTTCAGAATTCACAGGGTCTGTTTTCTTTTCAGAGGATGTTTGTTTCGTAGGTGTAAGGCTTTGGTTTCCGGTGTGTAAGCACCTGTAGACTCCGATACGAAGTCAGTGTGTTTTTGGTGTGGGCCCCTTGGCACATTTTTGTTGCATTCGAAGTATACACCTTTCGGAAGTGCAGGTTTCGCAACATCACTTCGAATCAGGCTTCGGCAGGCTTCGGAGCAGGCTTTGGCACGGACACCACAAGCTTCGACACCGCAGGCTTCTTCAAGAACCGAACAGGAGACAACCTCGAACAGTAAGACTCCTCGTTTTACGTGCACTCAGATTAAATTTCTGTGATGATCTATTTCTGTGACGCTTGATTCATCCATGTGTTAAATGCTTTGTTAATCTTCCTCTAAGCACTGTATTGGTGTTTCTTTGTTTAGGACACCGGTCGTTTGTAGGCTAGATCTTTTTAGGCTTTGTTGATCTTGTTATTTTTCCTGCTAAGCCTATTGAGGTGCGTTGGGTGTTGGGAGCAGGCCATTGATTCGAAAGAATTTTTAGGCACCCATTCACCCCCCTCTGGTCGCTACTTTTGGTCCTACAGAGTCTTGGCAACCTTCTTCGAAGGCTCGATGGTAGCCTTCCTTTTCCGATGAGCCGCTCCGGTCGGATCGAAGCCTGGCAGAGGTGGGGGCGCCATTCTGAGGGCCCTCCACACTTTATTGAAGTGCTCCCAGCTTCCTACCAGCTCTATCCTTTTCTGCCTCTCTACCACTGTTGGGGCTCCAAGCACCCGTTCAGTGGCTTTCACTATCTGCTCCGGAGCTAACGCTAAAGGGGCCACTAAAAAATGTAGCATATTATAAGTATGTTATTTCTTTTTCTAACATACTACTGTAGGAAGTTTGAAGGGTTACCTAGACTTCGAAGCTCTCCCTCCGAAGCGTTTTGAAACGCTATCGGCCAGTCGGCTCCGAGAGGTGGAATTCGGAGGGCGATGAACTCTTCGGCCATGTCCCGCATGCTCATGCGGCTGGCTATCGAAGAGAGTAACCCAAGCCACGTTGAGAGCAGGCTTGGGTTTGGGGTCACTTCTGCCTCCTCCCAGAACCAGATTTCTTGGAGAGGCCCCACGAAGCTGGAGTCTTCCCTGACCTCGACATAAAACCACCGGAGGATCCAGTTGGTATACCACCGGTCATTGATGGCCTTCACAGGGAAATGTTGTGCATGCTCCTTCCGCAGCTAGAAGTTGACAATTCCGAAGGCTGTGAGCACCTTGGTGTATCCGGGGCCATTTTGTGGCTTCGGCTGGCAGATGGATTCATGCGTGGCTGCGAAGACCTCCGACCTCCCTTCGCATCCTTCGGCACGAAGGGGCCATTCGAAGATCGCTGGCCTTGTGATGGCATTGGGGGACAATTGAGGCAAGGTAATGTGAAACATTTCCAATACCTCTGATAGAAAGCTGATGGTAGGGAGCCCAAGACCAGCCTCGAAGAATGCTTCGAAGACTACCACTTCTCCGCTTCATGGCCTTGGAGTCGACTCTGTTCCGGTGACCCGAGTCCTCATTCCGGGGCCCAGCTTCTTCACCACTGCCTCTTCGATGGATTCCGCAGTGCTGGTGGACTAGCCAATGAGGAAGCTTTGAGGGATCTGCTTCTTCAATGGAGGGCGGAGCTCCTGAGGATTTTTGGGCCAAGAACCTCCTGAGCCCCTGCCATGGCCGCTGCTACCGAAGCCGCCCAAGCTTGCCTTTGCGCCAAAGTGCTTGCTGCCGCTGGCACGGTGTTGCTGGTCCTCGCCATGACTCGATCGCTCAGAAAGTTGGGAGATTTGGAGGTTGAAGAAAGTAAACTTTGGAAGTCAGGCACGGTAAAAGTCTTCGGCGGATTTCGATCCCCATTTTATAGCCTTCCGCTAGATGTTGTGATTCGGTCGCATTCACACTGCAGGTTCATCTTCTGTCACTGGCGGGTGGGACCAGGATGTGAAAAGATGTGAACCCACCATAAAATTTCGATCGTTACCTTTTCGGGAGCATAACGGCTACTTGAAGGGTAACGACTCAAAACTAACGGCTCTTCACGACGTTTTACCTCCGCAACGGTTCCTTTTCCTATGAAGTGTTCACACAATAGTCCCAGTTCGAAGCGCCCTTCGGGGATGCCTCGACGTCAAATACCCTTCGGATAGCTGTAATACCTTCACATTTCTCTAAGTCCCTAAATATGAAAATGTTCCCTGTGTATACTGCTTTCCTACCATGCAGATTAAATCGGAGAAGCATATTAGAGGAGCTACTGTTGGGGGAAAATACTTCATCCTCACGACTTTAGAAATCAATATTCAAATATGGCTTATTAGCATCAAAGATTGCGTTCATCTCCGGAAGTGATGAAGTTTCTAAGTCAGAGGATGCTTCGACTCGAGGACTCGAAGGTACCCTCCGCATGCTCTGAAGCTTCGGTGGAAAACAGAAACACTGATAAAACATCTGCATTATCTTCCTTCTCCCGATAGATTTTACTATTTTAACCCTATTCGGGGTACCGAATAGTTTCCACTATGTAGGTTGTAATTGAAGGGTAAATAGGTATTTTTCTTAGACTTTTTGCCTATAAATACCCTCCTTCTTACCCTGTAATAGGCATCGAATACTCAGATATTCAATACACAATTTCGGACTACTTAAGCTATTATCCTATTCGGAGGCTTGAGATAGTTCTTAACACAAACTCACTGTTTGTTAGTTCTTAATTTTGAAAACCTGTTAGCGTAATCTTTTACGCCAACAATATTTAAAAATAAACTAAACTAAATAAAATAACTGCAGTAAAAAAATGTGTTCTAAAAAATATTTAATGGCATAGGGAAAAATAGCTAAATATATCAATAATAATTCAGATTGTAGTCCAAAAATAAAATACTAATCAAATGAATAAATCTTAGATCATTAAGAAATAAAACTGATATATTGCACGTAAATCTAGAATAAAAATATTACTGTGACTAATTTAATTTTTTCTTTTTATACGAGCAAACTAAATATTTAAATAAATACTATGTGAGCACTAATAAGATTTTAGGAGAAAAAAATACCTACGAAATTACTAACCAGATTTACATGCTAAGTAAAAATAGAAAATTATTGAATTACTTGACCTAACTGAAAAATAGGAGATCAAAACCAATTCCCTACGTTCGCTCGTCGCCGTTCGCTGCATGCATCGGTGCTGCGAAGAATCAATATCCAGCCGCGCCGTAGGAAGCTATAAGCCTACGCTTGGGAAGCTGCCGAGCATACGCCTTGGAAAGCCGCGTCGTTAGGCGAAACCAGGGGCGCTGACGTGCTTCCTGCCGCACCGATGCGCATCAACCGCTGACATGCGCGCGCCGCTGCAGGCCTGGGCATCGTGCTGATGAAGCAAGCCGCACCGGTGGGTCCCATGCGAGAGATTTACGCCCGTGGTTGCTGGTTGATGCGCCTGCCCCTACGCGCCATGAAAAGCAATGCCAGCCTGTGGACTGCCGTGCTACACTATGTTGGAAACCATGGGCCCCGCACTGCCGCTCGCTGCTGCTTCCTACGCGCGATCTCGCAGCACCGGCGCCTCGGCTGCCGCGGCAAGGAAAGGACGTCGGCGGTGAAAATTATCGGCGGTGGCGGGGAGAAAAACTGGCGGTGTAAAAATGTGGACTGTAGATTAATCTCGGGAAAAATAACAGTCCACCCTAACCCTAGGGGGTTGGGGCCAATTTATAGGCAGCCCACTAATAAAGGGAAAAGACTAATTTACCCCTAAGGTAAATTACACTAACTCTAAAAATAAAATTCGAAATTACTAAAATACCCTTAGAATATTCAACTGACACGAATAACAAATACTGTGGACTTAAATATTGAATATTAAAATCCTAAATAAAGATAATCATCGGTTGTTAGTTTCGCGCCAAAACTGACAAAGCGTCCATCGTCTTCGCACCGGGTACCCGGATTGGACCGACCCGTGTACCTAAGTCAAACCCGGTCAACAAACAAGTGGATCCTCTGCCGCTCCTAGCCCATGTTCTCGGATTGGGCTAGCCTAACTCCGCGGCTCCTATGCCCGGCTGTCGCTCGATGCCCCTGTACCTGAGCCACACACGCCCCAGACACGGCATGTCTTCATGTCTCCTCTTTGACTTCCGTTGACAACCACTCATCACATTTGGAGGCATAAGGCCCATGCTCTTCAACATGGTTCCTCAATCTCCCCTTTGATGAGTGCATTGTCAAACCTTCTACAGAAATTCTTCAAAACCTGCAATACAAGTGGAAACACGAAAACAAAAACAAAAACAAAAGAAAATAGAAAGAAGAAAATAAAAATTTAACTCTAATGACCAAAAGCCAAACAGAAGCAAGAAAACGGTCATTATGGTTAAACAAAAATAAAGACTCAAAACAAGTGCAATCTCAGAACTATCAACAAGGATATCTAAAAAGTAAAGGCAAAAGAGACTGAAAACTCACCCTGAAATAGATCCCAGAGAAAGACAAAAACTCCCTCTAAACTCTTTTTTTTAAATCGAGTAACCCAAAATTTCTCCCCCTTGTTGACAATTGAACTCATCAAGTGAGACTAAATGCACTCTAAAGAGACATAGACACAAACTCCCCCTGAAATGCAGCTCCCCCTCAAAATATTCCATGAATGCAAATGGGGTGCAGGTGGAGTGTAAACAACATGCTTCTTAGATATGACTGACTACAAATACAACATCTAACAGGTATAACAAAAGATATATTGTCTAACATACATGACATGATCAGTGCAACAGATGATATCTTAAAAGAAAGTCATTAGCACACATTTTTCGATTTTTGCAAACAAAAGCATCGCCACATTTTCTAGATGACAAGAAAAGTAAAGCATGAGATGCAAAAGCTAATTGATATCTACCAAGATAAGCATTGTCGAGAACAAAGTGCTTCAGCAAACTTGTGATCTTTTTATTTTTCAGACTTTTTCTTTTTCCTTTTCCATTTCTGCCAGGGGTTATTTGCATGTAAACCTTATGCTAACCGACCAAGTCAAGCCTAGGCCAGAACTGAACCATCAGAAGCTTAAGACATTGGTCTTGGCATACATTACACCGTCCTAGTTCATACCAAAGTACTATAGTAAGCAGTCTAGAACAATGCAATGCGACAAAGCAAACTCACCTGGATCTTTTAAAATAATCATAAAAATGCATGAATTTTTCATTTTTCTGAATTTTTATCATTTTTATAGCACATTTTTCATGTTTAAAGCGTATAGATGTCCAAGTTGCATATCTGCATCTAAGTGAGAAACTAGCTACTGGGCATGTAAAAGATAGCAAAAACACTCAACCTACACATGCTAGTTACCAGAAGCAATGGTGATCATTTTTCAATTTTAAAGTATAAATGTCATGCATATGACAAATATCAGACATATCATGTGAACTGAAACAAAACATGATCATCGACAAGTAATCAAAAGCATATACTAGCTAGAGCAAGTAAAGCAGATCAATCATATAACAGAAGCAAACTCAAAATGTGATATATGATTATGCATGATATGAACTCACACAAAAAGACTCAATAGAAAAGTAAAGAAGAAAGAAAAACAAAGTGACTCAAAATATCCTAAAAAGGATACACAACTCCCAAATCCCCTCATAAACGCTCAAAAGTAGACTGATCTAGGGGTTTGGTAAAAATGTCAGCCAACTGCTGATGGGTATCAACATGAACAAGATCAATGACACCTTTCTCATATTGATCCCTCAGAAAATGAAAATGCACATCAATATGTTTGGTTTTTGAATGAAGACATGTGTTTTTCCCTACACTAATTGCGCTGGTGCTATCACAAAACAAAGGAACTCTGGCAGGGAAGAATAACCCAAAATCCTGCAAAGTAGAAATCATCCAAACCAACTGTGAGCAGCAGCTAGCAGCAGCTACATACTCAGCCTCAGTAGTAGAAAGAGCATCTCCAGGTTGTTTTCGAGAAGACCAAGATACAAGTGAAGAACCAAGAAGCTGGCAAGTACCGGAAGTCGACTTGCGATCTAGCTGGCACCCATCGAAATCAGCATTGGGAAAGCTAGATAAATCAAGAGACGATGATGTAGAATAGTAAAAACCTAGATCAGGAGCATAAGTAAGGTACCTGAAAATACGCTTGACAGCCTGCCGGTCAGATGCACGTGGTGATCCGATCATCCCTCGATACTCTGTCTCATTGACCATGACGCCATTCTCATCCTTGTCAGGCCTCCAAATGTACCCATTGGGGTCATCTGTGGCTTCAGCTCTCTACCAAAGTCAAACTTCTTTAGCATGTCCCGTGTGTACTTACCCTGGTGGATGAAGATGTCGTCCTCGGTCTACTTGATCTGGAGCCCTAAGAAGTACTTGAGCTCACCCATGAGACTCATCTCAAACTCACTATGCATCTGCTCAGAAAACTCGGACACAAGCTCATTAGTAGAACCACCAAAAATAATATCATCCACGTAAATCTGAGCAAACAATAAGTCTGAGCCAACTCTGAGCAAGAAAAGAGTTTTGTCCATAGAACACATTACAAAACTGTTCCACAACAAAAACTGCTTTAGGCGATCATACCAAGCCCTGGGGGCCTGCTTCAGACCGTATAAAGCCTTCTGCAACTTGAAAACATGTCGAGGAAACTTAGAGTTCTCAAAACCGAGGGCTGCTTAACATAGACCTCCTCCTATATATACCCGTTCAGAAAAGCACTCTTGACATCCATTTGAAAAAGCTTAAAACCTTTAGAAGCAGCAAAGGCCAAAAGAATACGAATGGACTCAAGACAGGAAACAGGGGCGAAGGTCTCATCAAAATCAATACCTTCTTTCTGGCAAAAACCCTATGCAACTAGTCGAGCTTTGTTGCGCACCACAACCCCATCTTCACCTTGTTTGTTCTTAAAGACTTACTTGGTGCCTACGGTGTTGCATCTAGGTGGCAGCTCAACCAGTGTCCAAACCCGATTGTAAACAAAGTTTTCAAGCTCTTCTTGCATGGCATTTATCCAATTTGAATCAGAAAGAGCATGAGAAACGTCTCTGGGTTCAAAAGTGGTGACAAATGCAGACTCAGCAAACACAACAAGAAAACCAACAGAAGAACGTAAGGATCTCTCAGTAAGATTACTGATGATGAGCTTTGAGGGTTGATCACGGTGAACTGCTCGAGATCCTAAATGATCTAAAGTCACCTCACCGGAGTCAGCAACTGGCACCTCTGGACTCGGCTGAGAAGTCACCTCACCGGAGTCAGCAACTAGCACCTCTGGACTCAGCTGAGGAGGCTCGATCGAAGTAGAAGGAGTGATCAGAGGTCCATCCTCATCCTCAGTCGAAGTCTCAGAAGGTGTGGGGTCTGCAGGCTGTGTAGAGGGACTACCCTCATCAACAACAGGAATGTCATCATCTTCCTCGAAGATGGACTCTCCAAGCTCATCATCTCCAGAAAGCTCAAAATAAGGAGTCAGCGAAGGCATGGACTCATCAAAAGAAACCTCACAAGTCTCGACAAGCAGCTGAGAATCTAGGTTCCAAACACGAAAGCCTCGAGAATGCAAAGCATAACCAAGAAAAACTCCATCCCAGCAACGAGACTCAAACTTGTCCAAATGCCCTCCCTTCTTGAGCACAAAGCACTTGCACCCAAACGCTCGCAGGTGACTCACTTTGGGCTATCTACCAAACCGCAACTCATATGACGTCTTACCTAAGTAAGCTCTAAGAAAAATGCGGTTGGCTAGATAGCAAGCTGTGTTCATGGCTTCAGCCCAAAAACGCCTAGGAGTCATATGGTCATCGAGCATTGTCCTAGCCATCTTGACTAGCGTGTGGTTCTTTCGTTCCACAACACCGTTCTGTGGGGGAGTGTAAGGGGCTGAGAACTGATGATCAAGACCCTAATCACTACAGAAGCTGACGAATTGAGAGTTCTTAAACTCAGAGCCGTTGTCCAAATGAATTGCTCACATCCAACCATTGTTCTCGTTCTTCAGCTTCAAAATCAGGTCATGAACAAACTGAAAAGCCTCATCCTTAGACTCTAGAAAGTAAACCCACGAGAATCAAGAAAAATCATCAACTATCACAAGCACGTACCACTTCCCACCGACTGAGCGTACTCGAGCTGGACCAATTGTATCCATGTGTAACAGCTCTCCTGGGTACGAAGTCATCACCTGAGTCACAGGTGCGTGAGAAGCGGCAACCATTTTCCCATGACGATAGGGATGGCAAACTAGATCCTTCTCCATCTTGAGATTAGGCAATCCTCGGATAAGGTCCATAGAACTTAATGTGACAAGCATATCAAAGCTCAAATGGCCTAACCTCCTATGCCACTTCCAAAGCTCAGAGGAGGATCCAACCATCAGACAATGAGAAGGGCCAGAAGAACTAGAGAAATCAATACGAAAAACCTTACCAAAGGGTAAGATCCAGCAAACTAAAGATCCTCTAGAATCAACAACAAAAGACATGCCCTTCTTAAATCGAACCTCTAAACCATCCTCAAGAAGTTGCGAAACAGAAATTAAATTAAAATTCAAGTTTCCAACTAAAGCAACATTCTTCAAAGAGAAATAATAAGAGATGTGAATAGACCCAATATCTTGTATGTTCCGTTGACCACTGTTCCCGAAAGTGATGTATTCCTTGGAGCTCGGGGGAGAGAGGCTGGAGAACCATCTGCGGTGTCCCGTCATGTGGCGAGAATGTCCTAAATCCATGATCCACACGTCCTCCAGTCCTCGATCCTGCAAGGTCAATGGTCATGAGTGGGAGCAAATGGTCCGACGCCAGGTTTAGCAAAAGAGCTAAACCAGTGTCGAGCCATCTGTTCGTAAGTAGGAAAGCAGAAGGAATCATATGAGTCTAGACCAAAATGTGGCTCAAAGCGCGGTCCTCTATTCTGCCTAAAATCACAGCCACGAGGTCCAAAACCGTATCCAGAATGGCCTGGAGCTCTGCTGGAGTGAAAACCGCCCTCCGGAGCACAGTCATGAAAGCCATCTCCTCTACCACCACCTACACGACGTGGCCTAGCCTCTAGCCTCTCTCCACATCGAGGAACTCTTTGTCTACCACCCTGCTAGTAGAACTGCTCCTGCCCACCTCGAGCTCTCTCTACTCTCTCAACCCGCTTCCTCCTGAAGAAAAACTCCTCAAGATGCCCATCTCTCTGACAAAACTCACAGTGATACGTAGGCTTCTTGGGGTGTGGTTGAGGATTGGAGTTCTTAGGCTTGGTGGTGTTGGGTGTAGAATCTTTGGTGTGAGAGGGTCCAAGTAAAGAGTCAAGAGAAGTGTGGAGAGGTTTAGGCCTTGGAACCTAGATTTGCTTCTTGGGTGGAGCTTTAGGTTGTTCTTGGAATACTCCATCCTTGTGCTGACTAACCTAAAAAGACTCAGTGGAGTGAGTCTTGGGATATCTCTATTCAGGAGTCATCTTAATCCACTCCCCTGCTCGACTAATGGCACTCTCAAAATTAGCCTTGGTATAGGTGTAACTGTTGGCGTAAAAAATTACGCTAACAGGTTTCTAGAAGTTAGAAACTAACAAATGAAGTGTTTGCGAAGTAAAGTGTTTCGAGCCTCCGAAGTGGATAATAACTCAAAATAGTTCGAAGATGTGTATTGAATAACTTGGTATCCGATCCCTATTACAGGAAAAGACCATTTTACCCCTCTGTTACAACCGACATAGTGGAAACTATTCGGTACCCTTAACAGGGCTAAAATGGTAAAAGACTAATTTAATAAGAAAGAAGATAAGTCTTTCATCCTAGCTGGCAGGAAAGCTCTCGGAAGAGTCCAAGTTCAAAGATATACTTCTAACTAGAGTTCGCCTTCATAGTTCGAACTTGATCCAATGTACTACCGGAGTTAGATGCTGGAAACCTTTGAATCAATCATATGTCTTTGTCTTGTTATAACAATAACCCTGAAGATGAAGTATTTTCCCCAATAGTAGCCCCTCGAATACGCTTCTCCACTAGATCTGTAATGTTAGGAGAGCAGTATACGCAAGATAAATAATCATGCACAGGGGTTAACAGATTTAATCAACCTCCAAAATATGTGGAGATTCAAAGCTTCGAATCAACTTCTAAGACAATTATATTCGAACTATTTTTAGAATTAACTTAAAAACTTCAAAAAATTTCTTAGACTTAGAAGAAATAGTCGTTGCCTTTTTCTTTTCAATGGATGTTACGCGATGAGTTAACCTCGCAAGGGGTAACGGTCAAGAATGCAAAACGGCAAACGTAAACACCAAAGAATCATGGGCCTGGGCTATAAATAGGGGACCCAGACCCTTCCTGAATACCCTTCTCACCACTTTCGTGCAAACAAGCCCTAGCCTCCAAATTCCTTCTCTAGCAATCCGTGCGATCTCATGGCGAAGACAAGATTCAAGGTCCTGGGGGCAGCTTCAGCCCTTGCCCGGCAGCAGGATGCAGTAGCAGCGGCGGCAGCGGCATCAGCGACGGTGACTCCGGCGGCAGCAGTAGCAGCACCAATGGCAGCGCTAGGAAGAAATCCCCAAAATGTTGGTCCTCACGATCTCCTCCCAGCGTCTTCGAAGTATCAGGACCAGTCTTATCAACTGGTGTCGTCAACCTGCAAAAGGGAGTCACTCACAGTAGCAATAGAAGGGAAGATTAGCTCGGAAATCATAATCCGCAAACCTAGAAAGGAAGCCATTCCTTCGCCAAGGCCTAGAGAAGTGGTAGTCTTCGAAGCTTTTTTCGAAGCCAGGCTAGGACATCCGGTAGTCGACTTCCTATCACAGGTACTGGATTTATTCCACGTCACCCTCCCCAACTCTCTCCGAACGCAATAGCGTGCCTTGCCATCTTCGAATGGGCATTGCGAGTTGAAGGCTGTGAAGGTAGAGCAGAGATCTTCGCAGCACTGCACAGGGCATCTTGCCAACCCAAGACCTTCGTAGGCCCCGGAGGTGAAAAGATGGTGGTGGCCTTCGGGAGCATCAACTTCCGGCTTCGAGATGAATATGCTCTAAGATTTCTAGAGAAGGCCATCAATGCTAGATGGTACACAGATTGGATCCTCCGGTGGTTTTATGCCGAAGTTGGGGCAAGCAGCCGTCTGGCCAAACCCTTGCAAGACATAAACTTCTGAAGGGAAGCCCTTGTTCACCCAGATCCTGGCCAGCTCTAAGCTTGCCTCAGCCTGCTTCAAAGAATTAGCCGCCGCTTGAGCATGCGAGACCTAGCGGAGGAGTTCATCGGACTCCAAATTCCTCCTCTGATGGCCAACTGGCCTATCACCTTCGAAGAAGACCCAGAGGGCGGACTCCGAAAAATTTCTTTGAACTCAAGCCCTGTAGGTAGCTTCGAAAACAATATGTTCTGTATATGTTTATGTAATGAAATAACTAATACCAACATATCTTTCAGCTTCTCAAGACCCCATGACTTCAGAGCTAATTGCTCGACCTTCGGAGAAGATTCTGGGAGTCCCAACTCCAGCTGAGAAGGAGTGGAGAATGAAACTAGTGGGTAATTGGGAGCGGCTCAACCGAGTATGGGGGGTACTCGGAGTTGCTCCCCCTCCTCTTCCGGATTGGGTGCCTTCAGAGCAAGGGCCGAAGAAGAGGAAAGCGGAAGCTGGAACTTCGGCTCCTGTTAAGACTTCGGCCAAGAAGGTAGCCCAAAAGCCAAAGAACGTGGCGCCTTCAAGTCCGGTAGCTTCGGTCTCGGATTCCTCTAAGGACGAAGGAAGACTCCTTGTTAACCTAATTGATGAGGATGAAAACCAGGCGGGCGCAAGCACTGGTGCCGACGCAAATGCGCCAGATGTTCCGAGTAGTTACGAACAGGCTGGGACTTCGGCAATCCAACCAGACTTGCCACATGAAGCCCCTATGACTGAAGGCGAAGTCGAAGTTGCTGCTGAGCCAGCTCTGATTCCGGACGAAGCGATGACTGTAGCTCCAAGAGAGGCTCCGACAGTTGAACCTTCGGTCCTAAACTTTGAGTTTGACGAAGACTTCGGGGTAGCTTTTGACCCTCCAAGCAGCCCCATGCTCACCCGCCAACAACACTTCGGAGGTAAACTTAGAACAATCCCTTTGTTCCTTTTTCCTGCAAAATTATGCAATATATAATACCTTTGTCTCAGTAGGGTCCACTCCTATGGAAGTGGTTCCTCCAGAAGATATGGTTCCTAGGACCTCAACAACTCCAGATCCAATTCCAGAAGTCACCCAAATGGGACCTAGAAAAGGTAAAGGCAAAATGGACCCCTTTCCTGCTCCGAATTCAGGATTAACTCTGTCTGAATCAACAGACGGGGGTCAATCTACGGAGGGGGGCCAATCTACCGAAGTCTCTAAGGATGCAGCCCAGTGCTCCGACCCCTCACCGAACGAGGACGACAAGAGGGCTCTGTCTATGCTCCCTCTCCTAGCTCCTTTCTTGGAGCAAAGGACCGGACTTTGAACTTTGCTCGAGCCTTTGGATCAAGCTAACTGTGAAGTCGGGGAGACAGACTTAGTGGCCCTCCTTAGCGAAGCTGAGGGTTCGGAGCTCAATGCCGCCTTGGAACAGGCAGCGTACCAGGTACGAAGTATCTGCAAAACAAAATTAATCTCTTACAAATAATTTCTTACCTTGCTTTTTCCTCTTCGTAGCAAATAGTCCTGGCTCAAGTTGCGGCTGTCTCGAATGAGCGTGGAAGCCTTCGCCTTCAAGAGAAGATTACTGCCCTCGAGAGGAATCTTAACATCTCCGAAGGTCGGGTTTCCCACTTAGACGAAATGGTTTCAGCAGAGCGGAGGGCCAGACAAAATTTGGAGGCTGCGAATAAAAAGCTCGAAGCGGAACAAATTATGCTTCAGGCAGAGATAGAAAAAATGTGGACAGAGCACGCTACGGCGGGGGCTGAGCTAGTCAAGCTCCAAGAAGAAAAGACTAAAGCTACGGAGGAGGCTAGCAACTTTCTTAGCCAGAAGAGTTCTCTGGCTACGGAGGCAGCTAGGCTCTCCTCTGTGGTGGATGAGCTGACTTCATCAAAAGACGCTTTATTTGAAGATAAGCTGGAATCGGAGAAGGTAGCCGCAGAAGTCATGAACCATCTTCTAGGTGTTCTGGAGTACTTCGGTACTACTGGGGCATTACCTTCGAATGACAACGCCCCCTACTGCAAAGGCTAAAAATGATCCAAGGAGCTACAAAGGAGATGAAGACAGCACGTATTCGGTATGGAGAGCTCTCCGGCCAAGTAGCTGCTCTTGGAGTACTTCGCTACTACGAAGATCTAGGGTTATCGATAACGCCAGACTCGGGGGTGGCTCCCATTACCTTCGATGAAAACCAGCTTCTTAATCCTTCTGAAGACGTGGCCGCAGCTTGGCAAGCCTTCCAAGATTCGTGGAGTGCCGAAGGTCGCACTGCGATCAAGGCTTGGATCAATGAAGGACAACGCCAGAAGCAAGCTCGGTCTCAAGCCTCGAGCAGCCAGCCTCCGCCGAGCCCACATGTCTAGCTTTGTTTTAGGATCCCAACTATGTAAAAACTTATGCTTTCATACATGTTTTTAGGCTTCTCAACCCCATGTGTATGATGTCGAAGTGTTAAACATTACCGAAGAACTCCGCCTACTATGGGCTACATTCGATCTTTTAAAACTTCATAAGCGACCTCGATTTTTGATTCCTCGAGATAGTTCCGGTGCAATTGCGCCCGAAATATGTAAAGATATATTATCTTATATTAAGGAGGAAGAAGAAGAGGTTAACTTGGAAACTTCATCTTCTGAAGACATTGCATGGTCCGAGGATGAAGGTATTGCTGAAGCTCAGGGGAAAAAACCTAAAGAACTTCGAAGCTGGGAAAGGAGCCCCGAACGACTTCGAACATGGGCCAAACTGCAACAAGAACAGAAAGATTTTAGAGCTTCGAAGGGAGGTAGAAGAGTTAAACGCAAAGTTGTTAGAACTCCCGACTCTGGAACTAGTCATTCTGAGTTTAGTAGTAACTCTAGAGATCGAAGGGGTCTTCGATTCCTTCTCGGCATAGACACCGATTTTTTGTAATGTAATTGTAATTTGTTCGAATGATAAATATGTATTTTTAAAATTGTCTCCCTACTTCCCAACCCCTCTTTGGGCGTAAGCAACTTTGAACTATAGTCAAAGATGGTTAGGCGCAAAGAAAAACTTAGGAGCACAATTTTGGAGGCTCGGAGCCCCTCAGCAATTTAAAGATTGATTAAAATCTTATAAAGTGTCTTCGACTACATGGAGTCTGAAAACTGGCAACTTAGTACCTTTTGTTTTGGAAGAAGTTACCTCGGACAAACTTTCCGGACACTTTAGTGTCCCAAACGATTGGTCACTTTGGACTCTTTTCACAGATATTCGAAGCTCATCACCTCAAACTCTGTTTTGTTTTGGCCACCTTCGGCTCTTTTTGCGAATGCTATCAAACCGGTGGTTTGGAATTCGCAGTGGTCTCCTTGGACTCTTTTTATGGATGCTTTCAAGCTGAAGCTTGGAATCCACATTATTTGGTCTCCTTCGACTATTTTTAAGGATGCTTTAGCCGGTGGCTTGGAATCCATTTTTCAGTGACTTTCCCACCTCGTCGAAAGCTTCGAACCAGTGCATCCACTAGAAGTAAGAAGTGTTTGAGAGGTAGGCATTATCTGAACCATGAACTTTATTAATTCAGAAGGTGTTTACAAATGATTACAAAGAGCCCCTATGCGAAATATCTCTTTAAGTGCTCCGCATGCCATGTATGCGTTAGTTCTTCACCTTCTAAAGTAGCTAATTTAAAAGAACCGGGGCGTCCTGAACGGAGAATTATATATGGACCTTCCCACTTATTCCCTAGTTTCCCTGGTGCTATAACACTTCACACAACAAGATGACCCGGCTTAAGTTCGTTAAGATTGACCTTCGGATCAAACCAAGTCTTCGTCTACTGATGATACTTTGATAAATTGGCGACAACTCAAAGTCTTGTTTCTTCTGTTAAATCAAGCAAAGTTTGCCTTTCTGCTTCTATTTCCGGTTCGGTGCTGCGAAGGGATCCTCCTTTAAGCTCCGTCGGCGTCATAACTTCATCTCCGAATAATAGTCTGAAAGGGGTGAAACCTGTAGACCTTGTCTTAGTTGTCCGAATGGACCATAGGATTTTCGGGAGCTCTTCGGTCCACAATCCTTTTGCCAATCCCACTATTCTTCGATTCAGCCCTGACAAGATATTATCATTGGCTCTCTCAACAGCTCCATTAGACTGAGGATGTCGCACTGCAGCAAAACATAATTGGATGCCTAGATCTTCACAAAATTTCCTGAAGGGTTCTGCATCGAATTGTGTTCCATTGTCAACTGTCAGCTGCTGAGGCACTCCGAACCGGCATATGATATTTTTCCAGAAAACTTTTTGCACATTATTCGAAGTGATAGCTGTTAGGAGCTCTGCTTCGACCCACTTGGAAAAGTACTCAATTGCTACCACTACGAATTTCAAATTTCCTTTTGCTACTGGGAAGGGGCTAATAAGATCCATGCCCCATCTGGCCATGGGCCATACTAGAGCAATGACTTGAAGAGCTTTTGGCAGGCGATGACTTCTTCGTCCCATCCACTGACAACCTTGGCAGGTGCGGACTAAGTTCTCTGCATTAGCTACTATTGTAGGCCAATAAAGCCCCTGGCGAAGTGCTTTTCCTGCCAAAGCTCGAGGGGCCAGATGGCTACCACAGAGTCCTTCATGAATTTCTCGAAGAATTTCTTGACCTTCGGGTTGAGATATACATCGGAGTAGAGGGGAACATACTCCGGCCTTGTACAAAATACCGTTGATTATATGATATTTTAGAATTCTAAGCTTCAACCTCAAAAGTTGTGGCCGTTCAGAAAAATTTGCTTCTCCTTGCAATAATTCCGTAATTGAACTTCGCCAATCTATACTTGGAATGCAAAGGACTTCCGCATAAGGGATCTGTGGCACCGAAGGTGTATTGAGTTCTTCGTAAAACGCCTCTTCTGGAATGTCCATAGCTCCGGCTGCAGCTTTTCCCAAGATATCAGCTTGCGCATTTTCTGCTCTGGTATACTTCGAATGGAAATCCCTTTAAATGCTGCATCAATCTTACGGATCTCCTCTAAATATTTTGCAAGCTGTGGATGCCGAACTTGAAAGCTCTTGTCTATGTGGCCTGCTACATTTTGAGAATCTGTCTTAATAACAACTCTTGTAGCTACTAAAGCACGTGCCTTTCGAAGTCCTAGCAAAATTACTTCATACTCCGCTGTTTTATTGGTAGACTTAAAGTTGAGTCTTGCGGAGTACATTGCCTTTTGCCCTGAAGGCAAAATTATCACTACTCCGACGCCTGCTCCAGATGCTTGGAAAGCTCCATCAGAGTAAATGGTTCAAATTCCTTCACTTGGCTTCTCCGGAGCCCACGCTGCAGGGGGAGTCCACTCAGCCACAAAGTCCGCCAACACTTGTGACTTAATTGTTGTCCTTGCCACGAAGGATATGCCGAAGGGTGCTAATTCAATGGCCCACTTCCCAATTCTTCCTATGGAGTCCTTACTTCGGAGCATATCTCCTAAGGGATATGAAGTTGGTACAGTCACATTGTGTGCCAAGAAATAATGCCTTAACTTCCTCGAAGCCATTATCAGAGCATAAGTGAACTTCTCAAGCTCAGAATATCTTGTTTTTGCTCCGGACAATGCTTCGGATACAAAATAGACTAGATTTTGTACCAACTTTCCATTGAAATCAACCACTCTAACAAGAACTGCACTGACAGCAGAGCCAGTAGCTGCAAGGTAAAGGAGTAGGGTTTCGTCCACAACAGGCACCGTGAGTGTAGCGAGGTTACTGAGATAATTCTTAATATCATCGAAACTTTTTTGACACTCCGGTGTCCATGCAAAATCTTCGGACCCCTTTAATGCTTTGAAAATGGGCAAACTTCTCTCTGCAGACCTTGCCAAAAACCTGCTAAGTGCTGCAAGACGACCAGCTAGCTTTTGCACATGCTTTAAATTCTCTGGGGGAGTCATCCTTTGCAACGCAGTTATTTGAGTGGGGCTAGCTTCGATCCCTCTACTTGAAACTAGATACCCTAACAATTTTCCAGCCTGCGCCTCGAAGATACATTTTTCGGGGTTAAGACGAATCCCACATGCCCGAAGGCTATTGAATGTTTCTGCTAAGTCTAGGCTATGTTGGTGCTTTAAAGCACTCTTTATTACAATATCATCCATATAGGCCTCTACATTGCGGCCTATTTGATGTCCTAGAGCCTTAGTAATTAACCTCGAAAAAGTAGCCAAGGCATTTCTTAAGCCAAAGGGCATTCTTACATAACAGAAGACTCCTAAAGGAGTTACAAAGATTGTCTTGATTTCATCTTCGCGCTTTAGCCAAACCTGATGATAGCCAGAGTACGCGTCAAGGAAGCTTAATAACTCTGAACCAGCGGTGGAGTCAACCAATTGATCAATTCGGGGCATGGGAAAGGGGTCACGGGGGCATGATTTATTCAAAGATGTAAAGTCAATACACATGCGCCATTTCCCGAAAGATTTTTTAATAACAAAGACTGGGTTGGCTAGCCACTCCGTATGGGCTACCTCTCTGATAATCCCAGCTTTCAACAATTTTTCCACTTCATCTTTAGCAAGGATAGCCCTCTCCGTAGATAGCTTTCGGAGTCCTTGACGAACAGGCCGAGTGAGGAGCCATGCTGAATAGCGTGGGCCTCATGGCTCCAGATGTGATGAGTCATTGACAACGGTAGTCAAAGAGGACGGAAAAGTGAGAGATGATCTACTGCGTCTGGGCCGCGTGTGACTCAGGTACACGGGCAGCGAGCGACTGTCGGGCAGAGGAGGCCGCGAAGTCGGGCTGGCCCAATCCGGGTACATGGGCTAGGAGCAGCAGAGGATCCACTGGACTGTTGACCGGGATTGACTCAGGTACACGGGCGGCGAGTGATTGCCGGGCTGAGGGAGCCGCGGAATCAGGCCGGCCCAATCCGGGTACCCGGTGCGAAGTCGGTGGACGCTTTGTCAGTTTCGGCGCAAAACTGACGACCGCTGATCTCGGATCTGACCGTTCTGAGGCGAAGCCGTAGCTGCTACGAAAGCTCCGCATCAGGACAAGTTACCTTTATTTAGGATTTTACTATTTTGCCTTTAGGCCCACAGTATGTCAGTCGAGTCTGTAAAAATATCCTAAGGGCAGTTTAGTCTTTTCCATTTATTTTCAGCGTCTGTAAAAACCCTAGGGGTATTTCTGCATTTTTACATTTAATGGGCTGCCTATAAATAGGCCCCAATATCCTAGGGTTAGGGTTACCCATTCTGTAATACACTTTAATCTAGCACTAAAGCTTGGGTCACTTTTGGGCTTCTTCCTGTTTACTCTCGTGAGAACGCCGCCGCCGCCGTAAGTATCCCTGTTCTTCACGAGTTCTTCCATTTTTGTGATTCTTGCTCTCCGATTCACAGAACGTCAAGGTGTGAAGATTTCTCTTGATTCATTTCGATTTGCGTGCCTTCTGGTTGCTTCTGCATGCGGGGTTTGTAGACGGAGTTCTGTGCACTAGGAGTATTTTATTTGTCTCTGTTCTTCAGCCGCGTCCTTATTCCGAGTATTTCTTATTGAATCTGCGTTGCCTATGGCGCTGTAGCCCGCAGTCTATGGACTGGCCTCTAGGCCCTTGTCAGCCGCCTGGAAGAGTATATTCTATTGTTCTTTCTTAGCATGGCGTTCTGATCGATGCTCTGGCAGAGGTGTTAGTTGTGTGACATGGCTCTGTTTGTGACTGGTTTGTGACGTGCGGAACCAGGCTTCTTCCATTGCATGCTTCGATCTTGTGTCTAGGCTTTGCGAAGCTTGTGCGAAGTACTTTTCGAAGGTTGTTCTCTCGAAATCTACAACTTCATTCACTGCCTTCCGGAGGCTACATATTACTTCGAAACGTTGTCTGTCTTTAGTTGTGCGAAGCTGTCTTGTGTCGAAGTTTGCTTGTCCGTATTGTTTCTGTGCGAAGGTAATTTTTGCCTTGCTTGCTGTCCGTGCTGGCTTCGGTTCGAAGCTATCACTTCGGCAGTGTTTCGATAAGCTGCTAGACTTCGCACAACATTATTCGAAGCCAGCTTCGCACGAAGCATTGTTGTTACTTCGGAGTTTTTTTTTGCTTGTTCGAAGTGTGTCCGAATTTGTTTTGTTCAGCTTCGAAGCACGCCTCGTCTCAACTGCTTCGGAGTAGGCTTCGGCAGTACAGACTTCGACACTTCGTCTCCGAAGCCACCTTCGACAAAATTGCTACGGAGTAGTCTTCGGCATTACAGACTTCGGCACGTCCTCTCCGAAGCCATCTTCGAACAACCTTCGACATACAGGACTAGAGGCTTTACACAACTGATCCGAACAGGCTTCGTCAAGTACCGCTCTGGAGACAACTTTGAACAGTAACTTCTCATCCTTTTCATTTGTACTGAGTTTAAATGGCTATGGTGAACTCTGTTCTGCTCATGTTTTTAATGTTGTACTTATCTGCCTATTAGCACTGTGTTGGTGTTTTCTTTGTCTAGGACACTGGTCGTTTATAGGCTAGATACTTTTAGGCTTTGGTGATCTGTTCATGATTTAGCTGCAAAGTCTTTTGAGGTGCGTTGGGTGTTGGGACCAGGCCATTGATTCAAAAGAATTTTATAGGCGCCCATTCACCCCCCTCTGGTCGCTACTTTCGGTCCTACAAGTGGTATCAGAGCCTGGTTAGGGTTTTTCCATACCTTAACCGGTTCTAAACCCCAGTAGTGATCATGACGTCTCCTGGCAAGGTCCCGTCCTTGGAAGCTTTTGGCTATAATTATTGGAAGACTCGCATGCGAGCCTATCTCATGAGCCAAAGCTCGGACATCTGGGACATTTGCGTTCACGCTACGTTTGTCATATTGCCAGTTGCTGAGCGTGATTCTCCTGGTATCATCGCCCAGCATGTGAACAATAGCAAAGCGGTGAACATCTTGTTTTCTGGTTTGGGTCCCACTGAGTTTGAGCGTGTGAGCCATCTCTCCACTGCGAGAGAGATCTGGGCTACCCTCCAGGCACACCATGAGGGGACAGCTCAGGTCAAGGCTCGGCTCTATCAGACCTACCGGCGTGAGTACGAGAACTTCACACAAAAGCCGGGTGAATCTGTTGAAGCATTGTTTGGTCGTTTTCAGTCGATCATAAACAAGCTTCGGGACAACAAGGCTGAGGGTGTTCAGTTGGTCTCAGATCATGAACAGGCGCTCAAGGTTCTTCATACCTTGGACCCAAAGATCTGGGAGATCAAGGTATCCTCTATCATTGAGAGCACTTCTTATGATACCTTGACCATTTCTGATTTGTTTAGCAAGCTAAAGGCCACCGAGGTTGATACCCAGTTGAGATCAAATCTCACTGGCTCTGGATCAAAGTCTCTGGCCCTTGCTACACCTTCTGTTGATCCCTCTTCTGTGAGTTGTGTTGGGTTCTCTTTGATGTCTATCACTGAGGATCAGCTTGAGTCGTTGGGAGATGATGATTTGTGTCTTTTTAACAACCGGGTGCGTCGTGTCTATGATAAGAGGATGTTCAAAAGACACGGCACAAAGACCGGATGCTTTGAGTGTGGTGATCCAGGACATTTCATCGCCGACTGCCCCAAGCGCAATGGCCACAAGAAGGGCACCGGTGGTGGCTTCCACGACTCCGGCAAGCACGACAGCTCCTCCTTCAACAAGGGCAAGCCAAAGACCAGATTCTTCAGAAAGGCCCTGAAGGACTACCGGCGAGAGAACAAGAAGCGCGACAAGGCCTTCTTCGCTGAGATGGAGAAGAGCTACTCCAAGCGGTCCACATCTTCTTCCTCTTCATCGAGCTCGAGCGATGAGGAGATCATCATCAGGAAGGGGAAGGACAAGGACGATCCAGCGGGCCTTTGCTTCATGGCTTTCGGTGACAGACCGAAGAGCCGCTCACATCAGTGCCGAAGATCCCGCAAGAGTTTCTGCTCAATGGCTCTTGGGGATAAGAAAGAGAAGAGCTCCTCCGATGACTCCGACGACGACGACAACGAAAAGGTATCATCCTATGAACGCGAAATCGTTGATTTACTTGAAAGCAATCGTCAGGAGTTAAAGTATCGGGAAAAACTGCTTAGAGGGGCTAAGAAGAGGATAGATGAGTTAGAGAGTGAGCTTGCCGTGGCCAACGGCAGAATTGAGAGTCTATCTTCTTCCCCTTGCTCGGGTGATAGCAGTGAGTGCCCAAAGTGTGAGGTGCTTCTGTGTGACCTGTCGACACTGAAGTCCAGGTACACAGAAAGGGTTGATGAGAGGGACGCTTTGGCCACTGAGCTTGAAAGCGCTCAGCTGGAGCTGAAAGATGCTCAAGCCACTGTCGTCGTACCCTGTGCTGATTGCCCATCTTATCTTGCCAGTTTAGCTGAGCTGAAAGCCAAGGGCGATGAGCATCTGGGTAATTTGGAGAGAGTGAGAGCTGAGCTAGCGCAGACTAGGCTAGAGCTTGAGACATTGTCAGTTCCACCCACTGTTTGTGAGAACTGTCTGTCTCTTAGACTTGAGTTGATTAAGCTAAAAGCCGAGAAGTCTGTCCAGGTAGATAGCGAGTGTGAGATCTGCTTGTCTCAGGTGGAGGTTCTAGCTGCCTTGAGAGAGGAGCTAGCTGATTCTCAGAATGAGAACTTTTACCTCCGTTCTATCCTGAGTTGGATCAGTGCCAGAGAGCCTCAGCTCGGCATGATGATCCAGCAGTTCAAGAGGCAGGATGGGTTTGGGGTAGGTTACACCTATACCAAGGCTGACTTTGAGAGTGCCATTAGCCGGGCATTGGAGTGGAGTAAAATGACTCCTGAGCAGAGATATCCCAAGACCCATTCCACTGAGTCTTCCCAGGCTTGTCAGCCCAAGGATGGAGTGATCCATGAACCACCCAAAGCTCCACCCAAGAAACCCATCTGGGTTCCAAAGCCCAAACTTCTCCACACTTCTCTAGACTCTCTTCCTGGACCCTCTCAACCCAAGAAGACAACACCAAACACCACTAAGCACAAGAACCCCAAGCCTCAACCTCATCACAAGAAGCCCACCTATCATTGTGAGTATTGTCAGAGAGACGGGCATCTTGCGGAGTTTTGCTTCAGGAGGAAGCGGGTTGAGAAAGCAGAGCGTGCTCGTGGGGGTCAGGAGCAGTTCTACCAACAGGGTGGTAGACTGAGAGTTCCTCGACGCGGGGAGAGGCTGGAGGCCAGGCCGCGTCGTGTAGGTGGTGGTAGGGGAGACGGCTTTCATGCCCGTGCTCCAGATGGTGGTGCTCGTTCCGGTAGAGCTCCAGGCCGTTTTGGCTACGGACCTGGACCTCGTAGCCGAGGCTTTAGGCAGAACCGAGGACCGCGCTTTGAGCCGCGTTTTGGTCCAAACTTTTCTGATGATTTCTGCTTTCCGTCTTTTGAGCAGATGGCTCGACACTGGTTTAGCTCTTTTGCTAAACCCGGTGCCGGACCATTTGCTCCCACTTACAGCCACTGATTGTGCAGGATCGGGGACTGGAGGACGTTTGGATCATGGACTCAGGGTGTTCTCGCCACATGACGGGACATCGCAGATGGTTCTCCAGTCTCACACCCCCGAGCTCCAAAGAGTACATTACCTTCGGGAACAGTGGTCAAGGGAAAGTAAGTGGCATTGGCTCAATTCGCATTTCAGACCATTTTTCTTTAAAGAATGTTGCTTTGGTTGGAAACTTGAACTTCAATTTGATTTCTGTTTCGCAACTTCTTGAGGATGGTTTAGAAGTGCGTTTTAAGAAGGGCAATTCTTCTGTGTTTGATTCTAGAGGGTCTTTGATTTGCCAGATCTTACCTTTCGGTAAAGTTTTTCGGATTGACTTCTCTAGTTCTTTTGGCCCTTCTCGCTGTTTGATTGCTGGATCCTCCTCTGAGCTCTGGAAGTGGCATAGGAGGTTAGGCCATTTGAGTTTTGACCTGCTAGTCAGGTTGAGCTCTATGGACCTCATCCGAGGATTGCCCAAGCTTAAGATGGAGAAGGATCTAGTTTGCCATCCCTGTCGTCACGGGAAAATGGTTGCCGCTTCTCATTCACCTGTGACTCAGGTAATGACTTCGTATCCGGGCGAGCTGTTACACATGGACACTGTCGGTCCAGCTCGGGTACGCTCAGTCGGTGGGAAGTGGTACGCACTTGTGATTGTTGACGACTTTTCTCGATTCTCGTGGGTTTTCTTCTTAGAATCTAAGGATGAAACTTTTCATTTTGTTCATGACCTGATTTTGAAGCTGAAGAATGAGAACAATGGTCGGATGCGAGCAATTCGCTCCGACAACGGCTCTGAGTTCAAGAATTCTCAGTTCGTCAGCTTCTGCAGTGATCAGGGTCTTGATCATCAGTTTTCTGCTCCTTACACTCCCCCACAGAATGGCGTTGTGGAACGAAAGAACCGCACGCTAGTCGAGATGGCCAGGACGATGCTCGATGAGCACAGGACTCCTAGGCGCTTTTGGGCTGAAGCCATGAACACGGCTTGCTATCTGGCCAACCGCATTTTTCTTAGAGCTTACCTAGGTAAGACCTCATATGAGTTGCGGTTTGGCAGACAGCCCAAGGTGAGCCACTTGCGAGCGTTTGGCTGCAAGTGCTTTGTGCTCAAGAAGGGAGGGCATTTGGACAAGTTTGAGTCTCGTTGCTGGGACGGAGTCTTTCTTGGTTATGCATTGCATTCTCGAGGTTTCCGTGTTTGGAACCTCGAATCCCAGCAGCTTGTCGAGACTTGTGAGGTTTCGTTTGATGAGTCCTTGCCTTCCTTGAATCCTTCTTTTGAGCTTTCTGGGGATGGTGAGCTCGGAGAGTCCATCTTCGAGGAAGATGAGGATACTCCAGCTGCTGATGAGGGTGGGCCTTCTGCACCTCCTGCAGAGCCCACACCTTCTGAGACTTCGACTGAGGACGAGGGCGGACCTCTGATCACTTCTTCCACTTCGATCGAGCCCCCTCAGTCGAGTCCAGAGGTGCCAGCTGCTGACTCCGGTGAGGTGACTTCAGATCACCAGGGATCCCGAGCAGTTCAGCGTGATCACCCCTCAGAGCTCATCATCGGTGATGTGTCTTCAAGAACTTTGCGTTCGTCTGTTGACTCTCTTGCTGTGTTTGCTGAATCTGCTTTTGTTGCATCTTTTGAGCCCAGAGACATTTCTCATGCTCTTTCTGACTCGAACTGGATTAATGCCATGCAAGAAGAGCTTGAGAATTTTGTCTGCAATCAGGTTTGGACACTAGTAGAGCTGCCACCAGGATGCAACCCCATAGGCACCAAGTGGGTGTTCAAAAACAAGCAAGGTGAAGATGGGGTTGTGGTGCGCAACAAAGCTCGACTAGTTGCCCAGGGTTTCTGCCAGAAGGAAGGTATTGATTTTGAAGAAACTTTCGCCCCTGTTGCCCGTCTTGAGTCCATTCGCATTCTTTTAGCTTTTGCCGCTTCGAAGGGTTTTAAGCTTTTTCAAATGGACGTCAAGAGTGCTTTTCTGAACGGGTATATAGAGGAGGAGGTTTATGTTAGGCAGCCCCCCGGTTTCGAAAACCCCAAGTTTCCTCGACATGTTTTTAAATTGCAGAAAGCTTTGTACGGGTTAAAGCAAGCCCCCAGGGCTTGGTATGACCGGTTAAAGCAGTTTTTGTTGGGGAAGGGCTTTGTGATGGGTTCTGTGGATAAGACTCTCTTCTTGCTCAGAGATGCTTCAGATTTTTTAGTTGCTCAGATATACGTGGACGATATTATCTTTGGCGGTACTACTAACGATCTTGTGTCCAAGTTTTCTGAGCAGATGCACAGCGAGTTTGAGATGAGCCTCATGGGTGAGCTCAAGTACTTTCTAGGGCTCCAGATCAAGCAGACCAAGGACGGCACCTTCATCCACCAAGGTAAGTACACTCGTGACATGTTGAAAAAATTTGACTTTGGTGGTGAGCTGAAGCCGCAGATGACCCCAATGGGTACATCTGGGGGCCTGGACAAGGACGAGAGCGGCGTCAAGGTCAACGAGAGAGAGTTTCGAGGGATGATCGGTTCGCTGCTGTACTTGACGGCGACGAGGCCAGACATACAGTTTGCCGTGGGACTGTGCGCGCGCTTCCAGTCTTCACCACGCGCGTCTCATCGGCAGGCTGTCAAGCGCATCTTTAGGTATCTCACTTATGCGCCTGATCTTGGTCTCTACTATTCAGCATCATCTTCTCTTGATTTATCTGGCTTTTCGGACGCTGACTTTGGTGGGTGCCGGTTGGATCGCAAGTCGACTTCCGGTACTTGCCAGTTTCTCGGTTCTTCTCTTGTCTCTTGGTCTTCTCGAAAGCAATCTGGAGTTGCTCTTTCGACCACTGAGGCTGAGTATGTAGCTGCTGCTAGCTGCTGCTCACAGTTGGTTTGGATGATTTCCACTTTGAGAGATTTTGGTTTGTTCTTTCCTACCAGAGTTCCTTTGTTTTGCGACAGCACCAGTGCAATTAGTGTAGGGAAAAACCCATGTCTCCATTCAAAAACCAAACACATTGATGTGCGTTTTCACTTTTTGCGGGATCAATATGAGAAAGGTGTCATTGACCTTGTTCATGTTGATACCCATCATCAGTTGGCTGACATTTTCACCAAACCCCTAGATCAGTCTACTTTTGAGCGTTTACGAGGGGATTTGGGTGTTGTGTATCCTTTTTAGGATATTTTGCGTCATTTTTCTTTCTTCTTTACTCTTTTCTTGAGTCTTTTGGTGTGTGTTCATATCATACATATTCACATATCACACTTTTGAGCCTGCTTCTGTTATATGATTGAACTGCTTTACTTATTCTAGCCGGTACATGCTGTTGATTACTTGTCGATGATCATGCTTTGTTTCAGTTCATTTGATATGTCTGATATCTGTCATATGCATGGCTTTTACACTTTAAACTTGAAAAATGATCACCATTGCTTCTGGTAACTAGCATGTGTAGGCTGAGTGCTTTTGCTATCTGTTACATGCCTTGAAGCTAGTTCATCACATAGATGCAGATATGCAACTTGGACATCTTTATGCTTTAACATGGAAAATATGCTATAAAATGATAAAAAAAAATCAAAAATGAATGAAAATTCCATGCCCTTTTATGCTTGAGTTGGAAAGATCCAAGTGGGTTTGCTTTGTCGCATTGCATTGTTCTGGACTGCTTACCATAGCACTTTGGTATGAACTAGGACAGTGTAGTGTATGCCAAGACCAATGTCTTAAGCTTCCGATGGTCCAGTTCTGGCCTAGGCTTGACTTGGTCGGTTAGCATAAGGTTTGACATGCAAATAACCCTTGGCAAAAATGAAAAAGGAAAATGAAAAAGCCTGAAAATTGAAAAGACAACAAGTTTGCTGAAGCACTTTGTTTTGGACAATGCTTATCTTGGTAGATATCAGTTAGCTTCTGCATCTCATGTCTTACCTCGCTTGTTAACTGGAAAATGTGGTGATGCTTTTGTTTGCAAAATCTGAAAAATGCGTGCTAATGACTTTCTTTAGATATCATCTGTTGCACTGATCATGCCATGTGTCTTAGACAGTATGTCTTTTGCTATACTTGTTAGATGTTGTAATTGCAGTCAATCATATCTGAGAAGCATGCTTTCTGCACTCCACTTGCACCCCAGTTGCATTCATTGCATATTTTGAGGGAGAGTTGCTTTTCAGGGGGAGTCAGTGTCGTTTTAGAGTGCTTGATGAGTTCACTTGTCAACAAGGGGGAGAAATTTTGGTGTAAGAGTTTAAGGGGGAGTTTTGGCTTTTTCTCTGGGATTTGTTTCAGGGGAAGTTTTTGTCCTGTTTGTCCTTACTCTTTTGATATCCTTGTTGATGTTTCTGAGATTGCACTCGTTTTCGAGCTTTTACTTTATTTTTTTTTTCTTCTTCTTTGTTTTCTTGTGTTTTGTTTTCGTGTTTCCACAGTTGCTTGCAGGTACTGAAGAGCAGATTAAGAGAAGTGTTGACAATGCACTCATCAAGGGGGAGATTGAGGAGCCATGCTGAATAGCGTGGGCCTCATGGCTCCAGATGTGATGAGTCATTGACAACGGTAGTCAAAGAGGACGGAAAAGTGAGAGATGATCTACTGCGTCTGGGCCGCGTGTGACTCAGGTACACGGGCAGCGAGCGACTGTCGGGCAGAGGAGGCCGCGAAGTCGGGCTGGCCCAATCCGGGTACATGGGCTAGGAGCAGCAGAGGATCCACTGGACTGTTGACCGGGATTGACTCAGGTACACGGGCGGCGAGTGATTGCCGGGCTGAGGGAGCCGCGGAATCAGGCCGGCCCAATCCGGGTACCCGGTGCGAAGTCGGTGGACGCTTTGTCAGTTTCGGCGCAAAACTGACGACCGCTGATCTCGGATCTGACCGTTCTGAGGCGAAGCCGTAGCTGCTACGAAAGCTCCGCATCAGGACAAGTTACCTTTATTTAGGATTTTACTATTTTGCCTTTAGGCCCACAGTATGTCAGTCGAGTCTGTAAAAATATCCTAAGGGCAGTTTAGTCTTTTCCATTTATTTTCAGCGTCTGTAAAAACCCTAGGGGTATTTCTGCATTTTTACATTTAATGGGCTGCCTATAAATAGGCCCCAATATCCTAGGGTTAGGGTTACCCATTCTGTAATACACTTTAATCTAGCACTAAAGCTTGGGTCACTTTTGGGCTTCTTCCTGTTTACTCTCGTGAGAACGCCGCCGCCGCCGTAAGTATCCCTGTTCTTCACGAGTTCTTCCATTTTTGTGATTCTTGCTCTCCGATTCACAGAACGTCAAGGTGTGAAGATTTCTCTTGATTCATTTCGATTTGCGTGCCTTCTGGTTGCTTCTGCATGCGGGGTTTGTAGACGGAGTTCTGTGCACTAGGAGTATTTTATTTGTCTCTGTTCTTCAGCCGCGTCCTTATTCCGAGTATTTCTTATTGAATCTGCGTTGCCTATGGCGCTGTAGCCCGCAGTCTATGGACTGGCCTCTAGGCCCTTGTCAGCCGCCTGGAAGAGTATATTCTATTGTTCTTTCTTAGCATGGCGTTCTGATCGATGCTCTGGCAGAGGTGTTAGTTGTGTGACGTGGCTCTGTTTGTGACTGGTTTGTGACGTGCGGAACCAGGCTTCTTCCATTGCATGCTTCGATCTTGTGTCTAGGCTTTGCGAAGCTTGTGCGAAGTACTTTTCGAAGGTTGTTCTCTCGAAATCTACAACTTCATTCACTGCCTTCCGGAGGCTACATATTACTTCGAAACGTTGTCTGTCTTTAGTTGTGCGAAGCTGTCTTGTGTCGAAGTTTGCTTGTCCGTATTGTTTCTGTGCGAAGGTAATTTTTGCCTTGCTTGCTGTCCGTGCTGGCTTCGGTTCGAAGCTATCACTTCGGCAGTGTTTCGATAAGCTGCTAGACTTCGCACAACATTATTCGAAGCCAGCTTCGCACGAAGCATTGTTGTTACTTCGGAGTTTTTTTTTGCTTGTTCGAAGTGTGTCCGAATTTGTTTTGTTCAGCTTCGAAGCACGCCTCGTCTCAACTGCTTCGGAGTAGGCTTCGGCAGTACAGACTTCGACACTTCGTCTCCGAAGCCACCTTCGACAAAATTGCTACGGAGTAGTCTTCGGCATTACAGACTTCGGCACGTCCTCTCCGAAGCCATCTTCGAACAACCTTCGACATACAGGACTAGAGGCTTTACACAACTGATCCGAACAGGCTTCGTCAAGTACCGCTCTGGAGACAACTTTGAACAGTAACTTCTCATCCTTTTCATTTGTACTGAGTTTAAATGGCTATGGTGAACTCTGTTCTGCTCATGTTTTTAATGTTGTACTTATCTGCCTATTAGCACTGTGTTGGTGTTTTCTTTGTCTAGGACACCTGTCGTTTATAGGCTAGATACTTTTAGGCTTTGGTGATCTGTTCATGATTTAGCTGCAAAGTCTTTTGAGGTGCGTTGGGTGTTGGGACCAGGCCATTGATTCAAAAGAATTTTATAGGCGCCCATTCACCCCCCCTCTGGTCGCTACTTTCGGTCCTACACCGAGCCTTTGGGTCACAAGTAAATTGTGCTCAATAATATCCCAACTGACTCCGGTAATGTCTTCATCAGACCAAGCAAAGACATCTAAATTCTCCTCAACTACTTTCTCTAACGAAGTAGCGACTTCTGGAGGCAAGTCCTTGCCAAACTGAAATGAATATTCCTTGCCATCTTTGACAATAACCTTCGTTGCAATCTCCCCTTCAGGGCTTGGCCTTGGGAAGGACTTCTTCGAAGATTCGCCGGGAGCACAAAAATCCTTCGGGTTACCTTGCACGCTGTTCACCTGTCTCAGGTCAAGAGAAGGGCCATGACCATACTCCGCTCTCCGCGCAGTGGCTTGATCTCCGAGAACAGTGAGCACTCCCGCTTGTGTGGGCATCTTCATACACAGATAATTATGATGCGCCACAGCTCCGAATTGATTCAACATGCCCCTTCCGAAGATAACATTGTATGCATACGGAGCATCTACCACATCAAAAATTACTTCTTCCGTCCTGGCCAATACACCCTCTCCGAAAGTAACCTCTAGGCCTATTTGACCGAGGGCATCAAGAGGGGGTCCTATGAAGCCTTGCAGAGGACGAGCTGCTAGGAGAAGATGCTTCCTAGAGATGCAGAGTTGATCAAAAGCTTGGACGAAGATAATATCCGCTGAACTCCCTCCGTCGATCAGCACTCTCCGGACCTCAGTCCCTGCTATGTCGGCAGTGATAACAAGTGGGTCTACATGTGGAAATTTTATGCCAGCTGCATCATCCGCAGAAAAAGATATTGGCACATGGGACCATTCAGGCATATCAGCTGCAGACGAAGAAGTTCCAATATGGCCCACTTCTCAGACATATTTCCTTCTCTGCCTCTTTGACATGCTTCTGAGGGTTCCTCCTCTAAAGATGGGGAGGACTACTCTTTTCCCTTGATCTTGACCATCTTCCTGCTTCGGAGGTGGCATAACATTGACCACCGAAGGCCTCCTCGTAGGGTCGAAGTTCTCTATACGTGCCACAGCCTGAATAGGCTCCAGACGCACCTTGGTCGGAACTCGGTCAGCAGTGCCTCGACCCGAAGTTCTTTCCAGGTACTCGCCTCTTAAAGCGAGTATAGACTTACACGCATCAGTTGCGTGACTTCGATTCTCACCATGCACACAGTAGAAGAAAGCCTGGGTCTTACCAGTCGGCTTCCCTGGTGGCCTCTAGCCCCTGGTCTTGCTTCCTGAAGGTTGCGGAGTTCTTGGGGCAAATTTATGCGGGGGCGCAATGTTCAAGACTTCTGAACAAGGATGATTTTGCCCCCGACGCCTGTCATGTTGAACTTCGAAGCTAGGCCCCTGCGGCTGTGTTGAAGTCTTCACTTCTAGCTTGACTTCTTGCATAACTAATGGAGTTGCGGCAGTTCTCCGAAGCCGCCCCTCTTCTGACCTTGCATACTCTTCGAAATAAGACATTAACTGAGCAACAGAAGATATCTACATCCTGTGAAGTTTATCAAGGAGGCCCTCATGGGTAACTCCCTCTCGAGCTGCGTCAACTACAGAAGATGTAGTTAACCCTCGAATTTGTGACTTCGTATGAGCGAAGCGCTTGAAATACTGTCTTAAAGTCTCTCCGGGGAGCTGCTTCACCTGGAAAAGACTTCCTGTTGACATTGGGGGTACGAAGGTACCTTGAAAATTGCTTATGAACTTCTTCCTCAATTGCTCCCATGTTCTGATTGACCCTGGCTTGAGAGACCAGAACCATCGCAGTGCCATTCCTTCAAGAGCTGGGGGAAAACATTTGGCCATGGTGTCTCGCACTCCCCCACTGGCATCAATTGCCAAAGCATACGAGCGGGAGATCTCGCCAGGATCTTCATCTCCAAAATATTTACAAAGCTTAGAAGTTTTGAACTTAGGGTCGAAGCGCACTTTCTGCAACTCAGGATGCACCGGAGATTCAGTGTCGAATGAAGCGTTCTCCGGGGCTTCGGGATAAGGAAGTTCGTCGTCTTCGGTCACTTCGGGGATGATTGGGGTGGCCTGAGAGCGAAGCCTATCTGTGGCTTCTTGCCACCACCTTGCTACTTCAGCCTGGAGACTGGCCATTTTAGCGGCCATATCGCCAAGACCATCTTCATCTCCTCCGGAAGGACCTTTCGGGTCTTGAGAACTGTATGCATCAGTTCGAAGTGGAACTTGAGGTGGAAGAGGAACTCCGGTTGACCGAAGTATGGATGGAGTTGGGGGAGGAACTCCGTATGCTCGAGGAAGGGGAATCCCTTCTGGGGTCTGAGGTGGAGGAAAAGTCGAAGGTCCTCCGACCTCAACTGTGTTTGAAGATCTTGCTCCGGATGTCCGAGGGGACCTCCGGGTAGGACTACCACCTGAACTCCGCTTGGGAGGCATGGTTTGAAAACTTAGTAGAGAATGAAGTTTTTTGGACTAAGTTCCCCACGGACGGCGCCAACTGTTGGCGTAAAAGATTACACTAACAGGTTTCTAGAAGTTAGAAACTAACAAATGAAGTGTTTGCGAAGTAAACTATTTCGAGCCTCCGAAGTGGATAATAACTCAAAACAGTTCGAAGATGTGTATTGAATAACTTGGTATCCGATACCGATTACAGGGTAAAACTGGGGGTATTTATAGGCCCAAACATTAAGGAAAAGACCCTTTTACCCCTCTGTTACAACCGACATAGTGGAAACTATTCGGTACCCTTAATAGGGCTAAAATGGTAAAAGACTAATCTAATAAGAAAGAAGATAAGTCTTTCATCCTAGCTGGCAGGAAAGCTCTCGGAAGAGTCCAAGTTCGAAGATATACTTCGAACTAGAGTTCGCCTTCATACTTCGAACTTGATCCAATGTACTCCCGGAGTTAGATGCTGGAAACCTTTGAATCAATCATCTGTCTTTGTCTTTTTATAAAAATAACCCTGAAGATAAAGTATTTTCCCCAACGGTAACCTACCCCAAACCCATCCTGCCTCTTGAACTGCTGGATCATCATGCCAAGTTGTGGCTCTCTAGCACTAATCCAACTCAGGATCTGACGGAGGTAAAAGTTATCGTTCTGAACATCAGCTAGCTCCTCTCTCAAGGAAGCTAGTACCTCCACCTAAGACAAGCAGATCTCACACTCTCTATCAACTTTGACAGACTTCTTAGCTTTTAGCTTGATCAGCTCCAATCTCAGGGACAAGCAGTTCTCACAAACAATGGGTGGAACTAACAAGGTCTCAAGCTCTAGCTTAGTCTGCTCCAGCTCAGCTCTCACTCCAGCTAGCTCGCCCAACTGCTCATCACTCTTGGCTCTCAGCTCAGCTATACTAGCTTAATGGGATGGGCAGTCTACACAGGGCACGACGACATTGGCATGAGCATCTTTTAGCTCCAGCTGAGCGCTTTCAAGCTCAGTGGCCATAGCGTCTCTCTCATCTACTCTCTCTGTGTACCTGGACTTTAGAGTCATCAGATCACACAACAACACCTCATAGTTAGGGCACTCACTACTACTACCCAAGTAAGGGGAAGAAGACAGACTCTCAATATTGCCATTTGCCATGGCAAGCTCATCTATCCTCTTCTTAGCCCCTCTAAGCAGTTTCTCCCGATACTTCAACTCCTGACGGTTCTGTTCTAGTAAATTAACAACTTATTGTTCATAGGAAGATACCTTTTCATCGTCGTCGTCATCGGAGTTGTCGAAGGAGCCCTTTTCTTCCTTATCCCCAAGAGCCATTGAACAAAAGCTCTTGCGGGGTCTTCGGCTGTGACGCGAGCGACTCTTCGGCTTGTCCCCGAATGCCATGAAGTAGAGGCCTGCCGGATCGTCCCTGTCCTTCCTCTTCCTGATCACGATCTCTTCATCACTTGAACTTGAAGACGAGGAGGAAGACGAAGATCTCTTGGAGTAGCTTTTCTCTATCTCGGCGAAGAAGGCCTTGTCTCGCTTCTTGTTCTCACGCCTGTAGTCCTTCAGAGCCTTTCGAAAGAATCTTGTCTTGGGCTTACCCTTTGTGAAAGTGGAGTTGTCGTGCTTGCCGGAGTCATAGGAGCTACTGCCGGTTCCCTTCTTATAACTCTTCCGCTTGGGGCAGTCGGCGATGAAATGACCTGGATCACCACACTCAAAGCATCCGGATTTTTTGCCGTGTCTTTTAAGCATTCGTTTATCATAGACACGTCGCACCCGGTTGTTAAACAAACACAGATCATCATCTCCTAGCGAATCAAGCTGATCCTCGGAGATAGAATTAAAAGAAAATGCACTACAATTCAAAGTAGTAGGATTAGTAGACGGTGTCACAGGGGCCAGAGTTTTTGAGCCAGAACCAGTGAGATTTGATCTCAACTAGATATCAACCTCTGAGGCCTTGAGCTTACTAAAAAACTCTGCGACAGTCAAGGTATCATAGGAAGCGCTCTCAACAATAGAAGAAACCTTGATCTCCCAGATCTTAGGGTCCAAGGTATGAAGAACCTTGAGCGCCTAATCATGATCTGAGACCAGCTGATCACGATCGGCCTTGTTGGCCTGAAGCTTGTTAATGATCGTTTGAAAATGACCAACCAAAGCCTGAACAGTCTCACCCGGCTGCTGTGAGAAATTTTCATACTCACGCCAGTAGGTCTGATAGAGCCTAGCCATGACCTGAGTTGTCCCCTCATGGTGTGCCTGGAGGGTAGCCCAGATCTCTCGAGCAGTGTCGAGATGGCTAACACACTCAAACTCACAAGGACCTAGACCAAAGAATAAAAAGTTCACCGCTTTGCTATTGTTTTGATGCTGCGCAATTATATCAGGAGAAGTGCGCTCATCAACAGGAAGAATAGTGATAGTAGCATGAGCACAAATATCCCAAATGTCCGAGCTCTGGCTCATGATATAGATCGCATGCGAGTCTTCCAATAAGTGTAGCCAAAGCTTCAAGGGACGAGATTTTACCAAAGGAAGTCATGATCACTACCTGGGTTTAGAACCGGTTAAGATATGGAAAAACCCAAACCTTGCTCTGATACCACTTGTAGGACCGAAAGTAGCGACTAGAGGGGGGTGAATGGGCGCCAAAAAAAATTCTTCCGAAACAAAGACCTAATCGCAACACCCAACGCACCTCGATAGACAAATAACAGTAGCAAAGCAGATCTCACGAACTAAAGTTATCTAGCCTAAAAATGACCGGTGTCCGAATTAAAATGATATTTAAAAATAAACTAAACTAAATAAAATATTTGCAGTAAATAAAAATGTGTTCTAAAAAAATATTTAATGTAATAGGGAAAAATACCTAAATATGTCAATAATAATTCAGATTGTAGTCTAAAAATAAAATATTAATCAAATGAATAAATCCTAGATCATTCAGAAATAAAACTGATATATTGCACGTAAATCTAGAATAAAAATATTAGTGTGACTAATTTAATTTTTTCTTTTTATACGAGCAGACTAAAAATATTTAAGTAGATACTATGTCAGCACTAATAAGATTTTAGCAGAAAAAAAATACCTACGAAATTACTAACTAGATTTGCATGCTAATTAAAAATAGAAAATTATTGAATTACTTGACATAACTGAAAAATAGGAGACACTGACTCTAAAAATAAAATTCGAAATTACTAAAATACCCTTAGAATATTCAGCTAACTCGCATAACAAATACTGTGGACTTAAATACTGAATAGTAAAATCCTAAATAAAGATAATCATCTGTTGTCAGTTTTGCGCTAAAACTGATAAAGCGTCCACCGTCTTCGCACCGGGTACCTGGATTGGACCGACCCGATTCTCCAGCTTTCTCAGCCCAGCAATCGCTCGCCGCCCATGTACGTAAGTCAAACCCGGTCAACAGACCAGTGGATCCTCTGCCGCTCCTAGCCCATGTACTCGGATTGGGCCAGCCTGACTCCGCGGCTCCTCTGTCTGGCTGTCGCTCGCTGCCCGTGTACCTGAGTCACACGCGCCCTAGACACGGCAGGTCTTCATGTCACCTCTTTGACTTTCGTTGACAATCAATCATCACATCTCGAGCCATAAGGCCCATGCTCTTCAACATGGTTCCTCATGTGTTATGTTCATTCTTGGCTTTAGTTTTGGGCAATTAGCTTTAATGTGATTAAGATTACCGCACTCAAAACACCCTCGAGAGCCTCCTCTTCTTTGATCACTTCTATCATTGTAGAACCTAGTGAACTTTTTGACTACAAGAGCAAGCTCTTCATCGTCCAATATGTCCACTTGTTCCTTTGTGATAGAGACCAAAGAAGACAAGGCAAAACCCCCAGATAAAGCACAAACTCTAGACACACTACCTCCAAATGAGGTGCCATGAATTGTGGCAAAGAGTTCCCAATCCCAGAACGAGATGCCTTGGCGATCTCGGTGGACTTAAGCTTACTAAAGAGTTCATCGCATGTCAAAGTATCAAAGCTCACAGACTCTTCAATGCTTGAGATCTTCACTTCCCATATGCTACGATCAAGAGCATAGAGAAGTTTGATCGCCATGTCATGATCAGAGTAAGCTAGCGTCCCAGTGGAGCGCAAGTTACTAACAATTCCATCAAGTCGTGCAAACATGGCATCTACAGATTCGCTGGGGCCTTGCACGAACATTTGGTATTCTTGGTTATACGTGCTCTGCCTCCTAGCCTTAATCTGATAAGTGCCCTCATGAAATGTTCTCAAAGTCGTCCAGATCTCACGTGCAGTTCTAAGGTGCTAGACCCTGTCAAACTCGTTGTGACTCAGACTGATGAACATTATGTTTCTAGCCTTGCTATTACATTCGTACTGTGACTTCTGAGGAGCCATGCTGAATAGAGTGGGCCTCATGGCTCCAGATGTGATGAGTCATTGTCAACGATAGTCAAAGAGGACTGAAAAGAGAGAAGATCTGCTGCGTCATGGGCCGCGTGTGACTCAGGTACACTGGCAGCGAGCGACTGTTGGGCAGAGGAGCCATGAAGTCGGGCTGGCCCAATCCGGGTACATGGGCTAGGAGCAGCAGAAGACCCAATGGGCTGTTGACCAGAATTGACTCAGGTACACGGGCGGTGAGCGATTGCCGGGCTGAGAGAGTTGCGGAGTTGGGCCGACCCAATCCGGGTACCTGGCGCAAAACTGACGACCGCTGATCTTGTATTGGACTGTCCAGAAGAGAAGCCGTAGTCGCTACGAAAGCTTAGCTTCCGGATAAGTCATCTGTAAATAAGAGTTTACTATTTTGTCCCCAGGCTCACAGTCAGTCAGTCGAGTCTGTAAAAATATCCTAAGGGCAGTTTAGTCTTTTCCATTTATTTCAGCGTCTGTAAAAAAACCCTAAGGGGCTGGTGGAATATTCCTAGCTATTGGGCAGCCTATAAATAGGGCCCCAATCCCTAGGGTTAGGTCACCCTTTTGCTGAAATCACTTTTTATTCTATTGGGTCATTTTTCCTGCGTTTCTCTCTCCTGTTCCCTGCGTGCGCCGCCAGGAATGTTTTCCTGTTCTTCATGATTTCATCTTGTTCTTCTCTGATCTGAAGATTCTATTCCCTATTTTGGTTGTGTGGTGTGCAGAGCTTGTGTTGGAATCTAAAGCCTTGATTTGTGCGCCAGTTGTTTATCTCAGAGTTCACGCGCTTCTCTGTTAATTTGTGTTCTACAGGTTGAGTACTAGTTCATGCGTACTGTAGCTACAGTGTGCTAGTACTCTAGCCTTGCTTTTCCTGCATAGCCTTTTTGATTGAGTAGACAGGACCTTGTCACTTTCTGGCTGTTTTTGGCGAAGCCCCCTCGTTCGTGCGAAGTCCTTCTGTTCTGTGGAGTAGGCTTCGACCTGACTTCTTCGAAGGCTTTGCTAGGACTCCGTTTTTGTACTGTAAACCTTACGTTGAAGTATGCTCTGTGCTTAGTTGTTGTTCTCTTGGCATACTTCAGCAGTCCTTGCGAAGGTACTTCGACTCGAGCTCTGCGAAGCATACTTCGACAGGCTTCGAAGTTATCTTCAAAGCATGTATCTGGTAGACTTTGCTCGAAGTTCGTTTTCTGAGATCTTTTTGCTGCAGTCCTTTTTCGAGGGTCACAGTTTGTGGATTCGGAGCTTGTCTTTCGAAGTTAGTTCTTGTGTCGAAGTTTACCACGTTGGAAGTCATACCACGATCAAGCTAGTTTCGAAGGTAGAGGGTAGGCTTCGATTTGGTCTTTCTGCCGTGTGTTGGGCTTCGCTTCTCTTTCGGAGGTTGCTTTTCTACGAGCATGGTTCGAAGCTTTCTGATCGAAGTATAGGCTTCGAAGTACGCTGTTCAAAGCAAACTTCGATACTTTCATACTTCGCTTCGAAGCATACTTCACACTCTGCCACACTCGAACTAGGCTAGACTCAATGAACCTTCGACACTTCACTGACAGCCTTCGCTTGACTTCGACAAGGGACTCCAAAGCAGGCTTCGACACTGCGAAGCAGGCTTCGACACAGCGAAGCAGGCTTCGCCAAGATTCAAACAGGAGACAGAACTTGAACAGTAGCTTCTCTTCCCATTCCATGTGTACTTAGATTATTCTACTAAGAAGTTTGATCTGTCATGTCTTGAATATTTTGTTTATCTTCCTATTAGCACTGTATTGGTGTTTCTCTGTTTATTTGACACCGGTTGTTTCTAGGCTAGATACTTTTAGACTTAGGCTTTCTGTTCACACTCGGCTGCTTAGTCTTTTGAGGTGCGTTGGGTATTGGAGCAGGCCATAGATTCGAAAGACTTTTTAGGCACCCATTCACCCCCCCCTCTGGTCGCTACTTTCGGTCCTACAACTTCTCAGTCTCTGAGGTACGAGTTTTAGGTATCATATATTGGGAAGCGACAATGTCCCAAATTGCACTTCCTTGGCTCAGTAAATAAGCCTCCATGCGCACCTTCCAATAAGCATAATCTCGACAATCAAACATCAAAATATTAGTGCTCTTGTCCATGTCGCCACAAGGATCACAAACCGGTTAAGGTCAACTGGTGATCTAACCTGCTCTGATACCAATTGTGGGATCGGAATGGCGACTGGAGGGGGTTGAATAGGCGCATCAACTAATTTTCATGAATTAGATGACCTTTTCAAAACACACAACTCACCTCCAAATGATGCAAATTCAAATCTGAACCAAATAGTGCAAAATCAGAGTGAAACTTGGTGCAAATTCTCAGGTCAGTAAAAATCAGAGTCTGAAGTACCGAAATACTTCTATTGGTAACTGATTTGCCGATTTACACTTTCTTGATCTGTAATTGAAATATCGACAAGAGATTGTCAACTGTTGAAACTCCGACTTAGAGAAGAATTCACAATTTAGACCCAGAAACTTCAATGGATGACTTTGAGTTTGTTTTGATTAAGTTTGCACACTTTAAAGTGTGATCAGATCTGAGAACAGACTTAAAACAACATTTTCAAAATCTGATTCAAAAATTCAGATAGAACTAACATTTCTTAAAACTGCATGAGGATGAATAGTATTGCTGAACAACAACTCAGATATAGAGATTCCACAGATAGTGATTAGTACTTGAACATACTTGATTTGTCCTAGAAAACAAGTTTCAGTTCTGAATTATATTACTGAATTTCAATTGTAATTCTAAACAGAAAACATATTCAAGATTAACAATACTGAATTCAGAAACTGTACTGACTTTGCATATACACTCAGAATAGAAGTAGGAGATAAAATTCAGAGAAGAACTAGTTCTGAAGAAAAATATCTAAACCTGGAAATAGAATTCAGAGTTTCAGTTCATTATAATGAGAACTTTGATTCAATCAATTCTGACTTTAGTTGAGCTTAGCAGTAGATTCTGAACCTATCTGGACAATCAACAATACTTGAGAATCACTACAAAACAAATCCAGATTAAAAAAAAGTGCTTGAAATAAGATCTAGACATTCAAAATAAACTGATCTGAACTGGAACAGTATTATCAGGATTCTCCAGCACAATTGAGTGTTTTTGAAATTGTAAACAGAGTTCTATAAAGGAAAACTCAAATTCAACACTTCAAACAAATTCAGAATAGTTATTATGAGCTGATCACTTTAGTAACACCTATTCATACTAAATGATGAAGATTCTTAACACACATCTGAAAACTAAAACCCTGTTTTTGACAAGATAGTTGAAGGATAAACTCTCTCAATAAGATTCAGAACAAAAATCATGCAGGAAAATTGTTTTAACTAAAACTGAGTTTTTGAAAGAGGTTTATCTCAGAGAAGCTCATGATCTGCACAATAATTCTGAAGAGAAACTAGAACTGGATAAAACTTTCACACATAACATCTCATTTCAGATGGACAAAAATGACAATTAGATCAGTTCTCTAATCCAAAGTGTATGTCACACACTAGACATGAATTGAGACTAAAATAGATTTGATACAGTGCAAATTTAATTGAATCTGATATCACACTTGCCAAGTTCTATTTCAGATAAACACTTGTTCAATAGAATACCAATTTCAGCACAAAACAAAGAAGTAGAGAACCTATTTCAGAACAGTTTGCTGAAATCAGAGAAAGACCTGATCAGATTTAAACAGAACTTGGAGATGATTTTCAGAAAGAAATTTGAGCTAGATATCAATTTTAGTAATCAAGAAAACCATGACCATCTGAAAAGACAATTTGTAAAAACTCCGAAGAATTCACTTGAACTCTCAAAATTCTCAACACTTCTCAAAAACAGATTTACTAAAGAAGAAAAGCTTGCTGCTACAGAACTAGCCATACATCAACTTCAAACACTAGAAACAAGTATGGATCAATCAAGTACTTCTGGACATGCAGTTTAACAACACAAAAACTCAATCAAAACTGAAACACTCACTACTGCAATTTTTAGATCAGAGTTTTCAATACATCAGTAAATATCTACTTCGGGCAAAGACACAAGGTATAGATGCATAGAAACTTACCTCTTGAAAACTTGTTCATCCTTGAAGTTAATCCCAAGAGTTGATCAACAAATGCTTCTAAAATTTTCAACAAAACAGGACCAGAAATCGGATTACACAACGCTAGAAACAACCATAAAGCACCTTATGCGCTATAGTACCCAGCGAAAATACTGTAGTGGATCAGATTCATCCCGATTTCTCTGTAGCTTGTCCAGAAATTGATTCAAGCAGTGATTTCTCAGATTTTTGTGTGTCTCCAATGTTCTCCAAAAGTTCTAGCCACTTAAGGGATGAGATCCCTTAAGTAGGAAACTTCTTGAAGCCTATTTTACAAGAAACCCCTTGGGTAATTTCAGATTTGAAAATTCTGAAAATTACCCTAATAGTCTTAAAAGAAAAAAAATACAAAAAGACTCAACTTTTAATATATTTTCAGAGTAGAACCACTCTAAAAATATACCAAAAGAATACACTATAAAACTTAAATATTCAAACTAACACTAAACTCCTATTTATTAAATTAATAAAAAAATTTAATGTTTCGACGGTTTTCAGCAAAAACCGACAAAGCCTCCCCTGATCATCGACGACCGTCGTCAATCTGTGAACTCGACCGCTAGCAAGTCTCTCCCGCTCTCAATCCCACCAAATTTTGTAAATCAACATCTACAGCCCAATGAAAAGGCTAAAGTAATAAAGTTACTTCGGTCGTATGTCGATTGTTTCGCATGGGAGTATAGCGAAATGCCAGCGCTAAGCCGCGAGCTCGTAGAGCATCGCCTTCCCATCAAGTCCGGATTTAGGCCTTATAAGCAGCCTCCCCGTCGCTTTAATTCGGTCATCTATGACTGTTGGGGGAAAATATCTCATCTTCGGGGTTATTGCCGAAACAGCATAAAGGCAGATAGTGGATTCGAAGGTTCCCAGACGTTCATCTTCGAAGATACCCGAAGTCAAGCTCGAAGTACGAAGATAGGCATTGGTTCGGAGTACATCTTCGAACTAAGGCTTTTCAAGATCTTTTCTGCCAGCTAAGATGGAAGACTTATCTTCTTTCTCATTAGATTAGCCTTTTATCATTTTAGCCCTATTAAGGGAGCCGAATAGTTTCCACTATGTCGGTTGTAATAGAGGGGTAAATAGGTCTTTTCCTTAATATTTGGGCCTATAAATACCCCCCATTTTACCCTGTAATAGGGACCGAATACAAGTTATTCAATACACACATTTGAACTATTCTAAGTTGTTATCCTTTCGGAGGCTTAGAACAGTTCTCTTCGCAAACACTTCGTTTGTTAGTTTCTTTTCTACAGAAACCTGTTAGCGTAATCTTTTACGCCAACAGTTGGCGCCGTCCGTGGGGAACCTAGTCCGAAAAACTTCGTTCTCTACCTTCTTACATCATGCCTCCTAAACGGAGCGCACCCCGCAATCCCGTTCGGAGGTCTTCTCGGATCTCCGGAGAGATACCATTTGACACGGTTGAAGTCGGAGGCCCTTCGACATTCCCTCCGCAAACTCCGGAAGGGGCTTCTATCCCTCGAACATACGAAGCTTCTCCGCCAACCCCTTCCATACTTCGACCACCCGGAGTCCCTCCTCCACCTTCCATCCCAATTCGAACTGATCCTACTAGTTCTCAAGACCCGGAAGATCCTTCCGGAGGAGATGAAGATAATCTTGGAGATATGGCCACTCAAATGGCCAACCTTCAAGCTGAGGTAGCAAGGTGGCGACAGGAAGCTGCGAATAGGCTTCGCTCTCAAGCCATCCCAACTATCCCAGAAGTGCCCGAAGACGACGATCTCGATTATCCCGAAGCCCCGGAGAACGCCTCATTCGATAATGAATCTCCGCTGCATCCTGAGCTGCAGAAAGTTCGCTTTGATCCAAAGTTCAAAACTTCGAAGCTCTGTAAGTATGCCGGAGATGAAGATCCCGGAGAGTTCGTTCGTTCTTATGCCCTAGCAATTGAAGCTAGCGAAGGAGTTCGAGACACCATGGCGAAGTGCTTCCCCTTAGCTCTTCAAGGAGTGGCATTAAGGTGGTTCTGGTCCTTGAAGCCAGGATCAATTAATTCATGGTCACAGCTGAAGAAGAAGTTCATAAGCAATTTTCAAGGCACCTTCGTGCCTCCCATGTCAACAGGAAGCCTCTTCCAGGTGAAACAGCTCCCCGGAGAAACATTGAGGCAATATTTTAAGCGCTTCGCTCATACGAAGTCGCAAATCCGGGGGTTGTCTGCATCTTCGGTAGTTGATGCAGCTCGGGAAGGTGTCGCTCATCAAGGCCTCCTGGATAAGCTTCATCGGAAAAGCATCTCCTCGGTCTCTCAGTTGATGTCATACTTCGAGGAGTATGCGAGGTCAGAAGAAGGTTGGCTCCGAAGGACTACCGCTACTTCGTCCATATTGCAAGAAGTTAAAGTAGAAGTGAAAACTTCAGCACAGCCGCAGGAATCAGTCTTCGAAGTTCAACATGATCGGAGAAGAGGGCAAAAGCACCCTCGTTCTGAAGTCATGAATATTGCACCCCCACAGAAGTTTACTCAGAGAGCTCCCCAGTTTTCGGGGAACAAGGCCAGCGGCTGGAGGCCGCCAGGGAAAACGGCTGGCAAGGGCCAGACCCTTTTCTGCTGCATCCATGGAGAAAATCGAAGCCATGCAACTGATACTTGCAAGGCTATACTTACCCTAAGGGGAGAGTACCTAGAGAGAACTTCGGGTCGAGGTACTACCGACCGAGTTCCAGCTGCAACGCGCCCCGAGCCGGTTCAGGCTGTGGCGCGGATAGAAAACTTTGATGCTGCAAGACACCCTCCAGTGGCCAATGTTATGCCACCTCCGAAGCAAGAGGAAGGCCAAGACCGAGGGAAAAGAGTAGTCCTCCCCATCTCCGGAGGAGGTACCCTCGGAAGCATGTCGAAGAGACAGCGAAGAGACTACGTCAGAGAAGTAGGCCATATTGGGACTTCGTCGTCTGCAGCTGCAATGCCGGAGTGGTCTCATGTGCCGATATCCTTTTCTGCGGAGGATGCAGCTGGCATTAAGTTCCCGCATGCAGATCCACTTGTTATCACTGCTGATATTGCGGGCACTGAAGTTCGAAGGGTGTTGATTGACGGAGGTAGTTCGGAAGATATCATTTTTGTTCAAGCCTTCGATCAATTGTGCATCTCCAGGAAGCATCTCCTTCCAGCAGCTCGTCCTTTGCAAGGCTTCGCAGGACTTCCGCTTGATGCACTTGGCCAGATAGGCCTGGAAGTCACCTTCGGAGAAGGTTTGTTGGCTCGAACTGAAGAAGTAATCTTCGATATTGTAGATGCCCCGTATGCCTATAATGTTATCTTCGGAAGAGGCATGCTAAACCAGTTCGGAGCTGTGGCGCATCACAATTATTTGTGCATGAAGATGCCCACACAAGCAGGAGTCCTTATAGTCTTCGGAGATCAAGCCATCGCCCGGAGGGCGGAATATGGTCATGGTCCCCCTCTTGATCCAAGACAAGTAAACAATGTGCAAGATAATGAGGAAACTTTTTCAGCCTCCTCCGAAGCTTCGAAGAAGTCCTTTCCTAGACCAAGTCCTGAAGGAGAGATTGCAGCGAAGGTCATTGTTAAAGATGGTAAAGAGTATACATTTCAATTTGGTAAAGATTTACCTCCAGAAGTTGCAATCTCCCTAGAAAAGGTGGTAGAAGAGAATTTGGATGTCTTCGCTTGGTCTGACGAAGATATCACCGGAGTCGATCGGGATATCATTGAACATAGTTTACTTGTAAACCCGAAGGCCCGGCCTGTCCGGCAAGGACTCCGGAAAATGTCTGCAGAAAGAGCTGCTCTAGCAAAGGACGAAGTTGAGAAATTGTTGAAGGCTGGGATTATCAGAGAAGTGGCTCACACAGAATGGTTAGCCAACCCAGTCTTCGTCAGAAAGAAGTCTTCCGGGAAGTGGCGCATGTGCATTGATTTCACATCCTTGAATAAAGCATGCCCTCGTGACCCCTACCCCATGCCCCGAATTGATCAATTGGTTGACTCCACCGCAGGTTCGGAGTTATTAAGCTTCCTTGACGCGTATTCTGGTTATCATCAAATATGGTTGAAGCGCGAAGATGAGATCAAGACAAGCTTCGTAACTCCTTCGGGAGTCTTCTGTTATGTAAGAATGCCCTTCGGCTTAAGAAATGCCAGGGCTACTTTTTCGAGGTTAGTTGCTAAGGCTCTAGGTCATCAATTAGGTCGCAATGTGGAGGCCTATATGGATGATATTGTAATAAAGAGTGCTTTAAAGCACCAACATAGCCTAGACTTAGCAGAAACATTCAATAGCCTTCGGGCATGTGGGATCCGTCTTAACCCCGAAAAATGTATATTCGGAGCTAAGGCTGGAAAGCTATTAGGGTATTTAGTTTCAAGCAGGGGAATTGAAGCTAGCCCTACTCAAATAACTGCGCTACAAAAAATGGCTCCTCCGGAAAATTTAAAGCAAGTGCAAAAGCTGACTGGGCGTCTAGCAGCACTTAGCAGGTTTTTATCAAGGTCTGCGGAGAGAAGCTTGCCTATATTTAAAGCATTGAAAGGGTCCGAAGATTTTGCATGGACACCGGAGTGTCAGAAAAGCTTCGAAGGTATTAAAGAGTATCTCAGTAATCTTGCTACACTCACGGTGCCTACTGCGGACGAAACCCTACTCCTTTACCTTGCAGCTACAGGTTCTGCCGTTAGTGCAGTCCTTGTCAGAGAAGTGGATTTAATGGGAAGTTGGTCCAAAATCCTGTTTATTTTGTATCCGAAGCGTTATCAGGAGCGAAGACAAGATACTCCGAACTTGAGAAGTTCGTTTATGCTCTGATAATGGCTTCGAGGAAATTAAGACATTATTTTTTGGCACACAATGTAATTGTACCAACTTCGTATCCTTTAGGAGATATGCTTCGAAGTAAGGATTCCACTGGAAGGATTGGGAAGTGGGCAGTTGAGCTAGCACCGTTCGGCATATCTTTCTTGGCAAGGATAGCAATCAAATCGCAAGTCCTAGCAGATTTTGTAGCAGAATGGACTCCACCTGCAAATTTAGTTCTGGAGAAGTCAAGTGACGGAGTTTGGACTGTTTATTCCGATGGGGCTTTCCAAGCATCCGGAGCAGGCATTGGAGCAGTGTTGATTTCACCTTCAGGGCAAAGAGCAATGTACTCCGCAAGACTCAACTTTAAGTCTACCAATAATATAGCGGAGTATGAAGGGATTTTATTGGGACTCCGAAAAGCACGTGCTCTAGGGGCTACAAGGATTATTATAAAGACAGATTCTCAGATAGTAGCAGGGCACGTAGATAAAAGTTTCCAAGTTCGGCATCCACAGCTTGCAAAGTACTTAGAAGAAATCCGTAAAATCGAAGCACACTTCAAGGGTATTTCCATTCGGAGTATACCAAGAGCAGAAAATGTGCAAACGGACATCTTAGCAAAAGCTGCAGCCGGAGCTGTGGATGTGCCAGAAGAAGCTTTCTATGAGGAGCTCAGTATACCTTCGGTGCCACAAATTCCATCTGCAGAGATTCTTTGCATTCCTAGTGCAGATTGGAAAAATTCAATCATGGAACTTTTACAGGGAGGAACAAATTTGCCCGAAGAGCCACAGTTGTCAAGATTAAAGCTTAGAGCCAGAAATTATCAAATAATAGGCATTACTTGGTCAGAAATCATTGCGAAATCTTTACGGATCACAAGAGTTTGAAGTACATCTTCACGCAGCCGAACCTCAATCTGAGGCAAAGACGATGGTTGGAATTAATAAAAGACTATGACTTAGGTATTCACTACCACCCTGTAAAAGCAAATGTGGTAGCTGATGCATTAAGTCATAAGGGATATTGCACCGCCATCGTAATTCAAGATCACGCGCCCTTACTCTATAAGGAGATGGAAAAGCTAAACCTTGGGTTGACCACAGGAGCATATCTAGCCACCTTGGAGACCCAGCCAGTTCTATTTGAGCAGATCCGTGAGGCCCAGTTGGAAGACCTGGATATAGCCGCCATTAAGAAGAACATGAGACAAGGTAAAGCCCCAGGATTTTCAGAAGACGAGGATGGCACCATATGGTTTGGAACCTGGATTTGTGTGCCGGATAAACCAGAGATAAAGACCCTTATTCTAAGGCAGGCCCATGATACTTTATACTCCATCCATCCCGGAAGTACCAAGATGTACCAGGACCTGAAGGAACACAATTGGTGGGTTAGCATGAAGAAAGAGATTGCTCAGTTCGTCACAGAATGTGACACCTGCAGAAGAGTAAAGGCAGAACATCAGAGACCTGCAGGACTGTTACAGCCACTTAAAGTGCCTGAATGGAAATGGGAAGAGATCGGTATGGATTTCATCACCGGACTCCCAAAGACCCAGCTTGGATACGATTCTATTTGGGTAATCATTGACCGGCTAAGGAAAGTAGCACACTTCATAGCCGTTAAGACGACCTTCAGTGGACCTAAACTCGCGGAGTTGTACATGGCCCGCATTGTGTGCCTTCATGGAGTGCCCAAGAAGATAGTGTCCGACAGGGGAAGTCAGTTTACCTCTCGTTTTTGGAAGAACCTTCAAGAGGAGATGGGAACAAGATTGAACTTCAGTACTGCTTACCACCCTCAGACAGATGGACAAACGGAAAGGGTGAATCAGATATTGGAAGATATGATACAGGCATTCGTCTTGGATTTTGGAGGAACTTGGGACAAGAGTTTACCGTACGCTGAGTTATCGTACAACAACAGTTATCAAGCCAGTCTACAGATGTCCCCGTTTGAAGCCCTATATGGACGTAAGTGTAGGACGCCTCTACTTTGGGATCAAACTGGTGAATCCCAAGTGTTTGGAATAGACATCCTTCGGGAAGCCGAAGAGAAGGTACGGATCATCAGAGACCGACTCAAGACAGCCCAATCTCGACAGAAGAGCTATGCAGACAATCGTCGTCGAGATTTAGCCTTTGAAGAGGGAGATCATGTCTACCTCCGTGTCACACCCCTCCGTGGCACTCAACGGTTTAACATGAGAGGAAAGTTAGCACCTCGATATGTTGGACCTTTTCCCATTGTTCGACGCCAAGGCAAAGTCGCTTATCAATTGGAACTACCACCTTCACTAGTTGGGGTACATGACGTGTTTCATGTGTCCCAACTAAAGAAATGCCTCCGAGTCCTGACAGAGCAAGTAGACCTGCAATAGTTGGATGTTCAAGAAGATCTGACCTATGTGGAAAAGCCCGTCAAGATCTTGGAAGTAAAAGAGAGGACCACCAGAAGCCGCGTCATCCGCTTCTGTATGGTTCATCGAGCATCGTCCTAGCCATCTCAACCAAAGTGATGTTCTTCCTCTCAACGACACTGTTCTGTTGAGGAACCCGCGGAGCAGAGAATTGATGTTCTATGCCATGCTCCATGCAAAAGTCAACAAAGAGACTGTTCTTGAACTTAGTGCCATTATCACTTCGAATGAATTTCAATGCACCAGGGAGTTCAGTGAAAAGTCTCAAAACCAAGCTCCGAAAGTGTGAGAACACTTCATCCTTGCTGGCGAGGAAGAAGACCCAAGAGTAGCGAGAGAAATCGTCGACAATGACTAGTACATACCACTTGCCGCCTAAAGAACTAACCCGAGAAGGACCTACAGTGTCCATGTGGAGAAGTTCTACGGGTTGTTCAGTCATCACTGTGGTGACTGGCGAGTGCGAAGCGGCAATCATTTTTCCATGTCGACAAGGAGCGCAAACTAAATTCTTCTCAAACTTGAGCTTGGGCAATCCTCGGATCAGACCTAGGGCACTAAGACGAGCGAGCAACTAAAAGCTCATATGCCCTAGTCTCCTATGCCACTTCCAAAGCTCAGACGCATAATGTGCAACAAGACAATGAGAAGAACCAGATGACTCAGAAAAATCAGCTCCAAAAACTCTCCCTACTTTAAAGATCTTACAGACCACAACGCCATCAGAATTGAGTACTTGCGAAGTATCGCGATGGAATCGCACTTCAAAGCCCTCATCAAGCAACTGAGATACAGAAAGCAAATTGTATCCCAGGTTTTCAACCAAAGCAACATCTTTGAGAGTGAAATTCGAGTTAATTCTTACCACACCTTTACCTTTCACTCTACTCCTTTGATTGTTGCTGAAGGTGATATGTTCCCTTTGCTTGGTTGTGGTGAGGCTGGAGAACCATGTTGCATCTCCGGTCATGTCGCGTGAACAACCGGAGTCCATAATCCACGTGCCCTCTAAGCCTCGGTCTGTCACCTACACATGATAAGAGAATCTCGATTGCTCAGTGCTGGGGTGAGTGAAAATATGACGAGGCATCCAGCACTGAGTGATACGAGTAGTAGGCACAGCAAAAATAGACTGTCTACGCACAGGACTATAGCGCATCCGAAAATAGCCACCGATCACTGTTCCTCGTCAAGAACTCATCTCACAAGGTTTTTCTCTAGTGTTTTGATTGAAATGTTGAGCGAAATTTTGTTTCTCCAGACCTATTCGGCTACAAGACATGGGGGATAATATCTTAACAACCCACATGTTCTAGAAGCCCCCTTTTACATAAAGCCCTTTATTAATTTCAGAAATAAAAATTCTGAAAATTAGCTTTTAAGACCTAAAGTAAAAATTACAAAAAGACTCTTCTTTTAATATATTTTCAAAGTAGACCCACTCTAAAAAATATACCAAAAGGATATACTATGAAACTGAAAAATTTAAACTAATACAAGACACCTATTTATTGAATTAACAAAAACATTTAAAGTTTCGATGGTTTTCAGCAAAAACCGACAAAGCCTCTCTTGATCGTCGACGACCGTCATCAGTGTGCGAACCCGACCGCCAGCAAGTCTATCCCGCTCTGGATCCCTCGAGCCGCCTTGTCACTTGAACTGGCTTCCCTTTCGCTGACTCGATCGACGCTTCATCTTGATCTATCTTCAACTCACGTCCTATTCGACCTTCATGCATACATCAGAGTTCACTCTCGACTTCGACTGACACCCTCGACCATCTGGCATTTGACTCCCCATCTAACCCTGTGGGATCGGAATGGCGACTAGAGGGGGGTGAATAGGCACCTCGACACTTTCTTTCGAACGTGATGGCCTACTCAAATCACCCAACGCACCTCTAAACACTTAATTTCAAGTTTTAAACCAACCAGTACAAATTTGAGCTCAACTAGATTCAAAAACCCAAAACAGCTTTGTTTCAAAAATTTTAATCAACACAAATCAAAACACTCACACACAAGATCAATTCAAGTTTGTAGAAGTGAATCAACTTGTCTCAATTCAATTTCAATTGAAATCCCTATAATTCTGAAATTTGTGGGACGATTAATAGTAAAGGTAACTTCAACAATGTTCATTTGACATATTTTGGTTCAAATTGCAAATCTCAATTTCAATTTTAGTTTCAAATCAGCACACAATTATTCAACACTTGTCAACCTTTGTTGGACCGGAAACGGCGACCAGAGGGGGGGTGAATGGGAGCTTTTAAAAACTTGGGCTAAAAACAGCCTTCGGTTTTAATATTGTCTACTGCGGAACAGGCTTCGAACACCACCCTTCGAAGGTCTGGTTTGAAGGTATATGATAGCTCCGAACACAGGCTTCGCAAGGAGTAAAAGTCCGAAGCCAAGCAGACTTCGCTCCACCAACAACCCCGAAAACAACTCTGCTAAGTCAGTGCAGGCTCCGCACAAAGGGTGCTTCGAGCAGGCTTCGCACTTCACCCTTCGCAAGAGTGGACTACCCTCTGTGGGCTTCGACCTAATACTTAGTGACATCAACTGGTGCTGGGCTTCGTACAGCGTAGGTCTAAATGCAGACTAAAGAGACTCCGCTAAGGGTACAGACACAAGAAGCAAAACGGGCTTCGAACAGGGCTTCGCTAGTAAGCATCGAGGTCTAACCTCCTGTTACACAGAGCGAATGCACACTGAAAAGCACACTTCGCACAAAAACACACTTCGCCTAGACAGGCTTCGGTGCACTACAACTAGCGAGGTATGCAAACAAGTTCAAGAAGAAAGACAACACAGAAGCAGGGCTTCGCCGCTTGAACAAGGAACACAGTAAAAGAACTCACTGGATGAATACAACGGATGTGGGGCTAGTACAGGAGCTCAACAGTAAATGCTCAAAGTGTTAAATGTTACCTACCCAGCCCTCATATTTATAGCCCACAGTTCACCCAAGTGAATTGACTACTTTACCCCTAGGGTTTACACAAGTTTTGTCTATACAGAACAGAGGGGTACAAAAGGTAGTCAACTTTATTCTGGAGGCTTCTCTGTCAGCTTTGTAGAGGGGACAGCGTCGGCTTTTTGCAGAGCAGACAATGTCAGCCTTTGCAGTCTTTGACCTTTCTGAAGCCCCCCTACGCACGCGAGGGGTGCGGTAGCTTCGGTGAGAAGCCTTGAGCCTGATGGCCTTCGCTTCACCGAAGATAGCCTCCGATATAGTGACGGTTTTGAGCCGAAGCCGTCAAAGCCCTTGGGCCTTCGCACCACCACCTCCGGAGTGGACCACCACGGCTTCGCAGCTACTCCCAGCTCGAACTCCGTCAGTCCGTGTACCGAAGCCATGCATGGCCGAAGTACCGCAAGTCAACCTTGCTCCGAAGCCTTCCTCACTCCGAAGCCCCACCTTCGGAGTACCACCCTTCGAAGTCCCTCCTTCGTCCAAGGCCTCCGCACGAAGCATTCCATGAGCACTTCGTCGCAGTGTCTCTCCCCGAGCACACTCCTCGACGAGCCTCACCCGGACCATGCCTTCGATGCGCCTTGACTTCTGAGACCTTCGTCGGGTACCTTCGAATGTCTCCCTCCGGAGCACACTTCGAACGCCTTGCCTCCACGGAGGACTTGATCCACCTAACTTCGAAGTCACTCCATTCGGAGTACCTTCGAAGTGCCTCACCTCCGAGGACTTTGTCTCGGAGTACCTTCACCCGGAGCCACGCTCCGCACTTACTGCCTTCACCTGGTGCGCCTCGACCCGAGGTCCGACCTAGACCCCTTCGCAGCCACCGTGACGGAGCTCCCCGCTCCACTGGCATCAAGCCTCCCGCTTGACCCAGGTTCACCTGCTACGAACCTGTCCGTCACCTCCGCGGTCCCCTGCGCACCACAGACAAGCAGACAAGTGTATCCAGTACTCCGGAGACCTCTCTGGGTTAGCAACCTTCGGCACACACTCCGGTGTACCACCCAAAGTACCGAGACCTTCGGTACAACCCAGTCATCGTGTACTGTCGGACCCCTCCGACAGGCACACTCCGCAGCAACAGCTGCAGCAACCAAACCACCGAACCCTTCGGTGATACCACCTCCGAACACCTTCGGAGTTCCAACCTCCGAACCCCCTTTGGAGGTACCCCTTCGAACTAGAGGTTAAAAGCCTGTCAATCACTAATCACAAACACCGAAACCAACCCTTGGTTTCTCAACCTTGCTGAACTCTGGATTTTCAACATGCAGTACAATAGTTTCAGACTTCTTGTAGTGTACCCAACAAGGCAATTACTGTAGCAGAACCGACAAAATCCAGGGCAACACAAACCAGAGCAGGAAACCACTTTTCAGGATATATCTCAAGTTTTAAAACTGAATATGTTTAAATAGATCAGTGATGAATTCTCAATATAGGTTATGAACTAAACTGCATGATCTTCAATTCAAGTTATGAACAGATGTGTACTGAACATATTCAGAGAACTCTAGCAAATGATTCAAATGTAGCTCAACCAATCAACACGGAAACAAAACTGATCTCAGCTAAACAGAACAAGGGTTGAAATACAGCTCAAGTTCTGAAAATTCAGTACTAAACAGATTCAAATTGATTTTCACAAGGAAACAAACAGCACACAAAATTGACAGTCTCTGAATTTATATGTTAGTATTAACAAAACCTTGCACAACCAGATTGCAAAAATTCACACAACAGTCAAACATCTGCAGAACTAAAACTAAGATCATTTTCAATCCAGCTCTCCATCAGCCACACCTAAACATCTTTTATCCATGCACACTCATTCAGTCACACATATATGACTCATATCTGAGCAACAAGATACATGCTAATCTGTGATCAATAATTTCAGTGAACAAAACAGAACCTACATGAAAACTGAACCAGTTCACTGATCAAAACTCATCAACATGTATAACAATCAAATCCAGTAGAAATCACACAAGAATATAGTTCAGATCATCACGATTTCACAGAAAAGAAGATGGAGAACTCACCTGAACATATACTGAAATCAGGCGCTTCTTGATGATGAACAGCGAAATCAGCACGTCCTGTTGCTGAACAGACAAAATCCCCAATCGCTGTTCACAATCATATATGCATCGCAGTAGAAGTATTCTAGTTTTTGAAATGAAATTTTCTGAAGAAAATTTTGATTCGATCACAAGGTTTTGTTTGGCCAGCATAAAAACAAACTCGAGACAAGATCCTCAAAATTTTTGTTAGTTGAATCGCAGTAAAAAGAACTTGATCCTCATATCAAAAATTTGTTCATCCTTCTACCATGAAATCACTCAAGAAACACTACAATGATCAGCCAAAAACATGTTGAACACTTGATGAAACATTTCATTAAACATGTGGGGAGCAAAAACCAAAACTGAACCACTTTTCAGAATAATTTTTTCAGCACTGTGGTGCTTACTTTGAGGAGCAAAATAATTCAGAAGACATCACAGAAACATGTTGTAACTTTCGAAAATGGATCATTCAAACTATTCCCAACAAAATTTACATAAACTTCAACATCAAATTCTGCACTAGATTCTCCAGAAAACGCAGCACAAAAACGATCACAGCCACAAAAGTACTCTGCGCTGGAGAACTTACAGAACACAAACGTTGCACTGTAGTTGATCCGAAAATTGCTGAAAATCCTGTTCCTCGTCGTTTTCTCATCTCATTTCCTTGTAAATTTTCTCTCTAAAGTGCACAAATGGTTCAACCAACATGGGGGGATAATATCCTACCAACTCCTCTTCTAGAAGCCCCCATTTGACACATAGACCCTTATTAATTTTAGAATTAGCAATTCTGAAAATTACCCTATAAAACCTAAAAGAAAAATTACACTTAGACTCTCCTTTTAATACATTTTCAGAGTAAAACCAGTCTAAAAAATATACCAAAAGGCTACACTACAAAACTGAAAATTTAAACTAAAACTACACACCTATTTATTGAATTACCAAAAACATTAAATGTTTCGATGGTTTTCAGCAAAAACCGATAAAGCCTCTCAGCTCTTCGACTCATGACACTGCTTCACGACTCCGAGCGCCAGTAATCCACTTCCGCTCTCGATCCCCTTCAGCCGCCTGAATGCTTGTCCTGGCCTCCATCTCGTGAACCCGGTCGACACACCGTCACAGTCAGCCGTTCGTCCAAGTCTCGCTCCATCTCTTCGTGCACTCTTGAGATCTTCCCCAACTTCACCCGGCCTCCCTGATCCTCCAGCATCAAGCTCCCCGCTTGACCCTCGATCACCCGTCGTCGACAGTCGGTCAACATCTCCTCCCTACACAAACAAGACAAGCCACAACAAGAACGTGACGCACCGCCGAACCCCTCGACAGCCAAACCTCCATTTCACATCGAAACCCTCGATGCACTCAACCAACATCAACCACACAACCGCTCAAACACTCAACCTTGTCAATGACTCATCATCCAGACCGAAACCACCCTTGGTTTCTCAAACACTGATCCCGTGCCATCAACAGTTGACGAGTAACTCAAGCCTCACACACGTGACAAACACAAACACACACACCATATCCAGAGCATCCAGACACAACCCATTATTTTACCCTGTCTGAGAAACCAAGGGTTGGTTTCGGACTCTGTGATAAGTGATTGACAGGATTGACCTTCGGGGTTCAGAGGATGTTTCACCGAAGGGTTCGGTGGGTCTTCTTGCTACGGGTGTTGCAGTGGATTGTATGTAACACCCCAAGATTTAAAAAGAAATAAAATAAAAGAAATATATTATTAAAGGAATTTATGGAATTATTTATTAAAGAAAACCCCTAAAAGAGACCTATTAAAGCCAAACAGAGATAAATACTGAAAATTTGGACTTGAAAAATTTATGGGATAAACTAGGAGCCAAAACATAATTTTAGGAATTTTTACAAATTTTTATCAACAGTGATTCAACCCTTAATTAAATAAATGAATTACTGGAATTATTTTAAACTAGAAAAACATTTTAAATCTAAATGGGCCTCAACTTTGAATTAGCCTCTAGCCCAGCCCAACCCAGCTCTGTGTTGCTGACAAGCGGGACTCGCCTGTCGGCGCACTCCCCCTCTCTCCTCCCCACGCCCGCGCTCCGCCCGGCCCACCCGTCAGCCTCACGCGCCCGCCTCTGTCTCTATGGTCGCCAGGGCCCGCCTGCCTGGCTTTCCTTTTTTTTGCTCACCCACCGACAGGTGGGGGCCACCTATCGGATCCATTTTCTCCGATGGAATCCCTCCCTCCCCTTTCCTTTTTCTGGCGATATCTTTCTGTTTTCTCCCGTCGGCCGCTCGTGTTCGCCAGGATTAGCCTCGGATCACCTTCCCCAACCGCCGACGACCTCCTTCCATCTTTGGCCGACACGGTTCCGTGCTGTAGGAAGCTTGGCCGAGGGAATGGAAACCCTCGCTGGAGTTCTTGGAAACCCTCGGTTTCCTTCCCTCCTTACGCTGTCGAGCCCCTATAAATAACCCTCCTGGTCGCCGCCCTCTACCCACACCGCCTAAACCTTAGCCGAAGCACCAGAGCGCCCCGATCACGTTTTTTTCAAGCTCCTCCCCTATTCCACCTCCGGCCGCCGCTCACCGCCGCCTCGGACCCCCTCCATCCTAGCCACCGCCACCGTCGAGACCACCGGTGTCCGCCCGTCCTCGGCCACGCCTCCGTTGGCCGTGAACGACGTCGGATCACCGTCACCGCTTAGCACCCGAACGACCCTCGCCGTCTACCTTCGCCGCCGGTCGCCACCAGTCGCTCGCCATTGCCGTCAAAGTTATCATCGTGACCGCCATCTTCCCCTCTCTCCATTTTCGCCGAGAGCTAGGCCCCTAGGCCCTCGCCGTCACCATCACCGCCACACCCAAGGCCGACGTCGCCGGAGATGAAGGGGGTACGTGCCCCCTTACACCCGTGCCGTGCCGGATCGCATCATGGCCGTCCGATCGTGATCGGAGGGCTACGATTAAATCCCCTCGGGAATTAATCCAGGCCCTCAGATCTGGTCAAAGCGGTACCCTGCAATCCTCGCCGTTGATTGTAACTTAAAAGCTTGGATCGATCTCGTGCGTCCACGCGTACCCGTTCGGTGCGTTTTAATCCTGGCCATCCGATTTCATTTAAAACATCCTGCCTCGCGCCTGGCCACTTGATCTGGATCGGACGATCCAGATCGATCCGGTCCACGCGCACAGTACAGCGGTCCACCGTGAGCCTGGCTCACTGTGGACTAAAGCCCATTTTCTGTTTAAATAAAATTCCAGAAAATTGTTTAAACTTTGAAAATTCATAACTTGCTCATTTTAACTCCAAATTTCACCATTCAAATTTTATTAAATTCAGCATTTTATTCTCTACACATTAATGCCATAAAAACAGTATGTTATTATTGCCCAAAAGAAACTTAATAATTAAATGAATAAAAACCCCTTGGGGATAAAATAGTAAATTCAGAAAATAAATTAGGAAAAGCCTTAAAACATTAGTTTTACTGTTTTTCACCAAAACATCAGAATATTAAAACTTTAATTCACATAATAAAACCCATAAACATGTATGTTTATTATTTGGTGGATTTTTATCTGTTTATTGAATGTACTGTTTACTTTTCCGTATCGAGAAGACTACGAGTTCGTCGAGGAGCCAGAGTTTTATCCCGAGGTTCCTCCATCACCATTTGTTGAGCAAGGCAAGTCATCGAACCCTCCTGTGGAAATAGTTGATCATCATTGAGCCCATGTTGTAAATAAATTATCGCTATAACTCATAGGATAATATTGCATTAGTCTAATCTCAAGCCCTACATTATATTTATTAGATCCCCGTCCTTGTGTGCAAACCCAAGCCATGCTTATTGAGCCTACACTCCTTGTCACTCTACAAATATTATATTAGCTAGTGTCCAATGTACCGACACAACTGCTATAGGATAAAAAGAATGAGTCGTAGATAGTTGGATTCTATTATATGAATTTCCCCGTTATTCTCGTCTCTGGACTCTGTTGGAGTTGGCTATGTTATAAGTATGGTGGGTTCCGAGTGCAAGCTAGGGCATTGGTTGGTCGCACCCGAGGCATTATAAGGACCGGTCTACGGGATCTGTTGCAAAGCACTTCTGTACCAACCACAAGTCTAATGGGTAAGTCCTAACTGAAAGTATGGAACAATCTGACTCGATGCACCATAGTGGAGGGGGCAAGGGGCAACCTGCGGGTGACTTGTACCGACGTGGCTCAAGGGGGGGTATGGTGAGGCTCGACGCGTCGAGACACGATACGAAACCCATAAGAGGGTCCTGTCGGGTTGAGGAGGACCATATGGTAGGTTTTGGCATGAGTTCCCGTGGAATGGGTCATCTCGTTACACTTTGGTGTAAGTGGTGAGTGCGTGCCTTGTCGGTACAGTGGTACACCTTTGATCAGAGTAATTAATCTTTTCAAAAAGCCGAGATCACGGTCAAGGGCAGGTTGTGTGACTAATCACAGTTAGTTTACTATTGTTTGAATGGTTGAGTTATTCACGGCATGTAAGGAATGTTGAGCGAGGTGGGGCTGATTGTACCCCTCGAGTTAGAAGATGATGATGCATACACATGTTTACATTTCAGTAATAATAAATTGTTCACATTTAATTGCTTTACAAATTATGCTCTTCCACAAAAATTAGCCACTATCTCGCTTGTTATTACCTTGCATTATATTTGCATTCGGTGGCTTGCTGAGTACGTTTGTACTCACCCCCGTTGACTTACACCACCAGAGCCCGTCTACTACGAGGAGGATGAAGGTCTGGAGTAGCGACCCAGTCAAGGCGAGACTGGAAGGAGGCATTCATCTAGGACCCTTTGTTTTATTAGTTTCTCTTCATCTTTATATACTTTTGTACTAATACGGTCTATGAACCGTGAATGATTGCTCGTATTGTACGTGGTCGCATGATGAACGTCTTGTTTTTATTGATTTTATATGGAATTTCAATAAAAGTCCTGATTTATTAAATTGGGGCGTGACAAGATGGTATCAGAGCCGACTTGACTGTAGGAAGCCAAACAGACCCGACCCTAGGACTTATGATAACTATATTTTTCTTACAAAATTACTTACCCTCTCATCTTCCGAGGTTTTCACAAAAATTTTTCTATCTTTTGTAGATGCCGATCCATACCATGAGCGGGAACCTTCGCGACGAGGCTGGATTCATCCGCGAGCTTCGCATGCTCGTCAGTTTCCTCGGATTTGAGCACGAGCCGATGTTACATGGCATCTTCCTCGACAAGGAGGAGAGCTACTATGAGGTCACCATCGTCATCCAGCCCTCTCCTCAGACAGCCCACACCTATCGAGGTGGAGGACCTACCTTCTTGGTAGCCAGCCAGCGCACCGCCCTCCAGGCCCTCACCGAGCTCCGGATGATATACGACAGTGAGCTCTACGACACAGATTATCGCTTTGTGCCCCTTCGCACTCCAGGAAGTCCCCACAGCGTCTACGTCAGCACGCTCTCCCAGCGCCATTCTGCGATTGGACACACCGTACATTTGTTGGAGGCAATGGATGAGCTCCACTATGAGGCACTGCAGGATGCCAACGGACAGCGCGACACGATCGACTTTTACTGACACTCTTCCGAGGATCTGAACCGTGAGAACGGAGATCTTCGTCGCCGTATCCAGCAGGGACATCGATTGGTTGCCGAGGCAGAGGAGCTATGATGCCAGAATGAGATCCTACGGCAGCGCATCGCCAACAATCCTCAGCTCCGCCATCAGATTGAGGAATTGAAGAAGGACATCGAGGAGATCGCACCCCTTCCGCCTCGCAAGCGGAAATCGCTTCTGATCCCCACCGTGGGGCCTAAGAGGATTTCCCGTAGTGCACCTCCCGCCAGACTCTCCAGCTCCACGACCCCGACCGTCTCCATCGAGCCCGTGGTCGAGTCGTCCCCTGAGCTGCCTTAGACGTAGTTTTTTTTCGACCGGTTGTTTCTTTTTATTGTTTTGGATTGTATTGCCACTCGTGTCAAATATAAGGCATGAGTGAAGAACTAAATGAATAACTGTAATCGCAAGAACGACACCTTTTGAAATAACACTCAAGGCTCCGACGCTCCCCAGAACGGAGGAGAGAATGGCAACTTGCCCCAGTGGGGAGCAACCGGGCAAAGGCAAGCCCCGGTCGCCAACCACCCCACCCTGGCCGAGATGATGGCCACCCAGAAACAGTTGGTGTCTGCCCTACTGAATCAGATGCAACAGCAGCAACAGATGCAAGAGCAACATGCTCAATTCTTCCGCCTCCACCAACAGCCAGAGCTGCCTCGCCCTGCCACTCCCGCTCCCGCCCCCGCCTCTCAGCTCTCGGAATTCCTCCGAGTCCGCCCTCCCACGTTCTCAAGCACCACCAACCCCATGGAGGCTGGTGATTGGTTGAGGACAATCGGAAAGAAGCTAGACCTGCTGACCTGCACTGAGCAGGAAAGGGTGGCTTTCGCCGCCCACCAGCTCCAGGGACCCGCCGCAGAATGGTGGGACAACCTGCGCGAGACCTTGCCCGAGGGACACGTCCACACTTGGGCAGAGTTCTCGACTGCTTTCCGTGCAGCCCATGTCCCCAACGACATCATTGCTCGGAAGCAGTAGGAGTTTCGGGACCTGCAACAAGGGAGCAAGTCCGTAACTGAATACCTGCACGAGTTCAACAGGTTGGCCCGGTACACACCTAAGGAGGTCCGTACCGATATGGCCAGACAGTCCAAGTTCCTCCGGGGACTGAAGGATGAGATGTCCCTTCAGCTCATTTCCGGAGATTATGCCAACTTCCAAAAGTTGGTAAACAAAGCTATCATTCAGGAAACCCAGCAAAACAAGGTTGACCTGAAGAAGAAGAGAATGATTGCCTTCAGGCAGAACCAAGGCATGGCACAGAGACCTCGTTTCACCCCTCCTCCACCGGTGCCACAATACCACCCCCGCCCGATGTATCGTCCGACGCCACCCGCCGCCAACGACGGAGCCGGACAGCCTCGCCCCGCTCCCGCTGCACCTACCGCATCACTTGCCCTGGCAAAGAAGGCGGAGATTCTGCGCGACAAGCACGACAAGCCCATGGTATGTTTCAACTGCCGCCAGGAGGGGCATTATTCCCACCAGTGCCCCCACCCTAAGCGCGCACAGGGCGTCGCGATGAATCCCGCCTTCCGTGCCCGCGTCAACCACGTCACTGCTGAAGAAGCCCAGGCCGCGCCAAAGATCGTCATGGGTAAGTTCATGATACATTCAGCCCTTGCAGTGGTTTTATTCGACACTGGAGCTACGCACTCCTTCATATCAACTGTGTTTGTGGAAAAGAACAACCTAAAAATAAATGAACTACCGAGAGAAGTGCTAATAGTCACCCCTAGGAAACAAACTCTAGCCCAATCCTATAGTCCAAAGGTATGGGTAGATATACAAGGCACAATATTTTGGGCCGACCCCATCCTAATAGAATGCCAAGGCTTGGACCTCATTCTAGGAATGGATTGGCTCAATAAACACCAAGGAGTGATAAGATGTGCCCAGAGACAAGTAACTGTGACCAGTGAAGAAGGGACTGCCGTCACATTTCAGATGCCGAGCCTGAAGTTCAGAAGACCAAGGCTGCACCAGATTACCTTGGAGGAGATACTGGTAGTCTGCGAGTACCCAGACGTTTTCCTAGAGGATTTACCAGGAATGCCACCCAAGAGGGATATTGAGTTCCATATTGACTTGGTACCCGGAACCACTCCCATCTACAAGCGACCATACAGAATGGCCGCCAATGAGCTAGCTGAGATGAAGAAACAGCTGGAGGATCTTGAAAAGAAGGGATACATCAGACCTAGTACATCTCCGTGGGGTGCCCCCGTCATCTTCGTTGATAAGAAAGAGGACAAGGCTAAGCGTATGTGTGTGGATTACCGCGCTTTGAATGAAGTGACCATCAAGAACAAGTACCCGTTAACCAGGATCGATGACCTATTTGACCAGCTGAAAGGAGCTACGGTATTTTCCAAGATTGACCTGCGGTCCGGATATCATCAGCTGAGGATTCGAGAGGAGGATATACCCAAGACGGCTTTTACCTCTCGCTATGGATTATATGAGTGCACGGTTATGTCTTTTGGATTGACCAACGTCCCTGCCTTCTTCATGAATATGATGAATAAGGTGTTCATGGAGTATTTGGACAAATTTATCGTGGTTTTTATAGATGACATCCTCATCTATTCCAATGATCAGAAGGAGCACGAGATCCACATCTGGTTGACCTTAGGAAAGCTAAGAGAACACCAGTTATACGCCAAGTACAACAAGTGCAAGTTTTGGACGGCAGAAGTAAAATTCCTTGGACATATCATCTCTGCACAAGGAATTGGAGTAGATCCTGCCACCGTGGAAGCAGTTACGGATTGGCTGCCACCCATCAACGTATCGGAGATACGAAGTTTTCTGGGTTTGGCCGGGTATTATCGGAGGTTTATCGAGAATTTTTCCAAGATAGCCAAGCCTATGACCAATTTATTACAGAAGGGAGAGATGTTTGAATGGACTCCTGAATGCGAGGAAAGTTTCAGCACCCTCAAGACCCGGCTGGTGTCAGCACCCATACTGACCCTACTAGATATCAGGAAGGACTTCCATGTTTGTTGCGACACATCTCGCCAAGGTTTGGGATGTGTTCTCATGCAAGACGGAAAGGTTATTTCATACGCCTCTCGTCAGTTGAGACCTCATGAGCTAAATTACCCAACCCATGACTTGGAATTGGCCGCTGTTGTGCACGCCCTTAAGATATGGAGGCATTACTTGGTCAGAAATCGTTGCGAAATCTTTACGGATCACAAGAGTTTGAAGTACATCTTCATGCAGCCGGACCTCAATCTGAGGCAAAGACGATGGTTGGAATTAATAAAAGACTACGACTTAGGTATTCACTACCACCCCGGAAAAGCAAATGTGGTAGCTGATGCATTAAGTCATAAGGGATATTGCACCGCCATCGTAATTCAGGATCACGCGCCCTTACTCTATAAGGAGATGGAAAAGCTAAACCTTGGGTTAACCACAGGAGCATATCTAGCCACCTTGGAGACCCAGCCAATTCTATTTGAGCAGATCCGTGAGGCCCAGTTGGAAGACCTGGATATAGCTGCCATTAAGAAGAACATGAGACAAGGTAAAGCCCCAGGATTTTCAGAAGACGAGGATGGCACCATATGGTTTGGAACCTGGATTTGTGTGCCGGATAAACAAGAGATAATGACCCTTATTCTAAGGCAGGCCCATGATACTTTATACTCCATCCATCCCGGAAGTACCAAGATGTACCAGGACCTGAAGGAACGCAATTGGTGGGTTAGCATGAAGAAAGAGATTGCTCAGTTCGTCACAGAATGTGACACCTGCATAAGAGTAAAGGCAGAACATCAGAGACCTGCAGGACTGTTACAGCCACTTAAAGTGCCTGAATGGAAATGGGAAGAGATCGGTATGGATTTCATCACCGGACTCCCAAAGACCCAGCTTGGATACGATTCTATTTTGGTAATCATTGACCGGCTAACAAAAGTAGCACACTTCATAGCCATTAAGATGACCTTCAGTGGCCCTAAACTCGCGGAGTTGTACATGGCCCGCATTGTGTGCCTTCATGGAGTGCCCAAGAAGATAGTGTCCGACAGGGGAAGTCAGTTTACCTCTCGTTTTTGGAAGAACCTTCAAGAGGAGATGGGAACAAGATTGAACTTCAGTACTGCGTACCACCCTCAGACTGATGGACAAACGGAAAGGGTGAATCAGATATTGGAAGATATGCTACAGGAATGCGTCTTGGATTTTGGAGGAACTTGGGACAAGAGTTTATCGTACGCTGAGTTTTCGTACAACAACAGTTATCAAGCCAGTCTACAGATGTCCCCGTTCGAAGCCCTATATGGACGTAAGTGTAGGACGCCTCTACTTTGGGATCAAACCGGTGAATCCCAAGTGTTTGGAACAGACATCCTTAGGGAAGCCGAAGAGAAGGTACGGATCATCAGAGACCGACTCAAGACAGCCCAATCTCGACAGAAGAGCTATGCAGACAATCGTTGTCGAGATTTAGCCTTTGAAGAGGGAGATCATGTCTACCTCCGTGTCACACCCCTCCGTGGCACTCAATGGTTTAACATGAGAGGAAAGTTGGCACCTCGATATGTTGGACCTTTTCCCATTGTTCGACGCCAAGGCAAAGTCGCTTATCAATTGGAACTACCACCTTCACTGGTTGGGGTACATGACGTGTTTCATGTGTACCAACTAAAGAAATGCCTCCGAGTCCTGACAGAGCAAGTAGACCTGCAATAGTTGGATGTTCAAGAAGATCTGACCTATGTGGAAAAGCCCGTCAAGATCTTGGAAGTAAAAGAGAGGACCACCAGAAGCCGCGTCATCCGCTTCTGTATGGTTCATCGAGCATCGTCCTAGCCATCTCAAGCAAAGTGATGTTCTTCCTCTCAACGACACTGTTCTGTTGAGGAACCCGCGGAGCAGAGAATTGATGTTCTATGCCATGCTCCATGCAAAAGTCAACAAAGAGACTGTTCTTGAACTCAGTGCCATTATCACTACGAATGAATTTCAATGCACCAGGGAGTTCAGTGAAAAGTCTCAAAACCAAGCTCCGAAAGTGTGAGAACACTTCATCCTTGCTGGCGAGAAAGAAGAGCCAAGAGTAGCGAGAGAAATCATTGACAATGACTAGTACATACCACTTGCCTCCTAAAGAACTAACCCGAGAAGGACCTACAGTGTCCATGTGGAGAAGTTCTACGGGTTGTTCAGTCATCACTGTGGTGACTGGCGAGTGCGAAGCGGCAATCATTTTTCCATGTCGACAAGGAGCGCAAACTAAATTCTTCTCAAACTTGAGCTTGGGCAATCCTCGGATCAGACCTAGGGCACTAAGACGAGCGAGCAACTCAAAGCTCATATGCCCTAGTATCCTATGCCACTTCCAAAGCTCAGACGCAGAATGTGCAGCAAGACAATGAGAAGAACCAGATGACTCAGAAAAATCAGCTCCAAAAACTCTCCCTACTCTAAAGATCTTACAGACCACAATGCCATCAGAATTGAGTACTTGCGAAGTATCGCGATGGAATCGCACTTCGAAGCCCTCATCAAGCAACTGAGATACAGAAAGCAAATTGTATCCCAGGTTTTCAACCAAAGCAACATCTTTGAGAGTGAAATTCAAGTTAATTCTTACCACACCTTTACCTTTCACTCTACTCCTTCGATTGTTGCCGAAGGTGATATGTTCCCTTTGCTTGGTTGTGGTGAGGCTGGAGAACCATGCTGCATCTCCGGTCATGTGGCGTGAACAACCGGAGTCCATGATCCATGTGCCCTCCAAGCCTCGGTCTATCGCCTACACATGATAAGAGAATCTCGATTGCTCAGTGCTGGGGTGAGTGAAAATATGACGAGGCATCCAGCACTGAGTGATACGAGTAGTAGGCACAGTAAAAATAGACTGTCTATGCACAGGATAATCAGAATGATGCAAAGTGCGAGGTCTACCTACATGCTGTGATCTAACAACATGATGAGGTCTCATAATCTGATGAGGTACAAATCTACTAGCCCGAGGTCTACCACCATATGGAACATGGTGAACACCTCGAGGAGCAAAACCTCTCTGAGAAGCACGAGGAGCCTCAAAAACGGAACGATAGTAAAACTCAGACTCATGCATACCTAAAGATGGGTAATGCATGTCATGGTAACTCATCGCCTGAGAGCGTCGCTCATCCTTAATGCGACGAAAACAGAACCCAACCAAATGACCCGCCCGCTGATAGTAGGAACAATGAAACACTCTCCTAGGGGCACTATCATGGGTCATAGGAGCAACTTTCATAGGCTCCTTGGGCTTCTGCTGAGTGGTTTTCTTTGGTGGGATTTTCTTGGCAGGAGGAGTGGTTTTCTTTGGAGTCCGGGTAGGCTTTTTGGCTGAAGGAGTGTCTAACAGAGCTCTCTCTTTCTCTAAGGTAGTGGGTGAGGTAAAAATAGTTTTGTTCTCACTGTCTGAAGGAATCCTCTCAAAACCCAATCCTAGAGCTAACCCTGCCCTGTCAGAACACATCTTGGTTTTGGCCAAGAGCAAGTCCATCCTACCCTTTCCCTCAGTGCATTTGTTAACCACAGAAAGAAGGTATTCATTTTCAGTCATTAGGTTCTCAGCTCGCTCTCTAACAGTGCCTAGCTGGTCCTTAAGGGTTATGCAAGTGTCACAAACAGGTTGCACATCCTTAGAACTACTGGCCCTCTCCAATCTAGCCTCTAAGTCATGAACATGCTTATCACGTAAATCAATGCTCTCACGTAATAAAGAACAGTTCATGCATTCAATTATATCATGAGGACTAGAATCAACCATCAAAAGCTGCTTCTGTGCAGTCTCAAGCTCAGATAGAGTTTGAGCATGTACAGAACGCAACTGAGCAAGCTCACCCATGACAACAGTACAAGATTCACATTCAGCATCATTAACTCTAGACTTAAGCCTGGCATAATCAGTAGAAACAGATTCTAGCCTAAGTCTAAGGTCTTTTCTTTCTCTAGCGGCTTGCACAACTAATCTATCCTGACCAAGAACTACTTCATTCAGCTCATCTAATTTTATTGAAAGTTGGTCATAGGATAGAGGTACCTCAGATGAGTCAAGCTCATCGCCGCTGTGATCGCTGTCGGCCATGAAGCAAAGGCCGCTGAAATCTCGTCCCTTCTTGTCCTTCTTCTCCTCCTTCCTTGGAGACTCCTCCACCTCAGAGCTCGACTCCTCAGTTGAGGAAGTGTCGATGTCGCTAAGAGCAGCAACAAATGCTCTGGAAGCGGCTTTGGCTACTCTCTTAGCCACCTTGCCGCGCTTGCCCTTCACAAAGGGTTTCCTCTCCTTCTTGTGGTATTTGGGGCGCTCACTCTCATCTCTCTTCTTGAGTTTAGGGCAATTGACCTTGATATGAGAAGTGTCGCCACACTCAAAGCAACCACTAAAACCACTTCTCCTCTGATCCCGTCTCTCATGGTGAAAACGGGTGAACCTTCTGGCAATGAGAGCAAGCTCATCATCATCCAAAGTATCCACCTGCTCCTTAGTGACGGAGACCAGGGAGGACAAAGCAAAACCATCTGCAAGAACACAAGTGCCAGATGTGCTTGGTTCTGCAGTGGTGCCACGGCTAGTGCTGGAAACCAATGCCAACGACTGTGGCAAAGAGTTTATGTGCACTGCAAGAGATGCCTTGGCAATCTCTGTGGACTTCAGCTTGCTGAAGAGCTCATCACAGGTCAATGTGTCATAACCTGTGGACTCCTCAATGCTGGATATCTTCACTTCCCATATGCTACGATCAAGAGCATAGAGAAGCTTGATAGCCCTATCATGATCATTGTAAGCAAGCGTCCCATTGGACCGCAAGTTACTCACTATCGCATCAAAGCGAGAAAACATGGCATCTATAGATTCACCAGGTGCCTGCACAAACAGCTGATACTGTTGATTGGATGTGCTTTGGCGCCTGGCCTTAATCTGTGTAGAGCCCTCATGAAAAATAGTGAGAGTGGTCCAAATTTCCC